>JAQFVV010006956.1:0-157855 GCA_028023455.1 Epiperipatus broadwayi | reverse complement strand
TCATTGATTATCATGATTGATTTCTATAAAAAATGCCTACTGAAAATCATAAAATCATATGAGACTAGCCTTATTTAATATTTTAACAAATCAAAAAAAGATATTATTTGATCTAATAATTCAATAAAACACATTAGGCATTTTTTATAGAAATCAATCATGATAATCAATGATTAGATTACTAATCCTGCCACTCGTATCAGCACAATAAGAGGGTTTATATACTGTGGTCTGTCTATAGCTGGTA
The DNA here is from genome assembly GCA_028023455.1 of Epiperipatus broadwayi. Taxonomy (NCBI): domain Eukaryota; kingdom Metazoa; phylum Onychophora; class Udeonychophora; order Euonychophora; family Peripatidae; genus Epiperipatus; species Epiperipatus broadwayi. The sequence continues at coordinate 157,608 of JAQFVV010006956.1, read as the reverse complement.
CAACCCCAAGCAGAGTTTCCAAGTCTCTTATATTCAGCCCTACTTGGATTCAGGTTAGGTTCTATTAACAAACTTACTATACCCCGACCATTTTCTTTAACTATAACAATTGAATTAAGATTAGTATTTATCCCAAGTTACTTTGACATGAGTAAATATTTCTAAAATAAAATATATTTTAAATATAATCAATATGAGACTCGTTTACCTATAAACAGATCATATCCCCTTAACATTAAACAAATACAAAATACTTGTTCAATGTCATAAGAATACTCCTTATTAAGTATCTACATACTCTCATGACTAACAATAATATCTAATATATTATTTTATATTTATAACTATTAAGTTTTAATTCAATCACTCATTAAATTAATCTGTTAGATAATTACAAATAAACTTTGATTCATATTATGTTTAATAATTAAGATTGGCAATAATCACAAGAATAACTGTAAAATAAGGAGATGTCAGGAAAATCATTGATTTATTAATTCTTCATACTATTTATGGAATATCAGAAGGGATTTTACAGATTTCCATGGATAGTTTACAAATTAAGAAAGGTTTATAATTTAAATTCATAGTCAAGCTTGATATGTATGTTCTTTAATACTGAATATTAAAATAATATTATTAACTAAACTGTGATTAACACTAATACTTTCACTAATAACTAATGTATCATTTAATTTTATATTAATAAATACACTTTAATAAGTGGCAATGTCATCAATGTCCTACGGGATCAAAGCAACATGTAACAAGTAAAAAAATCTTTACTAAGAGATTTATGCTTATTAAACTGTTAGATTTGCTTAAATTGAATTGACTTTTCATTTTAATCTGGACAGTGTATTTTGAGTTGTGTGATGTGGAGAAAATGAGCCCAGAAAAGAAATGCAGCAATTAGGATTTAATAAAACTTTTAAAACAATAATTTTAATAATATTCATTACAAATGATAAAAAACATTTCCATTAATATCAAATTTAAAATAACAAATAACAAAATGATATACATATATTATCATAACAATAACAACAGAAAATTAATCTTCAGAGTATGATTATTAAACAAAACTAATGATTTCCCATTATATGTTGAGATAGTTATCTCTATGTATGTGAACTATATATCACACATTTAGTTTATTAAACAATCATTGTTTTTTTTCCATTTATGGTTCGTTAGTTCAATCTCTACATAATAATAATAATAATAATAATAATAATAATAATAATAATAATAATAATAATAATAATAATAATAATAATAATAATAATAATAATAATAATAATAATAATAATAATAATAATAATAATAATAATAATAATAATAATAATAATAATAATAATAATAATTGATGATTAAGTAACAATACAAACCAATAAGTGAGAACATAGGATCATAATTCTGGAAGTTATTAAGCAAACAAAATTAATCCTTTTATCTTTCATATAAGAAATAAAATCATTGTATTTAGTTTATCAATTCGCCTTCTCTGGATTGGGTATATATCATTTTTAAATACTCTTTCATACTAAAATATCGAGTATATTTATTTATTTCAAGGATTCATAATCTTTAAACTTAACTGAATTATTAAATAACTATTAATATAACAACACTTGAATTAATTCCATATTAAATGATTTAGTTCTCTTTCCCTCCCCTATTATAGTAACAAATCATAGATTAAAAATATCAAAACCAACATTAGAAAGAAGTTCTCTTTTAAACTCTCAGCTAAAGTATAAGAACACTTTTAAATTTTTTAGTTGTTCCACACTCCATATACTTATTAGAACGTTTTTATTTTTCTTTATTTTTTGAAGATTCTGCTTATCCGAAGATTCGTGAGGTATTTGAGTTACTGCAACAACAATCCTTCGTTTTGTTCTTTGTTTAGTAATAAAAATTTATTTGTGGCTTGCCTTACTTATTTTAGATGATACATAATTCTCTCTATAATAAAAACCACACTTATGATTTCAATTAAAAATGTGTAGTGCCACGTTTTTAGCACCTAATAAATAATTATATCTCACATTGTAATTAAGATTTTATATACATCCAGAATAATAATGAATACTTTTCATTTATTACTAATTTAGTTCCATTGAATTTATAATATATATATATATATATATATATATATATATATATATATATATATATATATATATATATATATATATATATATATATATATATATATATATATATATATATATATATATATATATTTAACTGTTTCCAAGAGATTTACTATTCTTTTATCTATCCTTACTGGATATTTACGGTGTTTATTTTTTCCTTTTGTGTATTACTGCAGTTCATTTTCCTTATGGCACAATTATTATTTCTTTTCAGTGAATATATTTGTTGATTATTCATCTCCGATTATTTCTTCAATACTTATTAATTTTCAAGAGATTATTGGGAATTCCGATTATTGACTTGCCCAGTAGAAAAACGATTATTTTTTTCCATTATTTTAACAACATAGTTTATAATTATCCATGTATATTGATGTAGAGTTACAAATCACAAGGTTTTAAGAATTTTTAATCCAATTTTCCTTTTAAAAAAAATATCACCAAGAAAAAAAAAACTTAGTTACTTATACTTTACGATCCTGAAGCCTTTTTCCCCTCTCTTGAATTTCATAGTAAAAAAAAATTGTTTGAAACTCTTTGATTGATTATTTTTTCCCACTTTTTCTCTATAAAACATTTCTTTATTTTGAAAGTTTTGGTTTATCATTTTAAAATGACAATTTATCATTTTTTAAAAATAAAATATTGAAATATAATATTATTTAGAAATTAAATAAAGATAGAATTTACTATTTTAATTCTAAATCAGTATTTTGGTAAAATTAAATCTTATTTGTTTATTTTTTTTTAAGTGTCATAGATTTGAAGATAAAAAATTTCTATTTTTAAAATCAAATGCGCACCCACAATAATTATTAGTCCCTACTAAGCATTATGTTTACGAAATTACAATTTAAACTTCACTGGTTTTAAATACTAAATAATATTAATTGTTCATCCATCTGCATATATATGACTCTGTAGGTTATTTTCTATGTGTATATTGAGTTAAGATCATTTATAAATTTCCATTAGCTAAATTCGAGTTCAAACCCTATGATCTAATATTTCATTATTGTCTTTTTTTAATAAATAAATATTATTGGATTTGTAAAATTTAAAATTATACACTAAAATTTTGTTTTAAAATAGACTGAGCTAATAAAAAGTGCACAATATATTATAAATCGATGTTTGTATTTCTTCAAAATGATATACACAAATTTATAAATAAATATTTAAAAATACAGTATTTAAAAGCTTATAAAAATATATCTATAACCATCACTTAGGTGTGCTTTCAACTAACTTGTAGCTTTGACAAAGCTACAAGTTAGTAGAAAGCGCTCCCAAGTGTCGGTTATAAATATATATTTTATAAGCTTTTAAATACTGTGTGTTATATATATATATATATATATATATATATATATATATATATATATATATATATATATATATATATATATATATATATATATATATTAAAATCCCACCTAAAATATTGGTTGGATAATCAATGTCTTAAAAAGCTGATATATCCACAAAAATTCAATGGTTATCATATAACAGAAAAAAAAAATATTTACTTATCAAATTGAGACATCACAGACTAAAAAAATAAATAAAATAATAGTGCTTAATTTATGTAGGAGAATATATAAATTTATTTGACATTGCCATCTTAAGCAGTAATGGAATCAAGACTCATTCATCACAGGGAAAAATAATGGAATCAAGACTCATTCATCACAGGGAAAAATTAAGATAATGCTGGTTATATATTAAAATTATATATGAAATCTTATTTAAAGAAAGCTGAACTGCATAGAGGAATTAAAGCATTGTTGAAAAAATATTGTCTCATAGAATTAAATGTCATACTACCATCTGATAATGTGAATCTTAAAAACAAAAACCTTCTGGATTATTTTCTGTGTATCTGGAAAGAATGTTACATTTGTAATGCACATTCTAATAAAAAAGACATGTACTTTGATCTTGAATAGATAAACCCTGTGGGTTTCGTATGAAATGTTTTTTTTTTTTTTTAATTTCCATGGAATACTTGTTTGGTTAATGGGTGCACACAGAACTATTGATGGATGTTTACAACTGCAGAAATATGAACGGAACTTTAGAGGACTGTACTGGAATATACTATAGTATTATTTTTTTGGTTTTATATTCACTGTTATTTGTTTCTATAAGCTATATTTGTTTAATGCATAATAATACCAGTTATTATGTGCATGAAGGAAGTGTTAACATATATTGATTTTGTTTAATATTAAGTTAGCCCAGTAATTTAAAATATTCATTTTTTTAGAATACTTAGATATTGCTTTACCCTAATGATATGAATAAGAAGGATGAAAGAATATAGTGTGTTAAGTAGTTCAACAGCTTCTTACGAGGCATCTCGTTGACATCTGACATCACTCTAATTCTGCTAGTTTTAATGGTAGAATATTCGTTTGACAGTTATTGATTAGGTTTTTAAAAGTTCTGTAAGATGGTGCCCTTTTTCGAATTATTTTACAAGTAAAAAATCAAAAAAACTGCATTTAAAACTAAACAAAGAGGAACCTTGTCAGTGATTGGCTGTCAGCCGAAAAAGACATTCTGATTGGCTGGAAAGAACAAAGAAACTGCCTGATCAAAGAAAATAAAGAAAAATGCTGAGATTTTAATTTCGAATGTAATTTAAAGTATTAAAAAAATATAAAATGAGAAATTAAAATAGTTTTTTAAAATATATACTAAAAAAACAAAATTATTTTCGAAAAATATTGAAGATTTTAATAAAAATATTTAAGATTTAGCAAAAAGAAATCTTTACTTTTCCAGAACGTAAAATTGAAAAAAAGTGTTTGCGTCAGCACTTTTTTGTTTAGACATTCACTTTATATTTGCCGAAATTGAATATATTTTATAATAAATAAATAGCAATTTATTTTTGAAAGAACTTTCTATCTCTTTCATAACCTGAAAAATTAGTAATATACTTTTATAAATGTATCTGAGTTGAATTTAATATTATAGGTGAATATGTTTTAACAATAGGCTTTGTCTTCAGTTTGTGAGTTGGCCAATTAAAAGATTTGATTTTTACCTCATACAACCAATAATATAATTAGCGATTAAAGGGTTAAAAGATGGGTTATTATTCAGATTTTAATTATAATAAAATTGATATGTTTTTTTTATCTTTGTATGCATTTGTTGATGGAATGAGATAGTCTAGTCCTGGTTGTGAGAGAAAATTATTATACAAATACTGTGCATTTTTTATTTCTATTTATTAAGGATATGAATTGATTTAAATGTGAATGTGTTTAAGATTAGAAAATTATTGGTTTATATATCAGTGCAATATAGTGTGTGTAGAAATTATATTTGTATTATCCTATAAGTGTGAAATGGTGAGTGATCCTTGTCTGCTCAAGGTTGCTTAAGTTATCACCACCTGGCTTGTGGATTTGGAGTATAGCTTACTCATTAAGTAGTTATAAAAAAGTGGAACTATTAAAAAGTTGTGGATAAAAACTATGTTCATGTGACACCATAAGATGATTTCTGTGTTAATAGCAATAGTGCTTTATGCAATCCCACCATGTTTGTGTGACTATAAACCAGCCCTAGCATATATCAGCTTTTATGAAAAGGTGCTATCTTGTTTATGGAAAATTGCCACCACTTATATTGATTGTGAATTATTATTCTTATAGGTGTATTTGTTTGAAGAATTGTAAGAGTAAATGTTGGTAATAGTGTCAGTGGGGTCAGAGAATCAATCAGTTGTTTCTTTATTGAGTGTGAGATTGAAAGTGTGATCTGTTGTATCGAGGTATCATGTCTGGCATAATTTTACATATTTGGTTATGAGCCAATAATAATTATAGAGTCAAATTTAAAATCTGGAAAATAAAATATATTTCTTTTATAATAAGCAGTGTGTATCAAAGTCCCAGATTATAGCCAGAGTAGATCCTCACTGTATGGATAAGCTACGTAATATGTGTGTATGTGAAAGCATTACCCTTATGAGAGACACTTATTTAATAAAGTGGGATTCACTGTTGCTACATAATTACTTTTACTCTCTAAACAGATGACTATACTATTCTGATCAAGAGTAAACTACATAACATCTTTAATACAATAATTATTAACTTATTAGAATCTACTTTTAAACTCTAATAATAATAAAAATCGTTTTAATTTTAACTCTAAATTATATTCTTTAGAATATACGGTTAATGGAACTGGTCATCAAAAACACTTTTTTCACTATGAAATAAATTTATAAATTATGTATCAATTAGAGCACATTGCTATGCCTTGTTCACCTAATTTTACACTTCTAAGTACTTTAAAGCATTTTCTTACCCTTACATTGATAAAGAATAGCTCAAGGATTAATACTGCTTTTGTGTTGTTTTTTATATATATATATATATATATATATATATATATATATATATATATATATATATATATATATATATATATATATATATATATATATAATCGCTCTATATATGTAAATGATTATTTTTATATATTATCAGAATATTGTTTGTGTCTATAATTTTATATTTATATATTACTGGGGATTTTTATTTATATATGAAGTAATAAAGACCCAATATTATTTAGAAATGCCTTCAACACATATTTTTAAAATGTGCTTCCAAATATAAATATATATAAAAGACAACCGTCTTTCTACTTTTTATTACTCTGTGGATGACTTGTGTTACCAAGTCGAAACGTCAGTATGTCAATATTAAATATATTTTAACATGGATGAACCCGCAAAATATGTCTTTTATATATGCAACCCGTGAAAATATTCGTATCAACATTATTAACCTCTACGGGGAGAAAATGTTAAACAGCTTAGATTGTTTGAAAGAACATGGATTAAGAAATGTAAGTTTCTTTGCAATTTATCTTTTCGGCTAGCGTGCAAAAATCACAAAATTATACCCACTTGCTGTAAAATTGTATTTCACAAGAACAATTATAATATTAGTAAAATTCTAAGGAAAACAAGCATTATTATTTTAAACTCTTTTATTAAAGAAACTCGGAAAAATCTAGACAAAATTGATAAAGTATTGTTAGATTTACGTTTATTCCTTAGTAATAAAATACATTCTTTACTGTGGACTAGTTTTGATCGTATTGCAAATTTTAGATCAATTAAAGATTCGGAATTTGTAACAGCAAAGCAAAAGAAAAAATTACAAATGCTAATTAGAACACAAACACCAGTCATTACGTATCCAAATCAAAAAAACCATCTCTACAGATGAAATTTCGGTTTAGAAAAAGTTTTTAATTTTGCTTTAACACCTTCTCGGATACCTTTTGAGAAAATTGTTTGTAATGTTGAATCATCTCTTGCTAAAATAGATTCTTCTTCTGGTGATTTGGCTAGAGCAGAGATTTGCAATATTTTAAAAAAAGCTAAGCTTGCTAAACATAATATTTCAAAGAAAGAAAGACAAGCATTAAATAATATAAAATTGGATAAATCAATTGTTGTATTTCCAGCTGATAAAGGTAATGCCACAGTTGTTATGGATCATGACATTTACCAAAATAAAATTTTAGATCTGCTTAATGATAAAACTTATAGATTATCAAAAAAAAATCATACTCCATATTTGGAAAAAGCAACAAAAGCTATTATTATTAAATCACCTATTGTAACAGAGATATATAAAATAATCCCTCGTGAAAAATCTTGTGTCTGTCCAAAATTTTATGGACTTGCAAAAATTCACAAACCAGATATTCCCCTTCGTCCAATAGTAAGTGAAATAGAATCTCCAACTCATATTTTAGCTAGATATTTATCGAATTTCATTAAACCTACAATCCCATCTATTAAATCATATATTAAAAACTCTTTTCATTTTATTTCTGTTTTAAAAGGTTTAAAAATTAATGCTAATGACATTCTGGTCAGTTTTGATGTTGTGTCTTTGTTTACAAACATTCCAATTGATGAAGCTTTAAATATAATCTTACAACGTTGCAATTTACCAGACCATATTATTGCTCTGATTAAACATTGTCTCTTGAATACATATTTTGTATACAATGGACAGCATTACAGACAAGTTTTTGGTACTCCTATGGGCTCACCTATCTGAGGAGTAATAGCTGATTTATTCATGGAATATATAGAAACTTGTGCTTTAGAATCATCATCTTTAGAACCTCTCGCTTGGCTCAGATACATAGATGATAATTTTGTCATATGGCAACATGGAAAAAATAAATTAGATGATTTTTTTTTACATTTCAATAATATGCATCCTCATATTAAATTTACAAGGGAGACTTAGTTTGATGGAAAAAACCCTTTTCTTGATGTTTTAGTCACCAGAACACCAAATAATTTATCTTTTTCAATTTATAGAAAGAATACACACAAAGATGGATATTTACATTTATATCCTCATCATCACCCAACTCAGATCGTTTCTGTAGCCAAAACTCTTTTAAGTAGAGCAATTAACCTTTCAGGTAAGTCACATCTGAAATGAGAAATAAATCATATTAAAGTGTTTTATTAGCAAATAGTTACAATTATAAATTTATTAAAAAAAACCTTATTTCAAGTCCAAAATGGACAAAATAGGAAACAAAAAGATGATAAATCAGCTATTAGGATTTGTGTTCCATATGTAAAAGGAACTACAGACAGTATTGGACATATATTAAAATGCTATAATATAAATACAGCATTTTCTACTCATCAAAAGATCAGCAATATAATAACCAAGCCTAAGGATTCAATCCCTCTTGAATCTAATGGTGTTTATCAAATCTCATGTGAAAATTGTAAGGCTTCTTACATAGGTATGAGTAATCATTGCATCAGTGTTAGGAGAGATGAGCATGCTAATGCAGTTAAACAACATTCATCATCATCAGCACTCTCACTCCATACTATGGATTCAGGTCATAAAATTTTTCTAGTGTCAGGATCATATCCAGATGTGATAATCTATACCAGTGCAAAATTAGAGAAGCCATTGAGATACTTAAAAGACCAGATTATATCAATAAGCGAGATGATACAAGGAAACTTCCTCCTATTTGGAAAGATTTTTTTTAAAAAAAAAAACTTTCTTAATTTAACCTTTTTGCTATTGATGGAACTTTAACATTTTTTCAAATCAGTGATTGTATCACCTCTACAACCGTCTTTCTACTTTTTATTACCTTGTGGATGACTTGTGTTACCAAGTCAAAATGTCAGTATATCAATATTTAAAATATTTTAACATGAATGAACTCACAAAATATGTCTTTTATATATGCAACCCATGAAAATATTTGTATCAATATATATATATATATATATATATATATATATATATATATATATATATATATATATATATATATATATATATATATATATATATATATATATATATATATATATATATATATATATTGTGCCCTTTTATATGGGTCTCCATAAATTGTTGTATCAATCTATCTAAAAAATTTTAAATTTAAGATATATTTAGCTATATGATGTGAATTTTATTTATGACAATCTTTTTAAAAAGTGTAATTAAAGTAATTCATGAGTATTTGATATGTGAAAATTGTGCTGATGTTTGAGAGAGACATTTCAATGGGGATGATAATAGTATATGGTTGGGAAAACTGGCCATAAGCAATACTGCATTAATAAATTTAATAAATAAATGTTTAAAGTTAAAGTTTTAAAAGACAAGTTAAAATTAAATGCATATATTTATTGTTGATAAAAATTAATATTTAATAAATGAATATAAATATTTTAAGTATTAGTAATACATAACAGAAGATTAATATTTGATTTTAATAATATCGAATTATTATTTTAAAAGTTGTTATAAGATATTATTTATTTTAAAAATATTTATTTTAAAAAAATGTATTGTTAGTTTATTTTTAGATTATTACAAGCGTTTGTAGCTTTGTTGTAAAAAACCCAGATGTTAATTTAAACGCACACACACATGCTTGGGAGTATTTTTTAGTAAAGTTGCAAAACTATTTTAAAAATTCTGTTATAAAATTTATAAATATTATATTTGCTATCATGAGATAAAAATAAAGATAATTAATGTGAAATATTAAATCTGTTTTTTAAAATATTGCTTAAAAGCATAACGAATAAAAAATAGACTTAGTTTGTTTATAAAAATAATCTTATGAAAGTTAAACGTAAAAGTTAAGTAAGAAAGTATATTTTAAAAAAATGTTTAATGGATTTAAATAAATGATGAATATTAATTTAAGAATTTAATAATGTGATAAATAATAAATATTAAATAAGTCATTATTTATTTTTAATTCTGTCTTGTTGGTGAAATATGTAAATAAGCTAGCAAGTCAATTGTTTAATTCACCAATCAAGTGGGAGTTTTCTTCCGGTATAAAACCAAGGTTCAATTGTTTAGAGAGGACTTGTGATTGAAATTCTTAAAGTAAAAGTTGCTATTAAAAATAGCTAAGTGATTATAGACGCTCTAAAAATCGTTTTAAAATTATTAGAGAGTAGTTTTTTAAAAAATAATTTATAAAAGTTACCGATGGATATGCAGTGTTAATTTATTGTAGTTCCCTATTAATCGTTTCCTTACTGAAGCTCAATTTACTATCAAATAATCATGAAGACATCATATGAGGATAAAATATATTGGAGACTTTACGCTAAAAATTTAACAAACGCTGGATTGATTAGCAGAGTTATTATATGCCTAAAAGTAATACGTTGGACTTTGTATAAATTTAAAAGCTAATGATAGTTGATTTTTATAAATCAGATATTTAAAAGCATGAGAAATACTTCTTTATGAAGCAAGTATTTGTAAAGTATAAATTTAAATATATATCTTGGTAAAGATATAATATGTAATAGTAATTATATAAATGTTTGCCTTGTTAAGTCTTTATAGTTTAAAAGACTGAATTTTGATAGTTTTATAAGGCAAATAAATCGGAAGTTAATTGGCCAAGAAATACTTATAAGTAAGAAATTATTGAATTATTAAAGTCTAAACACTGGTCGTATAGAAGACTTTAAAAGTAATCTTACCTAAATGTTTGTTACGGAGTGCGCAAATCAAATAAGCATGGATATCCAAATCAATTAAAGTTAGAAAATAATTAAACAAGAACTTTATAAATTATAGACTAATACTAAAAATAATAACTTTAAAATAATTTTCATTTAAAGAAAAGAATCCGGATTTCATAAACTATTATAATATTATTATTTTCTTCTTATTATGGAACTGACTTTTATTTTTATTTATTTTAAAAAAGAACGTTTTCATTTTTGTTATAAAACTTTTAAAGAACACGTGATGTACCGGAAAAGGAAGTAATGTTTAGTGAAAACTTGTGCCTAGGAAAAAGAACAATAACAACTGAATGAAAACACCGTTGGATGTTACATAATATGTCTTGATTATTAACTAACATAAATATTAATTAATTATTGGTTTATTAAAGATAGGAAAGGTACATTTACATTTTTTTTTAAAAAAATAATAACTAAATACTAATATAACTTTTATTGCATAAAGTTTATTTTATAATTATACAACACGTAATATTTTAAAGAATAATTGTTGAGTGTGAATGTGAAATTATTTTGTAAAACTGGAATCCTGGAGGACATCTTGTGACGGACTGTACATTGAAGTATTATTTATGGTAAAATTGTGTAATAATAATAATGATTTGATGTATTTACTATGTTTTCTTTAGATCAACTAAATGTTATATGATCATTGAATGAATGTATTAATATTTAAATAATATACACGCATAACAGTAATAATAGCAGTTTTTATTTTAATATGCATATTTTAAATTAATGATATAAATTTAGTACAACGTAATATGATACCTTAGAAATAATTATATGATTCTTTCGTGAATGAATTTCAATGTTTCTGTTCCAATATTAGAAATCAGATTTATTATACTAGTGGAAGTTATTTATTTATTTATTTTAAAGTTAGTAAGAAGTATATGAGGTCTATATTTTATTTAATTTTATTAGATGAGTTACGTTAAGTTTACATAGAAATTTATATTTTTGATTGAAGGCTTATTGTAAATATATGATGAGGTATAGGAGAGTTTTTGAATCGTTATTATTATTATTTTTTTTTAAAATTGGTCATTTGTTTTACTGAAATTAAATGGGGTTAAAATGACTTTTGTAGGTAATAGTTTTATAACGGAATAGGAGTAATAAGTAAAGAAAAGTAATGAGTTTAAATGGCAAAGAATCATAATTTTTTATTTAACATTATACTTTATAAAGTTGAAATTATTGAATAATTTTAAAATAGTATTTTTAAAAAAGTACATATACGTATTGCATATTTTAATAAGACATGTAGTATGACATTATATCGGAATGAAATAAACAGTAATAATCAATAATTGTTGTTATACTACAAAGTTATATCAGTTGATACATTAATTAATATTTGAGTCATACTGATAATAAATGTAACACAGCCTTATACACTATAATATAAATAACAGTAGGATTTAAGTGAAATAGCACTTTAATTATTAAAGTTGGTTTATTTACATACATGCTACATGAATGATATCTTACATAGAATCTTTCTTATATTAATTAATAATAAGTAATGTTTATGTAAATTAACCATAAACTTAATTGAAAATGTTTATTAATAAAACATTTTCTGAAATGTATAAATTATTTACTTATAGTTATGGAAATAGTAACAGTGTAAAAAATCTTGTAATCTTATTTTTCTTATTTTGTTTATTTTCTTTAATTTTATTTAAATGTAAATAGTGTAAATAAATTATTTGTTAACGTTGATGTAAATAAATTTGTTAAGTTGTTTTTAAAAGATGTGTTGAGTTCATTATTTTACACCACAGCATTTGACAACAGATAATTTAAATGTACATAATATTCGCACAGTATGAATTTATTATTTTATTATTTGAGAAAGAAACACAATATTTTCTTAATATAATTTATAGAAAATTAATTGACATTAACATATGATATTACAATGGTCATAGAATAATTATAATGCACAATATAAGAGTATAAGATTATTTATTGCCACAAATTGTTAAATTATAGATTCTGGTATATTTTAAGATTAAGATACTATATGGAAATGAAAGACATGCATATGATCTATTTATTTTCTTAATGATTAAAAGTATAACCCAATAGATAAGATTAAGATATACCCTAAAGATTATTATGGTTAGTAATTATTATTAGAATAAGTTAGGTGTATTTAGGTTTGATATTAAATCCCTTATCATTCCTATCTACATGAATTATTATTACTTTAAGATAATTAGAAGAACCTGAGATTGTTTTAATTATATTTCCTTAACAATAGATTGAGATTTATTTATCTATTATTATTAAAGATAATACATTTATAAAAGCCATAAGAATGCTGTAGAGTTAGGAATGAGATAATGAAGAAGTAATAGTATTCTTATGCCATTGAGACAGTGTCTTGGAGAGACATTGACTCAATGTAAATCTGATTACCAATTGTAACTTCACTTCACAGTCTCATGATTTTTATTAAATATTTATTTAATTAGTATATAATATTGAACTAAATTAATTTTTGATAAGTTTGGAATAAATATGATAAGTTATAATATTATAAAAAATATATTAAAGATAATTGTACATATTTTAGTCGAGCATAATAATTTGATTGAGCTAGTCATATTTTAAATTATATCATAGATCGAGAAGTGAGGGTACAATATATATATATATATATATTGTACCCTCACTTCCAGAAACATAATATAACTTAAAATATGACTAGCTCAATTAAATTGTTATGCTCGACTAAAATATGTATAACTATTATTAATATATTTTTATAATACTATATCTTATCAGATTTAGTACAACTAACAGAAAATTAATATAGTTCAATATCATGTACTAATTAAATAAGTATTTATTAAATCATGAGACTATGAAGTGAAGTTACAAGTGGTAATATGAATTTACATTGAGCCTATGTCTTCGAAGACATTATCTCAATGGCATAAGAATACTATCACCTCTTTATTATCTCACTAATACATCTATAGCACTCCTATGTCTTTTATAAAAATTAACTAACTTCAATAATAGTAATAAATAAATCTCAATCTTTTATCAAAGAAATATAACTAAATAATCTCAGGTTCTTTTAATTATCTTAAAGTAATAATACTTCTTGCAGATAGGCATGATAAGGGATTTAATATCAAACCTAACTACACCTAACTTATAATGATAATAAATAACTAATAGTAACAATCTCCAATGTATAAGTTAACCTTATCTATTTTATTATACTACTAATCATTAAGAAAACAAGTAAATCATCTACATGTCTTTCATCTTCATATAGTATCTTAATTAAGAATATAATAAAATCTTATAATCTAATAATATGTGGCAATAAATAATATTATACTTTTATATTATGCATTATAACTATTTCATGACCATAATAACATAATATGTTAATATCAATGAATTTCTATAAATTATATTAAGAAAATACTGTATTTCTTTTTTTAAAAAAAAAATAATAATAATTTAGTTCATATTGTGCAAATATTATGTTTTATTCAAATTATCTGTTGTCAAATGCTGTGGTGCAAAATAATGAATTCGACACACTTTTAAAACAACTTAAACAAATTTATTTACATCAACTTTAATAAACAACTTATATACATTATTTACATTATAAGTGGAAATCAAGAAAAATAAAATAAAAAAATAATAATAATACAAGATTCTTACATTGTTGTTATTTCTATAATCCAAAATAAATAATCCATACATTTCTTAAATGTTTTATTAGTAACATGTAATTGAGTCTATGAACTTATATTTTACTAGATATCATTTATAATCACTTAGTACAATAGAAGGCTTTTATGTAAAATATCACTTATGTAGCACATGTAAAATAAACAAACTTTAATAATTAAAATGCTACTCCATTTAAATATTCTAGCTATTTCTATTATAATGTAACTATTATGTATTACATTTACTATTAGCATTAACTAAATATCAACTAATGTATAGATTGATATAACTTTATAATATTATGTGACTTTTATTGATTACATAATTATTTACTTCATTCTGATGTAATTTCATAATATATGTCTTACCAAAATATGCAATACATATATGTTCTTTTCTTAAAAAAAATATTTTTAAAATTATTCAACAATTTTGTGAAGACGAAATTTTTATTTATAAATTACCAATTTATAAAGTTATTATATTAAAATAAAATTCTATGATTCTTTTCCATTTAAACTACTATTCTTTTCTACTTGTTATTCCTATTCCCTCTTAATAAATCTTACCTTCAAATATCATTCTAATCTTATTTAACTTCAGTATCAGCTTACCAATTTTTTAAAAAAATGACTATCCAAACTCTCTTATACCTCATCATCGATATATGATAAACCCTTCAAACAAAATATAATTTTCTATATAAAATTAATTTAACTTGTCTAATAAAAATAAAAAGATAGATATATATTTTTTTTTACTTCTTACTAACTTGAAAATAAATATAAATGACTCATACTAATATAATAAATCAAATTCCTAATATTGTAACAGAAACATTAAAGTTTATTCACGAAAGAATCATATAATTATTTCTGGATAACTCCTATTACGTTGTAATAAATTTATATTATAAAATAAAGTATGCATATTAAAATAAAACTATTATTGATAATATTATGCGTGTATATTCTTTAAATATTTATCCATTCACTCAACAATCAAATAATACTTGGTTTATCTAAAGAAAACAAATCAAAAATACATTAAATTATTAATATTATATAATTATTACCATAAATGATACTCCAATTTATAATCAGCCAAACGATGTCCTCCAGGATTATAGTTTTACAAAATAATATCACATTTATACTCAACAATTATTCTTAAAATATTACGTGTTATAAAATTATATATAAAAAATAAACTTTATGAAATTAAGTGTTATATTAATGTGTAATTACTTTTAAAATGTACCTCTCTTATCTTTAATAGATCAATAAATAATTAAATATCTATGTTAGTTAAGAAAACAAAATATGTTACATAAAATCCAACGGTGTCTTCTTTCCACCCACAATTGTTCTTTTTTTCCTAGGCACAAAATTCTATCAACATTGCTTCCTTTTCCGGTACATCACGTGTTTAAACAGTTTTTATGAAATAAATGAAAACGTTTTTTTTTTTTTTTTTAAAAAAAAATAAGATAAAATAAGTTCCACCATAAAGAAACAAAATAATAATTAAAACAGTTTATAGGATCCGGATTTATTTAAAAGTTATTATCTTCCTAGGATTAATCAATAGTTAAATGTTTAATTTAAGTTTTTATAAAAATTGACTTGGATATCCTCGTATACTTCTGTGCGCATTTCTTTAAATATTCAGCAAAACATTTTCTAAAATTTTTCTATATAACCAGCATATAGAATTTAAATATTATAACATTTTTTTTTTTTATAGGTATTTACTTATCAATTAATTTTCCGATTTATCTGCCTTTTAAAATTATCGAAATTTAGTCTTTTAAACAACCAAGACTTAATAAGGCAAGTATTTATACAATTATTATTAACTTCCATATCTTTACCAAAAGATATATTAAAATATGTAATTTAAAAATACTTTCTTCATAAAGAAGTATTTATCTTTCTTTAACATATTTGTTTATAAGAAATCAATTATAATCAACTTTTAAATTCATATAATGTCCAATATATTATTTTTATCCAACTAGTAATTCTCCTAGTTAATCCAGCGTTCACTATATTCTTAATATAAGGTTTCCAACACATTTTATCATTATACAATATTTTCATGATTATTCGATAGTAAAATTGAGCTTTGATAGAGACGATCAATAGGGAACTATAAATAAATTAGCACTGCATATTAAACGGTAAACTTTTTATAAAATTATTTAAAACTACTCTCTTATAAATTAAGAAACTATTATGAGAGCGTCTATAATTTTTTTACTTAGCTATATTTAATAGCACACTTTACTTAAAAGAAATTACAATCACCCTGAACAATTGAACCTCGGTTTTTATACCGGAAGAAATTACCCATTTGATTGGTAAATTAAACAATCACCTTGCTAGCCTATTTACATATCTTACCAACAATACAAAATTAAAAATAATATTGACTTATTTAACATTTATTATTTATTACATTACTTAATTCTTAAATTAATTTTTATCATTTATTTAAATCCATTAAACATTTTTTAAAAAGATATGTTTTACTTTATTTCACTTTTAACTTTTATAAGACTATTTTTCTAAACCAACTAAGTCTATTTTTATTCATTATATTTTTTTAAACAGTATTTTAAAAATCAGATTTAATATTTCCCACCAATTATTTTTATTTTTATCTCGTGATAGCCAATATAATATTTATAAATTTTATAATAGAATTTTAAAACAGTTTTGCAACTTTACTAAAAAAAAACTTACAAGCATATGTGTACATATGTCTATCTGTCACCTGATTTACAACACAGATATAAACGCTTGTAATTATCTAAAAATAAACTAACAATTCAATTTTATAAAATAAATATTTTTAAAAACAAATAATATACTATAACAACTTTAAAATAATAATTCGATATTATAAAATCAAATATTAATCTTCTATTATATACTTTTAATAACAAAAATATTTATATTCACTTACTAAATATTAATCTTTATCAACAATAAATATATATGCATTTAATTTTAACTTGTCTTTTTTTAAACTTTTAGCTTTAAACATTTATTTACAAAACTTATTAATGCAGTATTGATCATGGCCAGTTTTCCCAACCATATAATATTATCATTTTTTTTTTTTACTGAAACGTCTCCCTCAAATATTAGCACAATTTCACATATCAAATATTCATAGTTTACTTTAGTTAAACTTTTGAAAGATTATTATAAATAAAATCAACATCATATAGCTATAATATATCTTAAATTTAAAATTTTTAAACAAATTGATATAACAATTTATGGAGACCCATACAAAAGGGCACAATATATATATATATATATATATATATATATATATATATATATGCATAATTAATATTGAAGTAAATATTTCCATCATTTGTTATTATAATAAAGAATAAAAATGATGCAATATCCATGTAAATAGAAACAACCATTAACATTAGATGTTACCAAAAGATTATCAATTACTACTAACTTGCAATCTCTGAAACTGACTCAGTTTAGTGTCATCTTTTATTTTAAAATCAAGTTCTTATATGGATTAGTTTTAACTAATACTAAAACAAGGGTAAATAATAAATGTAGTAAGATTTATTGTTCCAAGTATAATTTTAATTCTTTCATATCATATTCATGGTTAGTTGACTTTTTTGCTGATTTGAGTTAAATTTATTTGCAAAGAAAGTAGAAATTACAAACACAAAATAAAGACATATGTCTCTTTACACAAAATTAATATATGATAAGCCAAAAATCAAATAACATTCAAATCAGCTAAAATTATTGTTATCAGCAGACTAACCATCAATATGATGTTAAAGTAGTGAAAATAGACTTTGTATAATGAATCTTCCCAAATTATATATTAAATCCCTTTTAATATATTTATATTTATATAAAGGATAAGTTATGCTATTAAAATGTGTCACAATTATGTTTTATTTGTATATGCTACTATATACATGTAAATAGACTTCATACATAAAGAGAATGTATGCAAATAAATACATTTTTTTATTTTGCTGCATAAAGAAATAATATCTCTTCACATATAGATAGAATTCCATGACAACATAGTTATAAGAAACAGCCATTTCAACCAACTAGTGCTATTGTTTCACATTTAAATTGTATAATTTCTAAATTTTATGTAACAAATAATCTATTCTACAGACAGATATTAAGCTATGGAACACAACATAAATTTCAATTCAAATTTAATTCAAAACATTCATATTCAATTATCACAGAAACTAGTAAACTGTCTTTCTTCTAGATTGATATATTTGCCAGTAAACTGATTGCATTATTTATAGCAAATATTAATGATCAATCGTAAATATTTGATAAAATATTAACATATTTTCTTTCTTAAAATAAAGAAATATGTAATTAAGGTATAATTCTAACACAATTTGTTGATGTTGCTTATTCAATTCCAATAATAAATATTTGTAAATTAACAAGACATAGCTTATTTTTTATTATTATATGACAATTTGTAATTTTCAGAATTCACATAAAAGCAAAGGAACAAAGAAAAATCATTTTAAAATTATCATTAAAAAAATAAGCAAATAAAATATGACTAATAAAAATATTCAAATATTTGAAAAAAAATAATACAAGACAAACTTTTTTTATTTTTTTATTAACAACGATATTTAATTTTACATTTTTCATACATATTTTAATCATTACCACTAGTGTTCATTTGTAAACAGAAAATAAATCAGATTTGATGTGATGTGATGTATTGTAGCTTCTACTTAAACGAAGTCAAAAATCTCTCAACAATTATGATCAGAGAAACCTGTTAGCCACTTTATTTTTATTCATGATGTGGTGTACAACTAGCACCATTTTCAGTCTTGTGATGTGTTAATGGTTTTCAGTTTCTATATTAAAAAAAAAAAAGAGATCGTAATCAAAAAAATATATATATACATTATCATTAGAAAGATTATTTTCAGTTTATACAATCTTCCTTTTTTTATTTTAAAAATCTAACACATTATTTATTTCTGTTATATATAACAAAATATACATTTTAAAAGTTTTTTTTTTTAATATTTATTGCAATATTTTTATATGTAGGTATAAATCTATTGTTATTATTATTTACTTATTAGTGTAAAAAGGATATTTACATAAAAGCTAAGTTCTAAATACAGCTTCAGGCCATATTCACTTTAGCTGCTAATATAAAATTATATTTTTGAAAATAAAAAAAAAGTATTTCAAGTCAAAATAAGTTATTAATAATTTAAATTTCTTATATCTAATAAATATAGTGAAATATGAAAGATATTAAGAAAAAATATGAATCACATAACTTCAAAACCACATTAAAATAATGTGCATAAAATGAGACCCAGATGTACATAAATTTATAAATAAATATTAAAAAAAAACAGTATTTAAAAGTTTATAAAAATGTATATATAACCGTCACTTAGAAGTGCTTTCAACTATCTTGGTACAAAAAAACAGTTGAAAGCGCTTCTAAGTGATGGATATTGATATATTTTATACAATTTTAAACATTGTCTTTTCTAATATATCATCATCATCAACCATTTTAAAACCACTGAAAGATGAAGGTCTCTCCAAGTTCAATCCATCTTTTCCTATCTTTAGCTTTTCTTTTTTCACATCACCCCTGCATCCTTTCTTATTTCATCCATCAATCTCACATGCGGTCTCTTTCTGAGTCTTTTACAATCTCTTGGAATCCACTTCTAAAATTTCAATCGTCCATCTATTATCATCTCTTCTAACAAAATGGCCAGACCACTTCCACTTCAGTCTTTTAATTTTTTTCAGTAAGGTCAGTAACACTGTTTGTTCTCTTACCCATACATTGTGTTTTCGATCCCTTCTTGTACCCAACATGCATCTTTCCATACTTCTTTGAGTACTTTGAAGTCACTGTATTGCTCTTTTATTAAGTGTCCAAGTCTCAGATTAATATGTAAGAAGTGGCAAAACACATTTATTAAAAACCTTCTTTTTCAAACACATAGGCATATATCCTTTTAGTATCAAGATATTTCTACCAAAAACACTCCAACCAAGTTTAATTCTATGATTAATTTCATCCATTATATTTTCATCTGTATTAATAATCTGACCAAGGTATTTTTAACTGTTAACTTCATCTAACTCATTATATTCAATCTTTATTTTCACGTTTTGAGCAAATATATTAAACATTACTTTAGTCTTTTTAACATTTATTTTTAGTCCTACATTCCTACTTTTTTCTGATAACTCCTGCAATATTTCCTGTAGCTCTAAAGCATTATTTGCAAAAACATCTACATCATCTGCAAAATATAAATGACTTAAATAATCTCCATTCACTTTCACTAATTTAGCTTCCCATTTTAATATACAAAATGCTTCTTGCAGCACTGATGTAAAAAGTTTTGGAGATATGGAGTCACCCTGTCTTACACCCTTTTCATTGATGATTTTCCTACTATCAGTATGCAATCTAATTGTTGCTGTTGCATTTTTTATAAATACTCTTTGGAAATATGACAATATCCTGGATCTACACCTTGATGATCCAATGCTTTAATCACTGAATAAAAGTTTATAGAATCAAATGCCATTTCATAGACTACAAATCCTAAGCATAATGGCAACTCCTATTCATTTGTCCTTTCTATAAATTCTCTCAATATCTGGATGTGATTCACTGTACAAAAACCACATTTATATCCAAATTTTTCTCTTGGCAAGTGGAAATCCAGTGTTTTCTGTAGACAAGTTGTCATTATCTTAGTAATAAATTTGTATAAAACTGATAAAATGCTGATAGGTCTGTAATTTCTAATATCTTCTTTATTATCTTTTTTAACTGTTAATATTAATATTGCATTATTTCAATCATCTGCTGGAGCCTTCCCTTTCTTCATAAATTTAATTTCATGTATCACTTCCTCATTCAAACGTCTGGGTAATTTCTAAGATATAATAGGTATAGGAAGTACTTGTTCTTTATTGCAATATAATTATTGATGGAAGTCTTTTACACATTTTTTGATGTCATCCCTCTTTTTAGTAATAATGCTAACTTATTGCAGCTATAAATTTCCTACCAATACCAAAATGTTGTTTAACATTCTTTAGACTTTTATTCTCTTCTACAGCATTCCTTGCTTGTTCACAATTATACTTTCTTATATCATTTTGAACTCTTTTCCACACCATTTTAAAAAATTCAAAATATTCAATCTTTTTAATGCATCATTGTTGTATAACCTCATATTCCTTATTTTCTTCATAAATTCTCTAGTCTCAGTAGAAAATTTATTGTTCAATTGCTGCTTTTTTCTACCAGCTAACTTTGTTGCAGTATTTAAAAATGTATCACTTATTTTTCTATTAATGTCATTCAAATCTGAATCATGTTCAAAATCTACTAATTCCTGAAACCAATTTGTAAGTTCTAATTTAAATTCATTAGAATGTTTCTGAAGATTAAGAAAATCAACTGTAAATATTGTTTTTTTTAATAATTTTTGTCTCTCTAGTTATGCATCAACTTGTATCTTACATCTGACTAATCGATTTTCTATTCCTGTGTTAAATTTATTAAGAACATTACAATCTTTAATAAGTATTTTCTGTTAGTCAAATTATAATCCAATTCTGCTGTACCTTCATTTGAATGCTTCCATGTCCATTTACTTTTAACATTTTTCTCAAAAAAATAATTCATAATATAAAGTTTTTCTTTTTTAGCAAAGTCCACAAGTCTATGTCCTCTCTCATTTCTATTACCATACCCAAAATTACCTACAACATTTTCATATTTCATTTGTTTTACCAATTCTAGCATTAAAGCCTTTCATAATAATTTTAAAATATTGTTTACTCTGATCAAAAGCCTTTTGTATATCCATATAAAAATATTCTCTATCTTCATTACTATGAGAACTAGTTGGGGCATAAACCTGAATTATTTACATTTGGTATCTGCTATTAAGTTGTAAAACTAATCTTGCCACTCTCTCTGATACACCATCAATCTCCAGAATGTTATTTTTTCAATTTTTTTATTTATAATGAATCCTAATCCACTTGTATTTCCAATATTTGTGCCTTTATTGTAGACTATATGTCCACTTTTTAAATCAATTGTTTCTTCACCTTTTCTTTTTACTCCACAAAGTACAATAATGTCCCATTTAATATAAGACAGTTCTTCTTCTAACTCTTGCAATCTTCCTTCACTTGAATATGATCTGCATTTGTAAGTACCTAAATAAAAATCATCATCAAATGGCAGCCTGAGTCTGCAATCAGGGGATTCTTAGCACCCTAACCTTCAGCTACCAACCACTGCCTTGGTTGGTGACTTGACAGCCTCCTTTGAATAAGGGACATGACATTTTTGTCTGTCATGTATGTATATATTGGAAAAAAATATTTTTAAACTCGGAGGTAAAAAGCCAATAAACTCACGACGCTGGTTAATGCATGTTGGTTAGCAGGCCATCCATGTTTGTATACTACATGGATAATCACATAATAATAATAAGAGTTGCAATGACAAGAACATATGCAATGGACATTAGGAATTTGCCCTGCTCAGTTCCCTTTAGGCCTTCAAGAGGAATCAAAGGGTCTCCTTTCAGTTAATAGCAAACTCTTTTCTGCATCCTTTTATTTTTTTTTTTTATATATATATATATATATATATATATATATATATATATATATATATATATATATATATATATATATATATATATATATATATATATGAAAAACAAAAACAAGTTTTAATCACGTTAAAACCTGCTGACACTTGTATTTATGATCAACAGATGGTGTTTTTACCAAAAACATGATCAAGCGTTTGTTTACATAAACGATCAAAGAGTCAGAATTAACTATCTCTTTCATTTTAGCCCACTTTCAGATCAGCTGATTTCAATCTATTTTGCTATCATCAGCGAAAGGCACAGCCAAGAAAGTAGATCTAAAAACTGACTCCAAGTGTTTATGCATAGAGTTTCTATCAACTTGCAAGCATGAAATTTTTCAGACCGATAAAGTCTTCAAATTCAGCCAAACAAGCTAGATAGCTATATGGGTCTGATCTCAGTTCAGCTTCTCCACATAGTCAAAGCCTCTGCAATCTATATCATTGCGGAAACCTTTAAATGTAGATTTATGAAAAACAAGTTTTAATCACGTTAAAACCTGCTGACGCTTATATTTATGATCAACAGATGGCGTTTTTACCAAAAACACGATCAAGGGTTTGTTTACATAAACGATCAAAGAGTCAAAATTAACTATCTCTTTCATTTTAGCCCACTTTCAGATCAGCTGATTTCAAGCTATTTTGCTATCATCAGTGAAAGACAGAGCCAAGAAGCATATATATATATATGTGTGTGTATGTGTGTGTGTGTTTTATGTATTGACATGTTTGTAAATCACAATGTAATATTTTATTTTTTTGCATATTAATCAAAATAAGAATGCTAAATTTGTATTTATCACAAATGCAGTAGACCTTAATTTCATCTTAATTGTTATCAATAAATTGATATTTTATTGTTAAAATTATTCCAGTAAATTTAAATAATCCTCAAATGATTTAAAATATTATCATTGTATTATATCTTTTGTTTTTAATAACACTTATAGACCTTCTTTTCTTTAAGATATTCCCACGAACAATAATCTATTATATAAAAGTGGCTTCTATTTAGTTTTTATAGAAATGTAGTTTATGATGGACCTAATTGGAGTTAAAGGAATATTCTTTAAATTTCATGCAATACATTTTATTTATTTTAGTATTTATTAAAAAATTGAGTTACAGTTGGCCAGTCCATTAATGGCACTAATTTGACTGGAACATTGATGATGATCAGCATGTTTAATATCACAGCCTATGTATTGTTTTTGTTATATATTCGGATGGATTAGCATTTATGTTTGTGCAGTAGACCCATTTCAAATCCAATCACAAGATTGACTGTTGACTAATTGTATTGCAGATCATTCATAATGATCCATGATTATTATATTACCTTTGTGCATAGTTGTAAAACTTATACTTACTTATAATTAAGGTATGAGTTGATCCCTTGTACTCATTAAATTTATACTCATTCTTCATTATATATATTAGTATGTTTAAATTTTGTATTGACTTGAGATTGATGATGATGATTTTCCATCACTACAGATTCACACTCCAAGATCCATTTCATCAGCCATGAATATGAGGGCAAACCTCGAAAGCGCTTGGCCCATTTAATAGTTTTAAGCGAAATTTGTTTTGTTTATTTGGAAGCTTCTTCGTCAGTGAGTAAATCGTTTTTAGGCTACAATTATATGATGTAAATAAATTAGCTTTGGAATTAAACCATGTATTAATTTTGATTACTTCCCCACATTTTGACAAAATAACATATGGTATTGTCAATGTTATGTTTCTAAAAAAAACAAAACACATTAGATCTCACATATTAGATTTCCAATCATAATGGGATTCAATGAGAGATGAGGAATGAGCTTAAGTGTGAAGTGGATGAACATTCAGAAAATGTGGATTAACAAAATGTTTATTTTCTTCAGTTTTACAATTAATTGATTTCAAGTTAATATTACAATAAACAGATAAAATAAGTTGTCTCCACAAGGCTGAAATATGTTGAGCTTCATCAGCTTTATTTAAACTAATTGGTCCTTTTAGAATTTCAGTTGACTTCATCATAGTTCTCAAATCATACTTTTTCAAATTAGCAAGTATTCTAGCATTATCAATATAAGATTTGTGACTCAGTTTTAAAAAAACTTAAAGTAAAATCTAATGCATTAAATTGTTGATTTAAAGCATTTTCAGTTTTTTTTTTTTTTAAATTCTTTCATTAATTCTTCTATTGGATTATTTTTATGACTTTTGAAGAACTGTAAACTAGAAATTTAGTCAACACCTTAGTATTCCAAAAGCGCTCTCTCTCTTTAGGTTTATGAAAAAAAACACCATTTTTTGCTAGTAGAAAAAGTAATTTTATGTTAAAAGTATATAGTCTTCTACTCATCTTATCAGTGGTTCCTTTGATATGAGATAAAACCATTATATAACCAGTTGAACTATCAATTTTATTTTCAATTTGAATATCAATGCTATGTAAAACTTTTCAGGTGATGGTGTAATCATAAGAAAGTAGAATATTTTAAGTCTATTTCTTGAATAATATTCAATGTTTCAGACAAACTACAATCTGTCATCGAAATATTTTTTGCCATAGAAAATACTCAAGCAAAATTATGAAGATAATTAAATTAAGATATTCATTTGTAATATTAAGAAGACCAACTGGTTTAAATAAATCTTATGAAATGCAATGAATTTTAGCCTGTGGAGGCCAATTGTTTTATTTATTTCTTCTAATATAAATGTGAAATGAATTAATTGGCAAAACTGGAAAAAAAATATTTTGTTAATTTACATATTCTGAATTCTCAACCAATTCACACTCGATCTCATGATTTATATCTTACTGAATCTCATTATTATTTGAAATATAACATTTTTTTACAAACTTTACCTTGACATGGGTGAGTGTTATTTCATTGAAACATAAGGAGGTAATCAAAAATAATACATGATTTAACTCAATAAGTAATTTGTGTACATCATATAAGCATAAAAACATAAATATAATATTGTTAATATTTATGGGGAGAAAAGGTTTATCATGTAAAAGCTCCCAAAAGATCTTGGGTGTAATAAGGAAAAAAAATGTTATGTGATCTTATATTTTAGTCAATTGAAGAGATGATGAAGTAATCCCAAAATGCTGCAAATGAAAGTTTCATTTTAACTCTTAAAATAACATTTTACAGGTAGTAATAATTTTTTAGTTTCTTTTATTTGTGATATCTGGAAGAAATTAAATTATATTGATTGCTGTTTTCTTAAAAAATGTATAATATTAGGCAGTATTATTCATCATGTTCTCTGGTCTACTTTTGATAATAATGTGTAATTCCAGTCTATCACAAATTCGATATTTAAAAATTTAAACTAAAAACAAAGAAACTAGCTTTTATTTGTACCTATAGGAAAAAAAAAATTACTAAACACACTTTGATTTAAATGTTGTAAAAATTATCTAATTGTCAACTTTTTTCAAACAAGATTTCACTATTGAAGACATGTTTTAGTTATATTCCAACTTCTAAACCTGTTCCAACTGAAAATATTAGATACAATAGAATGTCTCCTTTTAAAAGTATATATTTTCTTAGTGCTGATCTTATTAGTTTTGAAGTTTGTGATGTCTTAAAAATATGAGATTACCAAAAAGTAATTTATTTAAAAGAAGAGTTTGTTGCATTTCATAATTTATTTTAATCATTTAGTTTATAACAACAAAATTTTAAATTTATTAAATGATGGAACTTATAAAAAAAAAATGTTAGAGATCTCCAGATATATTTAGTAAAAAGTCAATGTTTAATTAAATGTTGTAGTAGAGATGAGGATATGAAAATTAAAATTTCTCTAAGATAATGTTTTTCATTATCACCCAAATTTTATAGTTTGTATAAAATTCATATTACTGAGATATATTGTGGATTATTATGTATGTTATAGGTTCTTCCATAAATGCTTTGTCTTAATATTTAGCCCAATGCTTACAACCATTGACAAATAATATTCCATCAAGAATTAAAATTGCAAATAATGTTATTTATATAATTAATAACTTAAAACTAACTAAAATGGGCTTAGTGGTAAGATTTTATATTTCTTATATGTTTACTAGTAACCCTGTTCAAGAAGCTTTATCTGTGATATTTCAATACAATAATTTACCTGATTTTTAAAAAAAAAACACATTTTCATTCACGATTTTTGAAATCATAAAAAAGTATATGATTTTCTATGAAATCTCCACTGACAACTGTAATTGCTGATATTTTCATAGATAATTTTGCAAAAAAACAACTACTAAATGCAACTACTAAGAAACCTTCTATTTTGTTAAATATATGGATAACACAATTATTATATGATATCATGATATTGATGCTTTGAATTATTATTTTTTGTTTTTTCTTAATGATTGACATTCTAATAATAAATTTACTATGGAAGTGGAAAATAAAAATAATAAAAACACTTTTTTTTTAGATGTTTTGATTACAAAAACAATGTGATGTCTCCTTATTAATATCAGTTTACAGAAAATTCTCAAATCCAAACAGATATCTTAATTTAATTTTTTTTGACATACTGATCACATATTTTCTGTAGCAAAATATCTTTTGATGAATTTTTGTAGCTTGTCTAATAACAATTATCTTACAGAAGAAATAGACATGCAAATATTCTACTTTCTAATGATTACAATAAAAACAGCATATACAAGACTTTACATAGTATTAATATTAAAAAGAAAAAAAAGAATAAATTGATAATTCAACTGGTTATAGAGAAGTTTTACCTTATATTAAAGAAGTCACTGATAAGATATATAGAAGTCTCTATAATGTTAACAGAGTCTATTTTTTTTAGCAAAAAAATGTTGATTTTTTACATAAAGCTACAGACAAAGTGAATTTGGAATACCATGGTATTTATGAAATTCAATGTTTCCAGTGCTTAAAAAGCTATATAGGCTAATTCAACAGATAAATTAATGTCAGAATTAAGGATCATAAAAATGTCGTTAATTAAAAATTCAATACATCAGATTTACTACACATTTTGTTTTACAAAAAATTATTCACAGATTTTATTATGATAATGCTATCATACTTACTAATATGGAGAAAGTATGATTTAAGAACCATGAGGGATTCAGTTGAAATATTAAAAAGACTAACTGGTTTCCATAAATCTGATGTAGCACAAAGCATTCCAGTCTTATGAAGACCACATATTTTATATTTTATTTTTAAATATAAACTTGAAATCAATCAATGGTAAAACTGAAGAAAATAAACATTTTGTTAATTTAGATATACTGAATGCTCACCTACATTATGCTCAATCTTATTCTTTACATCATATTAATCTTGTTTCTATTGGAGATCTAATGGTTTTTCTTTATAAACTTAACCTTAACAATAGAGAACGCAATTTCATCAAAACATTGGAAAGTAATAATAAAAAAATAAAAAAATACATGGTTTAATACAAAATTTAATTTCATTATATATATATATATAAAGATGTTCATAAATAGTTTGTTTTTTAGTCTCCCATAAGAATATAAACATACTGAAATTAATCTTTTTAATTACATTTTAATTCATTAAAATATATATTTATATTACAAACAAAATAAGCTAAACAATAAAATGAGTAAAGTCAGATATTTATATTAAATATTATTTTTGTATTACATTTAATTAATTTTTGGTATTTCAAAATATCAACAAAAATATTAAATAATTAATCAATGTTTTAGGTATTCTAAAATTTATTTTAAATATTTTATCGGCATTTTTGTATGTTCATTTGCATCTTTAGTTTTAAACTTTAAATAAAATTCACATATACAATCAAATTTACTCACCTATAGTGTTATGTCAAATGAAAATGTTTGCCTCAATGTAAATATGTATTTCACTTTTACATAATGTTATTACAAAAACGAAAAAAAAAAAGGTAGAACTACTTTATCTATATATATTTAAAATTTAACTACAAAGCAAAGATCTCTCCACATTGTTTCACATAACTATTTTGACATAAAAAAATAAACACTATATACAAAACTAACCAAATTCTCATTAATGATATTTTTTTCCCGATATAAACGATTAAATAGTTTTTAATCAAAACAAAAAAAATAGTTGATTTTGGTGTTGGTGAAGACAAATAACACTATAAACAAGCTTGAAAAAATTTTGTGTCTAAAAAATATTAATTTCACTAACAACAATATTAATTCTTTTCATATAGTAGTATTAGCCACTACAATCCATAGTAATCAATGGATTAAAGAAGATTTGGGCAGAAAAAATGCCTATCTACTTCGTATTCACACCATGATTCCTCTGACTTGCACCTGGATAGCTGTGCTGAATGGATAGAGTTGCTACTGTTTAAAATTACATTAATTTATATACAGCAAGAATATTAATATCTTTAAATATAAATGGTAAAGTACATTATTTACATTTAATAATTTGCATATGTATTGAAAATTTAGATAATTATATCAATATTAGAATAAATATGTTTTCGATATATATATTAACTTCTTTAAAAGAAAACGAAACAATGCATATTTTTTATATTTGATCCTTTAATTATTTCAAGCTTAAAACTTATTCTTTGATTTGAACAATTTATGTTTGTTTTCCAACTTTACTAAAAGTGAAAAACCTTTTAACTAGTTTTACATTGTTGTCACTAAATATTTTGAAATAAAATATTTATTTATTTTTATCTCTCAGTTGAAAATCCAATAAAAACTAATAATGTAACCTAATTGAATTTAAATGATAAAAGGTTACGAAAAATGTTTCAATAAAAAAAAAATGTAATTAATGGTTTTTAAATGACATACGAAAACAATTACCTTTTAAAGAATAAACACAAGTAAATATACAGTATTTTAAAAAATAAAATAAAAAAGAATGTTTTCTACAACATCAACAAAAAAACTTAACGATTAATTTTAACGACTAATTTTTTCAACTAGAGCCAAACAAATAATAATACTAATAATAATATTTGTAGATACCAAAAACTTATACAATAAAAATAGTAGAATATAAGACCTAAGAATAAAATAAAGACCATATATGTAATTATTTTTTTAAAATTAAAGAAAAAAAGCAACAACATAATATAAGAATTACATTCAAAATAGTATAAAATGTTATAACAAAAATTACTTAGTAAAACACAATTTATAATTCAAAGTATGTAAGCTTGAATTGTCTGGATTATGTGTAAAGTAAATTTCAATTTTAAATATAAACATTAAAACATTAAATATTATGAATCATTTACTTATACAAGTTATAAATATCTGAAATTCAGACACTCTTCACAAACCTGCAGCTTAATTGTAAGTATAGGGGATTTGAACTCAGAATTTCAAGCACCCTTCAACTATTCACACTATCCCTTACAACTGATAGACATGACCACCCACATGCAGAAAATATAAATAAATACCAACTGATGAGTTCTGGTTTAACACAAAATATTTATATTGGTGATTATTTATCTTTTTTACACGTGTGTGGTCATGTGTATTAGTTGTATGTGATAGTGTGAATAGTTGAAAGTGCTTGAACATCTGAGTTCAAATCCCTTATACTTATACATTCTATATCAAAATAAGATTTGGAGGAATATTATATGATAATAGAGAATATTATGGATCATGATAGGCATGACTCTGAAAATTGCTTAATACATAAATATAAAACAGTCAATTTTATTCATTTAATTTAGGAATAAACTTAATGTTTTCAAAAGGATATGATCAGGTAAATCCTTGTAGCCTCATTAAAATAGTTATAGTGCCATAAGTATCAACATTATTTCTCAAGATTTTCCACATCTTACATCGATAAATAACTATCTGCATTTACAAAAACAATAAATAAAATTCATTAATAGTTAAACAATCTTACGATCCCATAAGAAAAGTTGCTTACTTCATTGCTCTGTATGTTTAATCATATACAATCTACTTAGACAATATTTGATTATCTAATAACATGAAAATTTTAAAAGAATCACATAAATATTTGTTATGTTGGATTATATCACTAATAAAAAAAAATCAAAAAATTGTCGTATGCATATTTTCAAATCAATCCTATCTCACAATGTTTTTTAAAATGTTGTATAAAATGCGGTACATATAAGTAAAAAAAAAAAAACTTTTACACTTCATTCTTCCAATTTATGGATGATCTAAAGAAAACAAAAAAAATATATACATTATAAAATTATTAATAGTTATTATTATTACTAATAACCTTTATCTAGTCATCGTGTTCAGTAGGCTTCCTTTGTCCACTTGAGCATTGCAGATATAAAAAATTCACACCCATACACTTTATATTAAAATATTTTTAGCTAAATTATTAGATTGTTATATTATAAAATTTTAATATTAATAAATTAATGTTTTTTTTCCTAATCTTATATAAAAAATTAGATTTAAACTAGGTTAACAAAATAAAAGGAACCAAAACTATAGTTATATATTTTTTTGATGACAGTTCCTGATAAGTCCAAAATGCTTATTATTTTCTCTAGAGTTTTTAAAAATGGTCTTCTCCACGCACATTAAAGTTTAAAATAAAAAATAATTATTAATCCATTTAGTAAAATTTATAGAAAATAATCCTTGGTTTTAGTATTTAGATCGATAATTATTAAATCATAATATTAATTAATCCTGTGAAGCTTCTTAATCTTCTCTACCAATATTCTCTGTGTATCCGATGCTTCAATCCATCTAATTTAACTTTTAAAATATTCGATAAACTTTTAAGTACTATTTGTATTTCCATGTATCCATCTTTTATTCATCTATGTGTTCACTTTTTTATCTATGTTTCCTTCTTGATACATATAAACTTTCATTTAGTATTTTTTTATAATATCTCTTTTAAAATAAAAAAAAATGTTACCTTCAGAAAGGATATAACATTTTACTCCTTTGAATATCATATTATATAAAATAATTCATGAAATATAATTGTCTTATTACTATTTAAAAATAAATCTTGGATAGGCTTATAAATAATAATGTGTCTCCAATTTTTTCATTAGACTCCGTATGATGTCCGAGCTGTGATTTTTTATGTACCAAAACAGTTCTTCGGTGAAATATTAATAAAGCTGTATCAATACATATTTCAAATATTTTTTTCAGTATTACAATTTATATCCATTTTATTTCTTAGTATATCCATTTTTTATTGCGAAGCCTAGGTTAAACTTTTAGTAATAAACTTTTAGATAAAATACGACTTATAAAGAACTTTAAAAAATTTAACAAAGCATGTTAAATGAAATTATTAAAATATTTTTTAGTTTATACTCCGTTTTGCAAAAAATATTTTTAAAATTATCAATTAGTTTTTTGCAGAGAAAGTTATAAGAAAGTACTAAAAAAAATTGACTAAAAAAAAAAAATACTATCTCTTTGAGAGCTGCTAATATACCATTCTTTGGTTTCAATACATTATTAACCTTCCCTGATAACTTAGTTATGATGATATTTATTGTCTGTAAGAATACCTATTCCTATTGGCTAATTCTTACTTTAGCTTGAGAACAAATTTACATATTTTTAGTTTATAGTAGAATTGAATTTCAAAATTAGAAATTATGACATAATGAACTTAAAATATTATTTAAAATACCACTTTCAAAT
This sequence comes from Epiperipatus broadwayi, assembly GCA_028023455.1. Taxonomy (NCBI): domain Eukaryota; kingdom Metazoa; phylum Onychophora; class Udeonychophora; order Euonychophora; family Peripatidae; genus Epiperipatus; species Epiperipatus broadwayi. Next base: position 124,187 of record JAQFVV010006956.1, on the reverse strand, counting down.
AAATTATTATTTTATTAAAACTATTTAAACATTTAAAATAACTTTTAAAATAACATTTAATAACTTATTCAATTTCTTAATATTCAATTATCTATTTTTATTTAAATAAAATAATTAATTTTTATATTATATCTGTATTCGTCTTTATTACATTACTTAAGCATGTTATACGATAGTTAATTTAATGTTTAATACTATTCACTTTTATGATAGGCAATAATTCTATCCAATTCTATAATATAACTTTTAAAATATTTTAAACTTTGTTATTATTTCAAACAAGCGTGTGTGTGATAGTATACATTAAAAGTCACATGATTATAACTTTGACAGACAATTTTTAATCTATTTCTCTGCTTAGATTTATAAAATTGATACACTTATTATATTATATAAAATAATTATAAAAAATTTGGAAGAACAATTTAGAAAATATAGAATTAAATACAATTCTCACCATCATTAAGTTTATTTTTGAAATATACTATATTAATTATTGCTTATTAAATATGACTTTATAAATTTAAACACTGTATTTATTAAATTATACATTTTAAACTATTAAAATAGAATTTATTAAATATACTTTTAATTATTTACAGCTGTGTTATTTAATATGGCCAGCTTTTACAACCATATGAAACAATATTTAAAGCTTTATATAATTATTTTTAAATGATTTTATATACTACATATTCTCTTTAGCTTCACATTGTACTTTAAAGATATAATTGACTTAATATAATTAATGTATTAAAAGAACATATTCTAAATTTAAAATTTTTAGTAATTGACTGTTATGAAATATTATCTACAATATTTTCTTTAAAAATGAATGTTATCTAAAGGTTAACAAACGTAAATATACTTAAAACTTGACACTATTTAATTTCATATACTTTGGCAATTGTAACATTTTATATGTGTTTCAATTTTGTGTTGGAATAGTTTACTTTTAAAGATTTTACAAGAGTTTTAATAGCATATATACAGCTTAATGCAAAGAATTTATATATAAGCTTCAATTTATCTTTCAAAATAAGAAAGAAAAATATTGTTTTTATTCACAGGCTTTGAAAAGTATGCCCTATTACTCAATAAGCTAGATTTTTTTTCTATTCATCAGGTCATACATCTGAATATATTAATTCTGTTATTTTTGTGATCTTTTTGTCATTTTTATTTCTCATTGATGCATAGTAAAGATCTAATATTGAGTTTGACTTAGCTGTTAATCTCAAAATGCACTTATTGTAAAAATAAGATGGAATAGAATTAAAACAATAAATGTATATGGTTTACTATATCACTTCATCACCTGCATCATTATTTGTTTATCACTAACTGCAAGTCTCACTAGTCTGTTTTTTTTTCAAAATGTGTCTTTATTTTATATATATATATATATATATATATATATATATATATATTTTATAAAGTCATATATATATATATATATATATATAATGACTTTATAAAAAGTGATTCACCTTTCTTTAATTCATCATAGTTGTATGTTGTCAACAGAACATAAAAAATGCATTTCTTCATTTCTTTTTTTTTTTTTCAAATGTAAATCTTCATAGTATATTTAAATAAGCATTTATTTTATATAGCGCTATGTTTATAATTATAATACATTTAAAATCAGCCTGTCAAGCTATTGTAAAAAGCGCATGTACAATAGCTTGACAGGCTGATACTATATTCAAATAATTCTGTGCCAAGGTATTTGAATTACATAGTTCATCTTTATGCAAAATTTTATCTTGAGCCATTTTACATATTCTCTTTTTGATGAATCTCATATTAAATTATTACTACTACAGAAAAATAAAAGTTTTTTTTATTAACTAACACACGTTTAAAATAAAAATTTGAGATAAACACACATAGCATTTAGAGCTTTACAATAAATCTTGAACAAAAATAGTATTTTTTTTTAGATGAGGAATGAAATTTACTAAATCTTTTCAATGTCATAAGATTTTAGTTGCTTAAACTGTGTTAAACCAATAATTACATATTTTTTAAATAAAGCTCCAGCTACAGAAACAGACTATAAACTGGGTGACTGATAATAAACTAAGATATCATTAATTTAATTTTCTCCAAGATGTAGTCTTTGTTATTGAATATACCTGATTATTCTTTAGAAAAATGATATCCACATTTTTTTAAAGTTTTAAATTTGGACTTTTTTGACATTAATTATAAAATATAAAATCAGAAATTCCACTTTTATAGTTTGTGATTATTTGATTTAAACAGTTTTATCCAAAGTAATTATATCAATTATTTTAAAACTTAAATAATTATTTAATATCCTAAAATATTCAAAACATTAATTGTATTGTTTTTATATGCATTTAATTAGATTCTATGGATATTAAATGAAGAATATAATCTGATAGTTGGTTCTTTTGTAGTTTCTGTTGTTAAAAAATGACATTTTCCATATAATATCGGACATTTTTTTTCTTATTTTGAATAGGTAATTACTTATACATAAAGATTATAAGTTTTATTACTGGAAAAAAGCCATCCATGTATAATAAAATTGATAAAAAATGAAAAGATAGGGCACTGACAATAAAATAAAAAAATAATTGCGTTTGGTCACCTTTGAATATTTTTAAAGATATTGTAGGCAATAAAAGACTAATATATTGGCATTCAGAATAAAATAAAAAAATATTTAATTTAAATGTATTTTATTCTATTTAAAATAGTTATAATAAAATAAATAGAAATTAATAATATACAAATTTTTGTTTTAATTTGTAAGATAATTGCAATATTTTCACTAAATTTAGAGATATTCATTGTAGTAGAGCTTACTAACATTCTTCATAAAGGACCTTCTTTAATAATGATGTATATAATTATGAGTCTTCGAAAGCCTAGAGTTTGTGTTCATCTATTTGAAATTGTTTGGTTTAAAGGTAATATATTTTTTTTGTTTAGACATTTAACAATAACCTGGGGAAATATTTTACTAATTAGAGAAAAGTGTTTCAGAATAATTAGGATTTGTAATATTAATCTAATTATCAAATGTTGGGATTTTTTTTCTTAGAAGTTTAATCAAGAATTACAAGTGAACCAATATACCAGAGATGCAATATATGGTTCAAACTAATCTTGCAAAGATCAAAAATTATATCTTATGTATAATCTGTGAAAATACAGAGAATAAAACAATAACAAAGATATACGATTATTTAATTTTCGTTTATTTGCCTAGATATTCAAAACACTTCAAAGTCTATGATCGACTTTTATGCCCCTTCATTCCTCTAACACAGCATGGATTTTAATAATAATTAAATTATTGAAATAATCAAACGTTTATTGCAATTATGATAAACATATTTTTATAACTGTAATAATAATTAAGAATATAAAAAAGATGTAATAACTTTATAAATAAAAAAGGATTTCTTTTCAATTCTTTAAAATAAATATAAGTAAGTTATTAAGCCACCAGTCAGAGATAAAAATCATAACAAAGCAGTAACAGGAGTTTCAAAATCATTCGTTTTGATCAAAAATGATGCGAATGAACTTTAAAGTTTTCAGATAAATGAAATAACATTTTTCTAAGTGTGAAAGAAACGACGGATGAATGAACAATTTATTTAGCAGCTCCATAAACTTTAAAGATGTTTTGTTTAGATATCCCATATTCTAACAATTTATTACTTTAAATTTTTTAATATATATATATCAAATGAAAGCAAATGATTCAAAAATGTTTATGAGAAATACTTAAAAAAAAAAAAAGAAATATTTTTTAAATATATAATATTGATTTTAGTGAATTATTTTCCCATTATGCATTTCCATATGTATCTCCCACATGACTCCAAAAGAATTCACTTAATTAAATTACAATTTTCTAAAATAGTTAACATGAAGTATGATAATCTAAATAGTAAAAAAAATTCAGGATGCAATATTTTACAACTACTTTAATAAATATTTATAATTGTTGAGTTTTTATTAGATAAATATTTATGCATCACATTTTCATTTGCATAGAAATATTATGTTTTCATGTTTCATATATGTTGCTTTTTAAAAGTGATATTGATACTATTTTAAGTAATCTTGTGTTTAAAGAATCATATCTTACACAAAATTCATCTTCTTCTATGAATTCAAAATTAACCAGCGTTCTGATTACTTGATCCTGTCCAATGCAATGAAACGTTGAATTTATCGTTTAGGAGAGAAATGTGATTTTTTATACTGCCTTGATAAGGACTCATATGAGTTGATAGCACTTGGCAATAGTTGTCTTATTTATTAAAGATTTTCTGTTTTAGCAATTGACAAATTGTTATATTGTAATTTATATATATATATGAAAAACAAAAAACACAAGTTAAAAACTTGAATACGCTTGTATTTATGACAATAGATGGTGTTATACCAAAAACACCTTCAAGCGTTTGTTTACATAAACGTCAGAGCGACGTTTATGTAAACAAACGCTTGAAGGTGTTTTTGGTATAACGCCATCTATTGTCATATATATATATAACTAGCTTTTAAATATATTTAATCTGCGACTATTGTATGTAATAAATAAATAATTTATAATAATGTTACCTTATATCATTAAAATAAATGCATATAATTTTTATTTTATATTTAATCTCAGTTTTGAAACTTTTACAATATGTTGTATATATAATTTTTCACGAAATTAAATGACTTTACATGTATTTCAAAGAAACTTTCACTCATAATTTTAAGTATACATAGACTAAATTACACAAGTAGAGAAAATATGTGAATTAATAATTTACACAAACAAATTTATACATAGCACATATTGCCCTACTTAAATTACTCTTATATCCTGCTTCCACAGTGCTGAAAAATTGACTTTTGGACTATAAGTGCCCAGGTAGCCAGAAAAGTAGCCAATGGGAAAATCTTTTTGTTTCTCAGTTTTATTTATATTTTATTATAAAAAATAAGTTTATTCAGTTATTTATATGTACACATGGTGCATCACATTAGTCAAATTATAAATGCAACAACACATATGTAAGGAAAGTCACTCTTAGCATAGGTATATATAAGAGACTGGGTAAAAATATTTTGGTTTTTATATATTGCTGACATAAAAAAAAAAAAAAAATTATCAAAAATTGTTAACATATATAATAGGTAAGTGATATTTTCTCTGGAATAATACGCATATTGAATGTATATTATTAATATAACTTTTATGATGAATTAAAATAAAAATAACAAAACATTACCTTAAAAGAGAAAATTAAAATGTTGATTTAATTTTCTAAGCAATTGTCTACTAGGTAGTGATATAATGGATTAGTAGAAAAATGTGAATTGAGTAATTTGTGAGCATCCCAGAGTAACATTTACGATATTATGTATCTAATACCTATTAGGGATGTTTTTAATATTTTTTTTTTTTTTACAAATCCATGTTCAGGTATGACCAACATATAGAAATAATTATGAAGTATATTGTAATATTAAGAAAGACTGAAGAAAGTGTTAATTTTTTTTTATTAATTAATGTATTGAAGATTGTGAACAGTAACAGGTTGTCATTTAGATAACTTTTTTCAATAGTATTTGATTCCTACACTCAGAATATAAGAATGACATTAATGATACAGTAAAAGTTACTATAATTAAACAATACACAATCTATATAATTATTTGATTATTAAAGTGTTGTACTTTAGAGAGAAATGAGTGACACATTTTGAGTAAATATTTCATGTGAAATGGAAATTCCAAGAATTAACAGATTTCTTTAATTTCATAGCAATACATATTCTTTAGAATATACTTCAAATAAGTTAAGTAAGGTAGGTATTATTATTTTCTTGTCATAATTAAAGTCACTGCTTAAATATATGCTATGCAAGATAACCATTTTTGTAATTCCAGTATTATATTAAGAAGAGCCTCTGTTTTATATTGTTTCAAGAAGTAGAGTAATGCATATTGTAAATAATAATGCACAAACAGTTAATGATTGTAATAATGTTCAGAACAGTGTAAATTATGGGGTAGGTATTTCATTAAAGTGATATAAATTTTGATACATAAAGAATTGTCTGGAAATATTTATATTACTGATTTTATAGTACTGTGCCTATAATTTTATTGATTAGCACTCAGTCAATTGCTTCATAGTTAGCAAGTTACAGTTCAATATGCCTATTTTTTTGTGATCTAAAAATATTACAATACAAGAGAGTTACTTTTCTTTTCAATGGCTTTTTTTTTTCGCAAACTGGATTGTAAAAAAATAGACTTCACAAATAAAGTGTTCATATCGTTATTAATATTGTCTCTAATTTTAACTTTTAGTAATTACATTGATGTCAGTAATATACTGTATAAAGAACATATGATAACTGATTTCTTTACAAGTGGAATTATTGAAAATGGGTACATCCCTCAAATTTTCTAAATATTCTATAATAAAAAGGTGTTGAGGTTTAGTGAATATATTTTTATAAATTTACTGATATGTGTAAAATAAAATTTAGAAACAATTTAGGGATTGTAGTATGTTAGTAACTTCTCTAATCCTACCTTGATATAGGTTTTCAATTCGGATAGAGTTACGGTCTTAGAAATATAATAGTGTGTCTGAATCTGTACAAAGGATTGATAGTGTGAAAGATGATAAATGTTGCTTCATTACCTTTGCATGTTCATCCTCTCTAGTACTGTAATTGTCACCAATTGTTCACCCACACATAAGAATACTTACAAATTATTCGAAGTATTGTGAATTTTTTGTTCAAGTTGTTTATTAACTTTTGACTATTTTTCAATTTGTTCAATTTTATACACCTGCTTTTTCTACTTGTGAAACTTTAACAATTTTTGTGAATACTATTTTACAGTACATTTAAGACTATGTTTCTAGAAACAGCAGTTTCTCATCCTCTCTCTCTCTCTCTCTCTCTCTACTCTCTCTCTCTCTCTCTCTATCTATATATATATATATATATATATATATATATATATATATATATATATATATATATATATATATATATATATATATATGTGTGTGTGTGTGTGTGTGTGTGTGTGTGTGTGTGTAGCAGATATGGTATGACTCTGATTTTCCCCAACCTTTTTTAATATATATATATTATAAAGGTTGGGGAAAATCAGAGTCATACCATATCTGTCGTACAGGGTGCCACCAGGCTATTGGAACCTGAACAATTTATATAGTAGGCAGATGTGTCTGAAGATCTAATTGTATATTATTTTTTTGACTGTTAGCCTTTGCCACTAGCTCAAAAAGTAGCAGAGTTTTAAAATATATTTATTAAAATATATTTTTAATAAAGATAATAATAAAAAAATAAAGTAAATCACTGCCAGTATTAATAACACAAAATATTTTATTTACGTATATATAACAACAAATTTGAAAAATAAATTATTAAAAAATGCATTAGGTTTCTTTTTTTTAACTTTAAGTTTTAATCTTAGAATATTGAGCATAGCTAGACTACCTAGACTATGCACTTAAAATATTTTTGAAACCTTTGATTCCAGGCTAAATGTTCAAAGTCAAACCAATACTAGCTTCATTATATATATATATATATATATATATATATATATATATATATATATATATATATATATATATATATATATATATATATATATATATATATATACAATCAATGCAATTTGAAGGTGTTAGCATAAAACCAGGCTGACAGGAATATTTTGATGTTATTTAAAGGACATAATCCTTGTCAGGAACAGGAATATGCATCTGTTTGGGAAAGAATCTCATATATAAAATATCAAACAGAAAAGTTAAGTATGGAGGAGAGTGGAACTTTTGCATAAATAAAAAAAATATATAATACATAATTTAAAATGATTACATTTAAATTTTAGATAAGACTTTTAAAATTTCAAAGTATATAAAAATACCGTTCAGACTTGATCAAGAGAGAAAGACTATAATTCATCTTTAAAAAAAAATAAAGTTCAGAGATTTTAAATTAAAGAGATTATAGTTCATTTCTATTAATAATGTATATGTTCCTTTCTTGCTACGGGCTTGTACTTTCATAATGAGGATCTGAATTTACACAAGATCCATTTCTTCCTGACAATGATGATTCATTAAGATTTATGAAGATTGCTCCTGTGGTTCAATCATGGAATATGAGAAGATGAATGTTCTCTTTGGCCGGCTGGTCTGAGGAAAGCATGATAAAACAGATTACATTTTGATACCAGCAACAATAACTCAAGTTTCTGTTTTTTTGTAATGATGACAAATGAATTCACAAATTCTAATTTTCTATTTAATTATTTCTTTGGAATTTTTCCTTTTACTGTCCTGAAGCATCTTATCTAGGAATGTGCCGATCTATCTGACATATTTCATATATGTATTTCATTTGTTCATCGGTTTTGTGATTGAGTAGATTTTTTCTTCTGTGGTCTGTGTATATATCTTGGGTGGGAAAAGCAAGTCTTTTGTTTCTATCTCTTGATTCTTATCAATTTCATTGAAATCTTTTTAATTGTCATTTCCCCCTAAAAACCTGTTTGTAATTTTATTTTTGTTAAAAACTCTTTGTTATTTTTAAGATTAAAATGTTTTTATTATTGTTTTATTTTAAAATTAAAATTTATGCTTTGAGTCAATAAATTCTTTAAGTTTATGTTATTTTCAATATTTAAATGATACTTATTAATAAATTACCAATTCATTATTTGTGCAATTACACATCTGTGCATTTAACTCCTTATTACATCTCTACAAAAACAAATTAAATGTAACATATATAAATATTTTGTTACATATCAATGAATTTATAAAAAAATGATAAAAAAAAACCTTTACTTAGGGTTAGTACGAATTGATAATAATAATGTGTTATAGTTATGTTTCGTTCGAGATCATATTTTTAAGTTACTAAATCACTTCAAAATTTTAAACTTTTTTCTTTTTTTTTAAATCTTAAAGTTATTGAATGACCATATTTATTTCTGACAGTCACATCTTGTCATAACTTGTTCCTACCATAACTCTTCTGATTGTGCATAGTGCTATTTACACCATTTCCTAAAATATTTTCTTTGGATCAGAATATTCATGGTTAATGAATATAATGCCACACACTGGGCAGCCAATTATAATGGTCAGGGAAGAGTTGATGTTGAACCAAAACTGCCGTACTGGGTTCCACCAGGCTATTCAAACCTGAAAAAAATTATGTAGTAGGCAGATATGCAAGTTAAAGGTCACATCTTTATTTTATTGACTGTTAGCCCTTGCCACTAGCTCATGGTGTAGCAGTGGTTTAAACATATTTAATAAACTTTGCAATATCAAGATGTTAGCATAAAACCATGCTGTGAGGAATGTGCATCTGGAATGTGATATTATTTAAAAGATGTGATTCTCATCCAATACAGAAATATGTGTCTGTCTGTTGAAGGAATAATGTATATAAAATATCAGAAAGATGAGTTATGTATGAAGAGAAGCAGATCTTTTGCCGAGTTATAGTTGCTATTCATCGACCTAAAGGGAATCGATGTCACAGGAAATACATCTGCATACATTGCAACACAAAGACTACACTCTTAGGTCATACACACAGTTGGGCATGTTGCCCTGTATGCTAAACATACTTCACATTCCATCCATCTACAAGCATTGACACAACAATGAACAAATAGTCTGAAATCAAAACCACCTTAAACTAACATACTTAAATGAGTCTAAGCAGTCATCTACACCCAACTTATATTTAAGTCAATTTAATAATTTAATTGATTTTTTTTAAAAATATATATTTAGTTTAAGGTATTTAACTTATTTTAAAATCACACATTGTATTTAACCTATTTTTACATCAAACAATATATTTGACCTATTTTTAAAATTTAATAATGCATAAATAATAATGTGTTCATTTTATCTTTAAATTTATGTTTGCAATTACAAACTCCTGCCCTATTACAAACAGGTCTTAAACGAAGCATAAATAAAAAAATATAATATATATATTTTAAAAAAATTATGTTTAAATTTTAAATAAGACATTTAAAATTTCAAAGTTTAAAAAAAATAGTTCAGATTTGATCAAGATTGAAAATCTATAATTCATCTCTAAAGGAAAATAAAGTTTGGAGATTTTAAATTAAAGAGTTTATAGTTCATTTTTATCAATAATATATATATTCCTTTCTTTCTCTGGGCTTGTTTCTTCATGAAGAAGATCTGAATTTACACAAGATCCATTTTTTTGCGGATGATGATGATTTATAAAGATTTATTAAGATATTTCCAGTGGTTGTATTCTGAAATATGGGGAGAAGAATGTTGTCTTCAGCTGATCAGTCATAGGAAAATGAGATTAAACAGATTACATTTTGATACCAGCAACAATAAATCAAGTTTCGTTTCTTTTGTAATGATGACAAACAAATTCAAAAATTCTAATCTTCTAATTAATTATTTCTTTTGAATTTTTCCTTTTGTAGTCTTGAAGGGTCTTATCTAGGAATGCACAGATCCATATGACAAATTTCATATATGTATTTAATTTGTTCATCGTTTTTATGGTTCAGTAGATTTTTCCTTTGTGGTCTGTGTACATATCTTGGAAGGAAACAGCAAGCCATTTGTTTCTATCTCTACACTTATCTATATTGTAATAATTTTTAACTGTCATTTTGCCCTAAGGACCAATTTGTAATTTTATTTTTGTTAAAAACTCTTCATTATTTTTAAGATTAAAAGGTTTTTATTATTGTTTTATTTTAAAATTAAAATATTTGCTTCTATTCTATAAATTCTTTAAGCTTATTTTATTTTCAGTATTTAAATGATACTTATTAATAAATTACTAACTCATTATTTATGCATTTAAACATCTGTGCATTTAATACATAATTCCATCTCTACAAAAAAAATAAATGTAATGTATAATATTCCATTACTATATATATATATATATATATATATATATATATATATATATATATATATATATTTATATTTATATATATATATATATATATATATATATATGTTTTTGTTTCTGGAAATACTAATACTATAAATTTGCTTGTACAGTAATTAAATAAGTTGAATGGTTTGAAATGGAGTATAAAAAAAGAACATGACAAAAATATTAAATATTTAGATTTAATTATTACAAGAGATAACAGTATATTAAATTATAAATTAATAATTAAGTCACTGCAAAATAGAGGATACATAAATTGTAAATCAAAAGGATCAATGATGCATAAGATGGCAAGTTTTAGTTATTTTTTGTTTCGGAATGAAAAATTATGTCGCTACCAAAGGGATAATCTGAAAAATATTGAAATATATGTCAAGGAATTACTTGATGTTGGTTACAAAAAGGAACAAATAAACAACAGTTTATGTCAATTTTAAAAAAAAAAGTTATAATGATTTAAAGGAAATTAATATTAATAGTAAACAATGGATTTCAAATCCACAAGTAAAATTTTTTAAGGATATGCATAAGAATGTATTAAATGATTCATTCTATGTTCCAAACAATTTAATGAATTATTCATTAATTATATCGATATCATACCTGTCAAGCAGATAAGTAATACCATATATCAAATTTCTTGTGATTGTATGCTACCATATATAGGTGAATCTAGGTGTAGTATTTAGAAGAGATTGAGAGAGCATGAATTGTTATATAAGCATGTAAAAAGTAAAAATAATGGAGATTTAATGAAGATTTAACATGCAAATATAAATTAAAATTTGATTTCAAAAATTTGAAAATTCTTCATAAAGAGAAAAACCATAATAAAAGAAAAATTAAAAAGGCATTTTTTATAAATAGGAATAAAATGCCTTTAATAAATAGATAAGCTCCTAACATTAAAATACAAGATTTGTGGGATTTGAATTGAAAACGTTTGATTTCACTTTTTTTTTTTTTTTTAATTTAATGGCAGTTGAGGCAGGGTTAAAAAATTAACCACAAGTATTTCTGCAGATTTAAGGATTGTTTATAATAGTGTGTAAACTGTTAAATTTATTATTTCAATTATAATTACAATTTTGTTTTAATTAATGGACATTATATCAGTCTTTGAGTTTTTAGTATAGCTTTTCATTGATATAATTCCCATGAAATTTGTTTTTTACAGATTATTATTCTGCTTATGATTATTGAAATGTTTCCTGTAAAGAATCTGATTGCATACAATAGTGTATAATAGTATAACATGAAATCTTGTTTCATTTACATTAATTTTTATATGATATGTACTTGTAATATCAGGGATACACATCCTCCATGAAAGTAAGATTATGTGTATTTGGAATGTTTTATGTCATTACCCATAACCAATGTTCAATTTAAATATATTTAAAAATTTCTATATAAGGTATCATGACGCTATTAATTTTTCCATTGGGCAATAAAACATATAATTAAAAAATGCAATTAATTCAGGAAAATATATTTTGGTAAGCATTACATGGAAATAAACTTAATATCAGAGTATTTCTAATTTCTAACATCAAACTGGTATTTGAGAAATGACTTGAACTCCATCTTAGAGAAAAAATAATTACATTATATTAGTTAGATGAAATAGATATTTAAATTTATATTTTAAAATGAAGCATAATTATTGCTATGTAAGTAGAAATTTATTAAAATGGCATACATTTAATTATATTTTGGGTTAGCCAAATACCATAACATTTGTAATCAAATCTTGTTATTCACTAAAGTGAATAAAATATACAGACATTTTTGTTGTAAAAGTACAGGAATACTTTGCATTATTTATCTTGCTTTGTGAAAATAAAAAGGGAAATGTAAAATAATAGGTAAAAGAAAACTTGTTCCAAGTGTAATTCAAATCTTACCCACTTTTAAAAATATATACTATTATTTCAGAATTGTTTTAATCTAATGAAAAAATGTGTAATAAGTTCATCAGAATAAATAAATTTACTTGAAAATGTTTATTTGTGTTTTCCATGGATTTTTTCAGGATTGTTGTATTCAAAGTTGAACACAGTTGCCTAAATAAAATTAGCTTTTATTTCACGTATCTTTAAATAAAATAAATATGAACTTATACAATTTTATAATATTTCATAAATAAATTAATCTTGTTGAATTTAACAGTCATGTCATTTAGTATTATTTATGTTCTTCATTTCTTTAATTGTCATTTAAAAAGAATACTAATTAAAGTCAGTATTTACTCCATCGCACACTTCTAAGAAATGTGTGAAGTTTATTATATTTATGAAGATGATTACCTGCATTAAGAGATAAAAAGATTAATTCGTGAATTATTAGAAATTCAAAACATTATTGAATAAATTAAAATTTGGTTAAACATGCACAAGAGCTTATTGAAGTGTCACATATATTTATTTCATAAGTTAAGAATTTTCCTTGGTTTATTGTTACATTTAAATACAATGCTTTTTACAATTACTTTAAAACATGTAAATAGAGCCATATTTAGATATTCCTATGTAAATACTTTGTTGATGATGATTACAATTTTATTTAGTCATTTACAAATGAAGAAAAGGATAAGATTATACCTAGCCAATAATCTTTTTCTATGACAAAACATGAAGAGTTTGTTTACTTGGCTGCTGCCTACCACTATGGCTTTTTTCTATACTAAAAGCACAAAAATACCTTCATTGGCTGCCATACAAAGTTGCTTGTGTTATGCACTTTAGCATAATTCTGGGTTGTCTATTTTTGATATATCATGTGAGGATGGTTGACTGCATCATTACTAAATAATTGAACTTTTCAGGGCCAACATCTTATTTTTTCACATGAACTGTACTAATGCTACCTTCTAAAAGTTGTAACATTGCCATCACTGTTCCATCAGGACTGTTTAACCATTACAAATTGTATTTTAGAGTCCTCCACAGCACTATTTAGAAGATCCATGAAAGTAACATAACAGCAGAAATCATCTGAGATGAGCAAGATCACTGTTTTGAACTCTGAAATTTGCAATTGCCAGACACTGGAGTCAGCTTTCATTTTAATAGCTTGTTTTAATTATTAACTTTAGTGGCTAAATTTTAATATAATTTATCTTTTTCCCCCAAAATTTAGTGTCTGTTTAATTACTGACCAAAAAAAGTGGTTAAATTTTACTTTTATTTTTTATTAGAAAAATACCACAACTGTTTCTATCCACACACACACACACACACACACACACACACAAACAAGCCAGTCTCTGATTGATTATTGTCCAAAAATCTCTCAGCTATATATACTATTATTCGTTCTTAAACAGTAATGGTACCAATTATACTAAACATCATAAATTTTCTTCCTGATGACAGTCGGGAAGCCGTGGAAATATGTCCAAACACTATGGTACCCTTTATCAAGAAACCTGAGAGTCCACTGGTTCTTGAGAACCCTTGGCCTATTTCTATGGTGCCACTTATGACAAGGCTTATCAAGGGCATTATAAAAGAAGACATCCAAGAGAACATCATTGGATGCCTCTCACCTTATTAATTTACTAAGAAAGGTTCTTGACTACCAATGCTGTCAGCTGATTTCACCTCATCATTGACTTTGTATGCTGGAGAAGGAAATCCCAGCCAGTCATTGATGAGCTGGACTTTGCTGGAGACTTTGTCTCAGAATTGACATACTGCTTAGTGTACTGAAGAATTTCAAAGTGCTCAAGGCATATCTTCAGATCATAAAGAATATCCTACAAAATTGGAAGGTTTTTCTCTCATTGGATTGCTAAGTATCTCCAGAATTTAGTCATGTGTTTCCATCCCACAGGGTTAACCACTGAGTGCCCTCCTCTTCTCAGCCTATGTAAACCCCCTACCCCTAAGCATTGAATCTATCTCACAGTTATAGTCATTCCTTTACTTGGAGAGAGCAGGCAGGGAACTCACAAAACTTGAAAAGCTTCTAGCCCAGTTTGCTCATGAGTTTGTTCTGAGAGTCAACAAACACATATCAGCAATGTGATCTATCTTGACAGGGAAGCAATTCACAGGTAGATTCAGAGTGGCACACCAGAGGTTTTTAGGATTCCATCTTGCATCTTTAGCCTCAGTCATAATGAAAGACATGGAGAAGAAACTACTCTCTAAAATCGAGAAAACAGTTAACTCATTATCCAAAATTTACCTTTTCCTTTTAGGCAAGGTTGTCTTACTTAATTCTGTAGTACACCCTAAAATCATATACTATCTGGCCAACTTTTCAACCACTAGCACCTTTAAAAAGGTCAAGACACTTTATAGGGAGATATGCTTGGGGGAGGGGGAACCCTGTCATGAGCTTAAACAT
Organism: Epiperipatus broadwayi; assembly: GCA_028023455.1. Classification (NCBI taxonomy): domain Eukaryota; kingdom Metazoa; phylum Onychophora; class Udeonychophora; order Euonychophora; family Peripatidae; genus Epiperipatus; species Epiperipatus broadwayi. The sequence goes on along the minus strand of JAQFVV010006956.1, from coordinate 108,795 downwards.
TTTACATAAGCCTAAAGTCCTGAATGGACTCACCTTACATGTCATTATGGTTTTCAAAATTCAAAGGACACACAATGTTCTTGTTAGGCTATTGAAATCTCATTCTGACATTGAGTACCATGTTCCCATAGAAAAAGTTGAACCTACCAATAGACTCTAACTCAGACTGAGAAAAATTAGGAACCAACAACAGGTGACAGATTTTCTATCATGGATCAAGACCTTCAGCTGCCTATTTCAATCAAAATTTATCTACTCAGACACTACCAGCTAATGTTTGAGGAGAGAACATGTACCCCTATCTTGCTCTTAATTTCTATCTTCAGATTAACAAATAGACACAATTTTTTAGACTTGAGCTCAAGTATGTGGACTTTCTGCTCAATATCAACCTTCAGGCCCTTCACACAGGGTCCTTCTTATTTCATCATAGAAGCTATAACATTGATACCTTGTGCTCAATGAGTGATAATCAGGAGAGACCATGCACCACACTGTTCCATTGTGATTCATGGTCTAGTCTCTGAGCATGGTTCTAAAGAGAATAACTGTCTCTGACCTGGCTTGTGTAATGATTCATTTGACCTTCAAGTAGGGGCATTTTGCCAAAATATGGCCAGCTTCATTGGTCTAATTCGGGTTTTGGACTATACATTGTAAAATATTGTTTGAAAGTGGAATTGACCATCACCCAAAGACCTCCTAATAAATTTCATAAGGAATGTTAGGGAAATTGCCAAGAGAACTTGCCCAGAACAGTTGGCAATTCAGACCTGACAACTAAAAATATAAGTTTCAAGATGTTCCATTTCATTCTATGTATGAAACCTGTAACCTTATAAGGACTGATTCCTCACCCTATTGCAGTGATGAAAAAGATCAAATGACCACCTATTAACCCTCCTATCTGAAATATAATCTTGAAAGACCATTGCAGCCAATGTTTGTTAACAGTAGTTCTAACTATTTCCTGTATACACAAATATGTATCTTGCTATATAAATAAATAAAATATTTTTGAAAAGATAAAAAAGTAACATAATATTTTATATAGACACCCACAAAAAATGCCAGTCTCTGATAAATTATTATTTCAAAAATCGAAGTTGGCTTTCATTTTAAAAAAATCTGTTTGAATTTATACATTTTGTGAAAATTGTAATATAAGTTACTTTGATTTCAAAACACTGTGGCTAATTAATTATTACCCCAAAAAGGCTAAAATTTACTCTTATTTTCTACTAAAAAAGAAGTGTATTTTTATAACCACACACACTTACTCAAAAAAGCCAGTCTCTGATTAAATCCTGTTTCAAAAAGTCTCTAATGCACTATTATTTGCTATTAAAAAGCAATATATTTTCATCACACACACCCGAATGCCAGCCTTTGCTTAATTACCATTCTTAAAAGTCCCAAAAGTCAGCTTTCATTTTTTATAGTTTTGTTTGATTTTTTTAATTTTGTGTAAATTGTAATATAATTTACTTTTATTTCCTATTCCAAATAAAGTCAATAGTTCTATAGAATCACTCACCTAGGAATAACATATCTATGTGTTTTTGCTTAGCATCAATGCCATCAAGAGGCTGACATGATTGAACATAAAAATAATAATAATAATAATAATAATAATAATAATAATAATAATAATAATAATAATAATAATAATATTATTATTATTATTATTATTATTATTATTATTATTATTATTATTATCATCATATATATATATCATCATATCATCATCATCATCATCATCATCATCATTATTATTATTATTATTATTATTATTATTATTATTATTATTATTATTATTATTATTATTATTATTATTATTATTATTATTATTATTATTATTATTATTATTATTATTATTATTATTATTATTATTATTATTATTATTATTATTATTATTATTATTATTATTATTATTATTATTATTATTATTATTATTATTATTATTATTATTATTATTATTATTATTATTATTATTATTATTATTATTATTATTATTATTATTATTATTATTATTATTATTATTATTATTGCTTTTAACTGTTTGTAGCTTTTGATTTCCAATAAGTTAACTGTTAAAAAGTCTAAAAATGGATTTTCTCAAAATATGAAAGTAAAGATTGATTATGATGAGTTAGAATAAGTTATTAGTTGCAAATACCTTGGTCAGATTATTAATACAGATGGAAAAAATAATATATGAAATTAGTCATAGAAATAAACTTGCTTGGAGTGTTTTTAATAGAAATAACTTGATACTAAAAGGAAATATGCCTATGTGTTTGAAAAGGAAGGTTTTTAATAAATGTATTTTACCAGTTATTACTTATAAATCTGAGACATAGACACTTAATAGAAAGGCAATATAGAGACTTCAGACCACTCAAAGAAGTATGGAGAGTTGCATGTTGGGAGTAACAAAAAGAAATTGAAAACACATTTTATGGGTAAGAGAACAAACAGATGTTAATGACCTCATTGAAAAAGTTAAAAGACTGATGTGGAGTTGTAATGGACCTATTGCTACAGTATATTATAATAGATGGACAATTGAAATTTTAAATTGGATTCCAAGAGATTGTAAAAGATCCAGAAAGTGACAACATGTGTGAGGGATGGATGAAATAAGAAAGTGTGCAGGGGTGACATGGAGAAGAGAAGCTAAAAATCAGAGAAGATGGATTGAACATGGAGAGTCAGGTTTTCATCCTTCAGTAGATTGATAATTGTTGATGATTATGATATGTGAACCATTTTCATATATATTTATGTGCTATTATGTTTAAAATAAAAATGACTTTTTATGTGATTTTCTTTACAAATATTTTTTTATTATTTTGTAGTAAACTTCTAATAAAAATTAAAATTTTCACAAATTCAACATCATTTACTCTGAATTAATAATAAGTTTTCTAATTGTGATAATTATGCTGAAATGTCAAAGCATCCATTAAATAACGATGAATAATTACTGATCTTGAATATCAAATATTATTACTCAAATTTTATGTTTTAATAAAAACAATAAAGATTGAAAATTTTAATCACACAACGTTGTAATTGATATTATGGTGAGTTTATACTTGCATATAAGTAAACATTTATTCATTTTTTAAAATAATATTATTACAATTATTTTTTACGTAAAGTTATTTTATATTTTAATCTATTAACGTTAATAATTGTCTATATGTGATTTTTTTTTAAAATAGTGATGTATGTTTACTTCAGTGTAGTAGAGTGTATTCAAACATAAAATCATTATGTCCCAATTTTTTGATCAAGTAGTCACATTGACGCTTAAATATCCCACAATTTTTAAGTGGATAAATGCAGGATTATGACATTGTATGATAATTATGAATAGCCTATCATGATTTTTTTTTTTACTTAAAATGTATATATTGGTTCAACACATATTAGATAAACTTAATGTGAATGATCCTGAAACAATGTATTGTTTTTATATTATCCTATTAGTAATGTATTCTTTATGTTAAGTTTCATAAACTAATTTCTAGCTGAAAAATATATTTTCGTTTTCACTCAACTGAATTAACCATTACGCAATAATATCACAATATATTACTCAATCTTCATTCAATTTCCTAATAATGTCACTTCAGTGTTATCATTAAAGCTCTAGCTGTTAAATACTTTAAACAAGTTAATTATCTATGCAAGTGTTTATTTTAATTAAAATAATTAACATCTATGTTCTAATTACAGATAAATAATAATTAGTCAATTTAAAATCATCCTTAAATTAATATATAGCTTAAATCATAATATCAGACAAATATTATCTAATTTATTACTTTCTTCAAAAGCTTAATATTGAAGTATTCAAAATATGTTATTGAGATAATAAAAAATCAATATCAAACAAACATTTGATCCATTCTAAAATAATTTCCAATAATGTATTTTTACGTTTTTTAAATTATAATTATCAATCATGAAATACAGTGTTACATTGATTTACAAGAAATACATGTTAAACAGACAGACAAAGCATTTATGCAAATTGACTTCACACATTATTTTCATTTCTTTGTAAATACGACCATGCTAATGTTACTTTTTTACTATACTGTGACCATACAATAAATAAGAAACATTTTTATAATTAAGTTACAAACATATTTACATACATTATCTCCGAAATCATGTTAAAATAAATGTAAACACTGTTTTAGTGTTTAAACATGACTAATTGTTCTCTTGAAGTAAAAGTTAATCTACATGACGATCAACAATAGCTATTATTATTGGAAAGTTAAAAAAAAATTGAATATGTCCAAAAGTTGAAAAGCTTTATTATCATCATGATCTCTTTATGGTAGTTTTTTGAAAAAAAGACAATGAAGACAGTTTTTGGCAAAATGATATAATCATGGTTAAAGGTTTTCATATTATTGCACTTATAGATCAGTTAAGAATAATTCCATACAGAAAAAAAAAATGCATAAACTGTTAAACTTGTGAACACTGTACAGCTAGTCTAGGCTTATAAGATCATAATTTATATTGAAATAGATAATTATTTTGTTATAATAAAATAAATCTAATAAAAAACCAGATATAATGATAATTATATTATAAGTAGATTGTGACATCTTTCAGTTTGTTTGTCTTTATTATTATTTTTATTTTTGTTATGTTAAACCTACTAACTATAATAGGAGAAAAGTTGATACTCAATTAAAGAAGTTCCTGAATTTAATATAGGAGAGTAACAAAGAAGAATGGGATCTAAAATTAAATTATTAATTTATTTAAGAAAAACTATTACAGACTAAATATTAAAACTTTTAAACAATGGGAATTCCAGCATGATAACTCTAGCAAAAAAAAAAAAAGAAAGAAACAGTATTAGTACAAAGATCATATCCAGAAGTGATAATCTATACCAGTACAAAATTAGAAAAGTCATTGAGATACTTAAAAGGCCATATTTTAACAATAAGTGAGATGATACATGCATACTTTCTTTTATTTGGAAAGATTTTTTTTTAAAAAACACATTCTTCATTTAACATTTTTGCTATTAGTGGAAGTTTCACGTTTTTTTTTTTTTTTCAAGTCAGTGATTGCAGTGCCTCTACAACCATCTTTCTACCTTTTATCACCCAATAGATGACTTGTGTGATCAAGTCGAAACGTCACTATATCATTTTTTTTTTTAACATGGATGAACCCACAAAATATGTCTTATATATATATATTATCAGACATTAGAAGATTAAGATAATAAAAATATTTTTTATATGTATTTGTTTCATAAGTATTGTTTAGATTCAATAAATATGTTCTTACTTTCTGGATTATATGATTAACAACTGATCTCAAATTTCAGTTAATACAATTTAGTGTCAAAAATTTAAAGGTAAAAGATTTGAAGTACAGAGTAATCCCTTTATTATTATTATTAAGTTAAATTATTTAATTGGATAATATTATTACAAAAGCTGACCTATTTCAACATTAACACTTGCTACAATTTTAGTATAGAAATTAATCATAATTTTCTTTTTTTTCTGTCATTTATTTTCCAAGTTTAAAGCCTACTTTTTACTGTTGCAATATCTATCTATCTATCTATCTATCTATCTATCTATCTATCTATCTATCTATCTATCTATCTATCTATCTATCTATCTATCTATCTATCTATCTATCTATCTATCTATCTATCTATCTATCTATCTATCTATCTATCTATCTATCTATCTATCTATCTATCTATCTATCTATCTATCTATCTATCTATCTATCTATCTATTTTTTTTCTCTCCCCCTCCCCCCCCTCCTCTTCTTCTTCTTTTTTTCTCTTCTTCTTTCTTCTTTTTTTTTCTCTCTCTCTCTCTCCCCCCCCCCCCCCCCCCCCCCCCCTATCTATCTATCTATCTATCTATCTATCTATCTATCTATCTATCTATCTATCTATCTATCTATCTATAGATCGATCGATTGATCTATCTATCTAGAGAAATTAGAGAAACTATGAAGGAAAGACTTTATTACAAATATTTTTTTTTAGCTATTCAATACATTGCAAAATGTACGAAAAAAAAAATAAAAAAAAATATTAATCAATAATAGTGACATCACCACAAATACTAATAATATAAGTAAAATAAAAAAGTCTAAATTTATATATATACATAACCTAAAACATTTTGGGATTATACTGTCATACTTAGCTTATTACATAAATTTTAAATTAATGACTAATTGATATGTGGGTAGTATGTAATGTTAAAAAATTTCAAATTAAATATTTTTTTTTAAAGAGGCAATTAAAAATTCTATAATTAAAATTTCATAATATACTTTGAAACTTTGCCAACCATATACACACACTACACACACACACACACACATGGGTGTTCAAAATATGTGTAATATATTTAATATTAATTGTTCAAAGTTTTATATAAAAATAATACTTTTATTATACATATATATATATATTTAAGCCGTGCAAATCTTCGTTTTAATATATATATATATATATATATATATATATATATATATATATATATATATATATATATATATATATATATATATATATATATATATATATATATAAAGTCAGAATGTAAAATTGAGGTTTCCCAGTAATATATAAAATTGAAAAGGCAAATTTTATTGATTTCAATTATATTAAAAGGATTAAATAATTTATCATCTTAATTGATATAATAATGAATAAACCCATAGATATAATTATGGTTTGAATTTTTTATTATATATATATATATATATATATATATATATATATATATATATATATATATATATATATATATATATATATATATCATATGATGGAATTAACATCCATTATGTTGTCTTTATAAAATACTTTAATATAAAAATATAAATAAATATTATCGACAACTATATTTGAATTAATAATAAATTTATTTTGAATCGAATCGATTTTCGTTCAAAATGAACCTTCTCAAGATGTTAGAATAAATCAAAAAGTCACGCGATTTATATTAACTTAGTATACACTTATTGTTCAAAACAAAACTAAAAATTATTAAAATTTTCAATGTTTAATTGATGACTAATTAATTAATTAATTGATTTAATGTATTCTTTAAATTGTCATAATTTTTATGAAACCTTTCTCATTAAGGTCAAAGGATGCTAGTTTCTGAATTTTGCTCGAAGAATCCGTGAAGTTGAATTGTAAGTCATCAATTAAACATTGAAAATTTTAATATTTTTTAAGGTTTGGTTTGAACAATACGTGTATACTAAGTTAATAAAAATCGCGTGATTTTTTGATTTATTCTAACATCTTGAGAAGGTTCATTTTGAACAAAAATCGATTCGATGCAAAATAAATGTATTATTAATTCAAATATAGTTGTCTTATTTTTTTATATATATATATTATATATATATATATATATATATATATATATATATATATATATATATATATATATATATATATATATATATAATCAATTTAATAGACTACATATTTAAAATAAAAAAAATATATATTTTCATCAAATCAACTTTCATTCAAAATTGAACATTATCAAGATGTTACAATAATTCAAAAAATATCACGCGATTTACATAACATCTAAAAAACCATCTATTGGCCAAGTCCATAATATTTTCCAATTTTTATATAATACCCATTTTCCTTTCAACATTATTAAACCTTGTACTAAATTCATACAATTGTCTTTATTTTATTGTATATACATTGTCTCCTACACTTTCCTTTCTTTATAATTTCTATACTATTTGATCACCTCAATAGTTTCTTCACATTTGATAACATGACCCGTTTCTAAAAAAATGGAAAAAATGGTCCTGACGTAATATGTCTCTTATTTATTGCTCTTGCATGCTTCTTACCCCTCTCAATCTTACTTTTCACAGACTGATCTATATATACTATCACAGATCTTTGACACATAATTTTATAAGCTATTCCTATCTTATCATTCCTATCATTTCTCATTTTTGCATTACTCACTAACTTTTTTTAAAGTTTTACTATTTATCCATCCTATACCTATATTCTCATCTTTTTTTCATATCATTCAGTATTTTATAAATACAGGTATATGGAATAGAAACTTTTTTTTTCATTTTTATTGCTAACCTTTTTATGTTCTCTTTTATCCCTCAATATATTTCTTACATCCCTATAATTTTATCCATATTCAATGTATTTGTTCTGGATCTGGAACTTTTGCTTTTTGCCTCCTTTTCATTCAAAGGAAGCCTATCATTTTTATCTTTTATTCCTTTCAGTAATTCCAATTTCTGACACTAAGGTTGCTAAAATCCTTAATGCAACATTCCTCTTATATTTTTATTTTTTATTGTTGTGCTTTATATTAATCAATCCATTCTCATCCTTTTTTTAGTAGCAAATCTAACTATTTCACTCCATCTTCATTATTTTCTATTGTAATTTTAATATTAAACATATTTTTTATTTAGTTAATTAAATAATTTCATTCTGCTTCTTCTGTTTCATACTACTATTATATCATCTATATATCTATAATATATTTCCCCATTCTCAATATACTTATTAATTACTCCCTGCTCAATCCAATCTTCCATACTAGATGCCAGAATATCATTTACTGAACATCACATCACATCAAATGTGACATTTTTTTTTTAAATTATTGTAACATATTCAATTTTGAATGAAAATCGATTTGATGGAAATCTTTTTTTTATATTTTAATTATGTAGTTGTCTATTAAATTGATTATATTCAGTTCAGGAGAAAGTATATAATAAAGTCAACATAATAGTTTTAAAAGTAATCCCATCAAGTGATATATATATATATATATATATATATATATATATATATATATATATATATATATATATATATATATATATATATATATATATATATATATATATATATATATATTCACGGATAAAAGATGTCATATTATTATTACTATTTATGGTTTTAATTACAACATTATTAATAGGGTTTATACATATAAAAAGAAAAAAAAGATTTTGATACATAAGAAATTAAGACAATTTTGCCATATATAAAAGGAGTAACTGATAGAATTGGTAACATTTTAAAGAAAAATAATATTCACACAGTTTACATTACTTACAAAAAAATTAGTGAAATATTTTCACTCCCTAAAGATAAAATTGCTTTGGAGTGTCATGGTGTATATGAAATTTTATGTAGGGTCTGTTTACATATGTATATTGGGCAAACTAATCGTAGAATCAATATTAGAAAGGAAGAACACATTCTGCCAATCAGAGAAAAATCCAATTCATCAGCTATTTATTCTCATATAAAACTAACAAATCATGACATCAATTTTGAAAAAAACAAATATTTTATCAAAAATTGAACAATATGACCAGAGATTACTAAGAGAAGCTATAGAGATTTTTAAAAGGCCCAAGAGCATAAATGAACGTTGTGAATTAAAGAAGATTAACAACATTTAGAAGAAGCCATAGGAAGAGAAAATAAATTTTAAAACTTCTCAACCATTATATAAGGAGAAATAAAACAATAAAAATGATTTTAAATCTCACATGCATTCTTATTATAATTTGAGAAAGAGAACGCTCTGAGGAAAATATTTGATATTGTACTGAAACGTAAGCATTTAGCTTTATTTTTTAACTATTTTAACTACATGGAATATCCCACAAATAGTAAAAATAATATGACAAATATATATATAATACAAGTTATATATTTTGTAACTAGCTTTTAAGCATGCATTTTATAATCACTAGATGGAGCTTACCAATAGTTCTAAACAAGCTTTGTTTTTGTTTTTTTGTTGTTGTTGTTTTTATAAGTGCAGATATAGATAGAGATTTTGAATTCTATCTCTTTCGGCACTTCTAAAAACAAAGTTTGTTTAGAGTTATTGGTAAGCTCCATCTAGTTACACATCAATTGTTCAATTCAAAGAAATATTAATTTTAATTAGAATTATCACTCTTCAATAAGTCTTTATTTTTAACATCCAATAAAATACTTTTACAATTTTAAAAAAATTATTTGAAGAGATTTTAGACTAGTTTCTCATGTTTAATATATGACTAATAAGATTATTCAATTTGACATCGACAAATGTTATCTTATGTGAATGCAACCATATTTTTCTTTAAAAAAATATAGTCATCTTTATTTTCTTATGATTATCCCAAATAAGAATAGCAACATTGTTTTTTTTTTTCTTTTAAAGTTCTTTTAGATCTCATTTTAGTTATAAGCAGTTGAACATGATCACTATTAGCTCATAATAAAGAAACTGATTTAAACTCACTCCATGACATTAATGATTAATATATTTTATATCCTTAGACAGCTTTTTAAATATTACTTTACCTTTTAAAACTTTAAATATTTTTAAAACTTTTTTAATTTTTTACCAAGGAATAATATTGAAACAGCTCACTACTTTATATTTTTCATGAATCTGTATCTTGATTATCTGCCCTTCCATTTTTCTTAAAATCCCAAGGATAAAATGAAGTCTGAAAATTACTTACTTAAATCTTATTGGTCAATTTTCCAAGTCAACTATCACAACTTTAAAAAAAAATATTTTTCTGTTTCTATTTAAATGAATTAAAATCAATAAATATTTTACAAATGAAAATATTTCAATCATTTCTTTAAGAATAAACAGTAAGTATAATTATATTGCTAATATATGATATTATTAATTAAGTTTAAATATATAGGTTAATAATAAATATTATGATTATGATAATTTTAAAATAAATTAACCTGTAGGCTCTAATTGTTTCTTTTTTTATATTTAACGTTTAAAAAAGTATTACAATAAAAATAAATTAAAGTGGAATTTATAAGTAATGATGTTTATTTGTATTGACAACTATTGTTTGAAATCATATAGTGGATTATCATATATATGATTGCAAATAATTATTGTTATTAAATATTTACATTTTTTTTTCTTTAATCTCTATGCATTAAGTCAGTTATTTATGTTGTACCAAAATTTTTAGCATTACTATTATCGCAATTTTAAATTTTAAATTTTTGAGTTATAATACATATTTTATATTCTATTCCTACCAAGGATAACCAATCAAAAGATCATAACCTTTTCCCCCACAAGAAATATAAAATTTTAAATTTACTTATCTTCTTTTAAACTTTATTTAACATTAATCACATAAAAAAATAGAAAAACAATGGAAAATTTTGATTACTGCAGCATAAAAAAACATCCAGTTTAATTCCTACTTTTACTTTAAATAATTTTCTAATTACATTAATCTTATCAATTTTACAATTAGAACTTATTAGAAATTAGTAACTAATATATTACTCATTCTTCTAGAAGGTATACAATCAAACTCTGTACATTACAGGTTCTTTTGATTTCCTCAGTGGTTGAGATCACAAATACATTATTTCTCACCTGGCAACTAATTTTACATGGACCTTTATACAAACTAAAAAAATTTTCTAAATTGACCTTTTTTAATATTGTTAACATGAGGAGTTTGCACCCTACAAGAATCATTGACTTTAAATAGATGTGGATTAGTTTTTTTTCTTCTCATTTATCTGCCATTACTTAAAATCTGCTCTTAGCTATATTTAAATCATCACCACAATTTATCTCCAAATAAAAATTAAGAAAATTTCTAATAAGCAATGGTTCATGTCTTCCATAGTGACTCCTATTCATTTATTATAAGTAACATTCATATAATTAGCCACTTCTGGAAGGTTATGAACCCCCTGCATATGATTGTCCTTTACATAGATTCTAAAGAGTCAACTAAGCTCATGTGTTATGCACTCACAAGAGTTGGACTGTGAATTTTAATAGAGCTCATAAAATTTTTAATATATTAAGACTCTATCCACTTCCTTCACCTGTCTTTTATAAATGATGTGGTGTGATCAGTTGAAATTAAATTGGGTTTATCTACTGACAGAAGTTGGTAATTAGTAAGGCACCTGATGACACTCTTAGTGTCAGTCTTAGGTACAGGATACACCATAACATATTTGCTAAACATGTTATATGCCACAAGTATAAACTTTTGTCAATTGAAAGGTGAAAGAGGCCCATAGAATCTTTGGCTAACAACTAATTAGGTTTACTAGTTGGAATAAGCATTAATAAACATACAAATGATTTAGTACAATATATAGACTTTAAGTATATGTACCCATGATTGAATTTTCCTTATAATTTTCTTATACTTTTGTTTAAAATAAAATTTAACTTTCAATACATAATATATATTTCGGAGCACTATCATACCAATACTTAATATAAGTAAACTTAATTAATCTATTTATAACATTGTAATTACTATCCCTGATGATTCATTAACTACTTAATTAATATTATACATCAAAATATTTTGATACAATTTGTATTTATTCAAATTCTTTTCACCTGTTTATTTTTAATAGTAGCACTAAGATGATCATTAAACACACTTATTATCTTGTTTAATTTATGATTCTGATGTTGATTTATGGTATGATTATTATAATATTCTGTAATAAAACTATCCAAATCTACATGGATATTACTACTAATAATATCACTAATAGTTGGATGATGTGGGCTAATACAGACATGGTGGTGGCTAAAAATATCTAAATGAATATTCTTTTTCTTTCAACATATATAATACTTTAGTTAAACTTTTGGAGGTATAAGCTTCACTTAATGAGACCATTGTTGAGGCAACTCTTATTTAAAAATTTTAAACTACTATAGTCTGTCAAAACCATTATATTAGAGCCTAAAAAAACTGGCATGAGTTTTAAAATTCTCAGACAACAGCTGCAGTTTCTTTTTTTCTGTGATGGAGTAGTTCAGTTCTGCATTTTTTTAAGTGTCTACTTAAAAATATAAAATATAAAGAACTTGATTATTGTCAATTTGATAAAGCGCCACTCTTAGATAATAGGAACTATTTTCTGTATATATATATATATATATAAATATGGAAATTTTGAGAAGCCAATATAACTTTATTTAAAAAATTAGTCTTAATTTTACTAAAGTCTATATCATGATTTTTTGTCCACTTCCACTTCTCAGTCTTTTTCAGTAATTTTGATAAATTTAAGTTGTTTCTTAGTCTTTGGCATGGGGAAATTTTGTATAGATGAAAACTTTTCAGAAGAGGGTTTGATTTCTGTTCAATAATTAAATGACCCAGAAAGTAATTTCTTTGGCAACTATAGTGCATTTCTCCAATTTAACTTTTACATTTTTTGAGGATCACTTTTGGAAAAAATATCTGTAAAGTTCCAGATGCTCTGCTATACTGCCAGATGCAATGGCAATATTGTCCACATTCATGATATTTTTTTTTTCTTTTAATTGTTTCAAAAAAATCATGTCCATGTTTTTGATTAAGCCAGCATTGCAATTAATAAGTTTGAAGCACCTTCTTCTAAAAACATATAATAGGCTCCAGAATGACACACCATAAATTTTTGGTCTTGTTCGTAATATAAATGTAGAAAAAAGTGACTTATATGTAAATTTAATCAGGAGCTCATGTACTGATGGAGTAATGTCACATTCAGTAAATGTCATTTAATTTAGCATACAGACATCGAAACACACTCAAATTGAGACATCCTTCTTTCTTATAATCACTAATGGGTTTATATAAGCAAAACAATATTTCATAATAACATGCCATTCTAGCATTTAATTACTATGATGTTGCACCTCTTTTTCATATTGATAAGGAATTGGGTACACTCTTTGCTGAAAAAGATTATTATTCTTTAATGTAATCCTATGGATATATCCATCTTTAATATTTGGGACTTTTGAGGTAATATTTTTATATTTTCACACCAATTGACACACATTTTCACCTATGTTTAAATCAAAATTACAAATGTATTCTATCTTAGCCTTAATTATATCATCAATTGATATATTGTGGATGTATAGTAATTGACTGGAATGGTTATGCTATCCAAATTCAAATTAAAATATTTTTTCTTGATATAGAAATAATTTTTCATTGTAATTTAAACTACATTTATTTAATATCATGAAATCAGAACCTATAATGACTTCATGAATTAATCCACATATTATCAAATAGACATGCCCACATTCTGTCATATTAAACTTAAAACTTATCAACATTTGCTTGTTAAAAAGATTGGTCTTCTTTCCATTAGCTACAGTGGCCAAAATCTGCTTAACCAGCAATGATGGTATATTTTTATTTAAACTTAATACTTTGATATAAGTATTTTCTGATAAAATAGAGGTTTGATTGCATGAGTCAATAAGCATGCCTATCATCATGCCTTCTATAATTAATTTTACAACTGGCTAACTATAAAATATAGGTGGTTCACCTATTTAAAATAGCTCTAGTTAATTTACATCTAGATCCAAAGAAATTAAAAACCACATCTTATTTTTCTCTTTCTGTTAGCAATAGTTCCCTATATAGAGGAACTTACATACAAATACCGATTCAGTTGATGTCAGAGATTTGTCCATTACCTTCCCTTCAGACTTCTTTAAAATATTGGTAACTCCACAAATTGAAGGTTGGTTATGTGTAGGACTAGGTTTAACTTCCAATGACTGATAAACATTCCTTTTTGAATATGAAGATAATCTATTTCCATTATGACCTTTTCTATTTTTTACTCTGGGATCAGGAATCCTTGGATTATAAGCCATTGGATTAACTTGTATACATTAAACAGGATAACTTAACTCATCTTTAGGATTTGTAGGTCTATATGAGAAGTCAGATATCTCTAGATAATCAAGAATTTCTGTCACTTCTTCTATCATAAAATATTCAGCAATAATAAGTATCTTCTCAATCGATTTTGGAAGATTGTAATAAATAATTATTATTATCTGATGTCCTGGTAACAAAAATGCAGTAAGACTTTTTAATTTAACATCTTGTTTCATAAAAAAAAAAAACTTTGTATAACATTTCTTTATTAAAATTATATTTCTCCTGATATATATATGATAATGAACATTATCCTGTCTATCTTTACTCCAAAAACTATACATTATTAAATATTTAAAATTTCCATATGCCATTGGTTTGTTGAACAATGATTGCCACCACTTCTTTGCAGCATCTGACAAATGATTACTAGCATAGACATTTTTTTTCTTTTTTAATCATTATGCATGAAGAAAATAGCTTTTACAGGCTATTTAAAAATTCTAAAGGATTTTCCATAAATCCATTTATAAAGGGCACTTACCTTATAAACATTATAGGTAAAGCATTTACTTTGTTTGTATCAACATCTTCACTGGTTGTTCTTCCTTTAACTTCCCCCTTTTATTTACCCCTTTACTCCTCTTTAACATTTTTATTAATTTGAAAATCTATATAATCAAGTTCACAATAGTTTTCATTATCTTGGTATTTTCTATTTCCCTAAACCTGTTATTGTTTAATATACTTTCTACTTCCATTTTCTTACAAATATCTTTAAATGTGACATCCAAATCCAAATGATGTATTACTTCTTTGATATAATCTTTCTGTTTTTTTTTTTTTTGGGGGGGGGGGATTCCTTTAATTCTAAACTAATTGCTTCTTTCAGCTCTCCTATCTTCTCCATAACATTTTTATTTTTATCTGTGATATCATTAATTTGTTTCTGTAATTTTTTATGTGTTCACCCATCCTAGATCTAAACTTATGGTTGTCTATAATTTCCTTTTTTACCATACTCATGTCTTCAAGCATTTTTCTCTTAACATCTTTTTTAAAATTATCAGAATTAAAATCCTTTTCTTCACTCATTACAATATGCTCTTTCCTAATATCCTGTAACTAAGAATCATGATTAGTGATATAAGTACATACTTTCTCATTATAAAATTTTATCTTTTCTTTTATTTCATCATTAGAAATTTTCATTTTCTCTTCCAATTAATCACTGGAAACCTTTATTTTCCCTTCTAACTGACAAAATCTCTTTTCATTATCTTCTTTATTATGAGTCAACATTTGACTTAACTCAAATATTCTAACATTTTTATCCCCACTTTTTCATTTACAATTGCTATCTAAAACATATTTATGTATTTTTAATTATTTTTGAATAAATTCATAATATCTATAAATCATACCATCTATCATTTCAATATTTTTGCACTCAATAACTCCATTTTGTAATTCATATGATCCTTAATGACGTTAAGTTTTTTATTTTTATACAATCTACCATCAAAACATTTTTTTCATTTTTTGCACATTACTTCTTACATCATCCAAACTATTTTTCATTTCATCAAAATTATCATCTAACTTTTTATTCATCACATTTTTTATTTATTTAATTCATTTATTCTCTATTCTAATCTAATTTTTTATTCATTTTATTTGGTGTTTTTATTCATTTCATCTCTCATATTATTAAATTGTTGTTTCATATATTATTTTAGTACCTTCATGTCAAAATTGCTCCCAGAGCTTACAACTTACTACATCTTCTAACCCATTCTCTTTAGTACCACTCATCTTGTTATATTATTTTATTAATACTTAACTAAAAATTTAATATGTCTGTATTATCATTGAAATTATTTCTTCATTATAACACTAATTACATATTCCTGATCATCACTGCACAACCAAACAACACTAAATTCAAATTTTAATCCATCTATTTTCTATGTTTCTGTTTTAACTTTTTTATTATTTTTTTAGCTACACATTAATACAACCTATTTTATTTCTTCCATTAAGTCATAATCACATGAGTCATATCACGTTAAATATTGGGATTGATTAACCATATATATTTAATATTAACTATCCACATACTTCAATCACATGAGCATAATTCACAGTTAATTTACTTTTAATTGTAGAATAAATAAATTAAAATTCTTAAATAAATATTATTATTTAATATTATACTTTAATAATATATATCATCCTATTATAAATAATTAATGTATGTCCTTTTAAAAATGTGAACTATATGCTAAAAATTTTCATAACCAAAATTTATATATTATTTTTTTTTGTTCTAAGTACTTGATATTATAAAACAGTATTTATATAATCATTTTATATAAAACCTAATTGTGCATACACTCAAATTAGATAATAATCAAGTCACACAGATTGGAACTAAAAATACCCCATCTATTTAAGCTTCACTTCCAGTTATTCACCACCCCTACCCTACCTTACACCCCCCCCTAAATTACTAGCTCAATAATAAACAATCAAGTATAACAAATATAAAGTATAAGACTCTTTACAGGAATTTGAAACTTGCAATACATCAAAACATAATATAGACATTAGGGATGATTATAACATAGTGATTTTAATATTGAGAAGAATATAACATACACTCCACAATGACATTGTTATTGTAAAAATTCTCCTATTATCATCATGTTATAATAATTAGGAATATCTCCACAACAAACAATGACTATCATAATATTGCATTTAAATAATAATTATTCAAAATAGTAATGTTAAAAAAAATGTACATTAAATTCAAAGAATTAATGCTATCTTATGGCTATCTCAGGGATAGAAAGTATTCTATTCTAAAATCCAATATAACAATAAGATTAACAATTGAAATGCAGAAGGGATTTTAGTGGGATCCAACTATTTAAATAAAATCACACTTACTATTACAAACTTTGAATAATGTTCTATTTGAAAATTAATCTAATTATAATAATAAGATATGAAAATTGATGATTACTATGTTGTCATTAACTTCACTTAAAATTTTAATTTACTTTCCTAATATTCCTTCCTATACTTATACTAATAACAATACCTATAGAATACTCTTATTTATTATAATCAAAAGCTTTATTATAAACTTATTATCTACAAAGTCTAACTCAATAAAATACATTTCTTAATTACTTGGCATTCACGTATTGTAATTCAATCATTCAAAATTTCAAACCTTAAAATATATTTGGTCAGTAACTCGTACTCTGAAATAATATAATATCTCTAAACTTATGATATACAATACATTTCAAAATTAGATTACATAATCAAAATGTAACTTTTAAAACATTCTAATATTTTTTTATTATATGGTCTCCATTTTGTAATATATAGTAGTACTTTAAACATAAATCTTCAAGATTCCTTTATATCTAATAATAAACATGAAGTATTACAAACTCCCTTTAATATAGTTATAATTTTAAAAAAAATGATAATTATTGTTTCAATTAGAAATTATTAAACATAGCTCTTCAGATAAAGCATGTAATCAATAAATGCTATGTAAAATTATATGTGTTAACGTGCTTTATTGATATAACCTTGTGATGGAAATGACTCTCAAATGCAATGAAATTCTTAATACAAAATTTAAATAAAAATATGCATTTATTTACAACAATAATAATGACAACAAATAGCTATGCACCTTATGTTAAATAATTCACAAACAAGACAATCACTTAACTGATTATAAATTTACAATAAAATTATTTACATTCAGCACAGATAGACATAATAATTATTCTATACATTTTAATTTTCCCCATATTCAATGTCTACTTCTTTTAAAATAATAAGTTCATTCTTCTTACCATCATGTACACGTTCATACTATTATTCAGTTTTACAATTCATGAGTTATCTAGTGGTTATATTCTTAGTCATCTTTTTTTATTTACCTTATATTTTTGTAACTCCAAATATTTGAATTAAATTATAATTGTTTAAATTATATTTCATATTCAAAATTTGTATAAACATTTTGCACAATAATCTTATCAAAAAAAAATTATTGCTACTATGGTAATGTTATAAAAAAACAAATAAACAAAAAGAAACAATATTCAAAATGAATAGTGAAATTAAGGATTTTTTTGATACAGTGTAATTAATTTTATACATTTATTCTCTACATCTCACTTATATTTTCTATTTTCTTTGATCTCAGGTATTACTGTTCATATAATAATTTATTCAAATTTTATTCAAATATAAAATGTTTGTTTTGTATACCGTCTTAATACTTTTAAGCTAATTATTTAAAACATAAGAATAAAAACTATACAATTTTTTAATATATTTAGTCATCTTTTGATGCCTACTTTATTTTTATTTACCAAAAAACGTGCTAGATAAGAATGTAATTTTATCAAAAATACTATATCGTAATAGGGGAATGGGTATTTCCTTTATTTTTCATGTGTCATGTTTTGAGAAGTAATTATTTTCTAATGATCTTGCCCCAATTTTAGCCTGGCATATTAAGCAATACTTATGGTATATAAATACACTCATATCTTTGAAGAAAATCCTCCCAACTTTTTTTAGTAATCTGTATGGATATTGCAAAGATTAATCCCAATCAACTATTCAATCAGTTCTTTGGGGTGATATTTTTACATCCTTTCTTGTAATTTCGCTCATCTTAATCTACTCTGTCTTCAGCATCCATTATTAAACTACCGCTGGGCCAATAATATATAATTCAATCTTCCAATTAACATATGTATTATTATTTTTATAGAATCTTTAAATTTTTATTTATCATCACTAGTTTATTCCCCTTTGTCAAATATACTTTAGGATAATAAATTTAAATATACTTCTATAATACATTTTACAACAATCAATTTTTAAAAGATATATACTGAACTAAAATATAAACTTAAAATATTATAACTCACACACTATCAATTCTTTATCATTCAGATACTTTAAAATTGTTATACCATTCCTTCCACACATATATAGTATAATTTAAAAGTCATACAAGTAAAATATTATATCAAATTTTAATATAGTCTCTAGGCAATAAATTATATTTCAAGGTAAACTGACTTTTAAAATTGTTATTTTCATTGCCATGGTTGAGAAGAACAGTTCATTTCAATTGTAGACATTTTGAAAGATATTCAGCAGTTAAACTGACAGTTAGTAGAATTGACTAGACTTGTTTAAATTTAGATACTCATATTGTTATTAGCCCATAATAACATTGCAAATTTGAATTATATAAGAAAAAATAATTTAAATCTTTATTTGTTTTTAATATTTAGGAGTAGCTTCCACATTTGTTACATATTTAACAATAAAAACTTTGCATACACTCTCTTTTATCCCTGGTAAAAGTAAAAAAAAAAAACAACAATTATCTGAACATTGTGATTCCCTTTAATCCAATTACATTTCTCCTCATTTACATATTTCTGTTAAAAATGAAACAAAAGAAAAAAAATGTTTATTGTATTCTATCAACTAATTCAAGACTAATTAAATAAGTCATTTTAATTAAACCAAAGTCAAATTTAGGATCAGTTAAAGGAAAATAAATAATGATTATTATTTTTATTTGTCTCATTATATTTAATATAATATGTTACTAATTTTATAGATTAAACTCACCTCATCTAATTCATTGATCGGAAAAGACCAAAACTAATATATGAAAAAAATAGTATGCAAAAAAAAAATAAAAATACATAATTACACCATTGTAGACAACTTGTAAGATATTTCTTAAACAGACTGACAAATATTTTAATTTATATCCTCAGCGTTAAATATTCTAAACAACAAATATTTTAATTTATATCCTCAGCGTTAAATATTCTAAACAATCTCTTTTTTTAAAAAAAAGAAAAGAAAACAGATAATAAAATGATTCATTTTCTTATTATTATATTGTTAAATAATGAAGTGGGATTAAAGTATTGTTTGCTATATTCAAGTATACATAAAGTGTGAACTATGGTAATTAAGTCAACTAGAAGATAGAAAAATTTAAATGTTTCACCAAGCTATATATTTTGTACCAACATATAAGTTTACAAAATACTCCCCCACTATGGAAAATATTCTTTCTTTCCTGAAATTATTTAATCAAGCTTTATATAAACTTACATTCTAACATGTTGTTCTTCATGAAAATATCCATGTGGTTGCTTACTAATTAACCTGAATATTGTAACACATTAATATGGTATATAAGTGACCCTAGTTCAGAGATGGTACATGTTTTAAACTACAGGCATTGTAGGTGCCTTGAGTCTCAAAGGGATTGACACCATGAAAGCTTTCTTCCAGCTGACTTTCAATCATGAAAGGTACATTATATAGTCTCAAGAACTTTCTAAACATTTTGTTTGTTCTTTGCTAAAATTAGAAGTATGAATAAATACAAAATCCCTAATTTTCATAAAATGTGGTTTACCCTTATACTGTTTACATTTGATAATAGGGCAACTGTACAATATGTGAGTTTTACAAATTCATAAGGTTCTTATATGTCTATATTAAGATGTATTTATCTATGAGCATCCACTCATTGTTACTATTGTTCCTCACTAAGGTAGCAACAGACACTTACAGTGAGGAATTTCTCCATGAGACCCACCTTTTTTAATGTGCTTCTCATAATATTTGTTTAACAATCATTGTGGGAAAGTGTTGAATTCCACTAACTGAAGCTTGACCTCCATATTCATTCTTATTAGCTATACCAGGGTGATTATCCATCTTAGGATAAGGAGTTGGTCATTTATGATTCTGACTCCTACACTGGTATATCCTACCATGATAAGGAATTCTTAACAGTGTAACATTAATATTTGCAACTGAATAATTATGTGAACCTCTAGTGTTCACATTATATTCACTGGTCTCTAGAGTGTCTAACATCTCATATACATCATCAATTGTGTATTTGTCAGCAGTAATTAAGACCTGCTCAATCTTTCAATGTAAATTATGCCTCAGGATCATGACTATATTGTTCTCAGATATTGGAAAAGCAATCAAAGTTTTAAGCATGGTTATCTGTTCACAAACAAATTGTGTTTAGCACCTTTACTGACATTATACTTTCTCAGGTGATGTGGTAGCATATATTATCTTAGTGATTTTCACCCCAGAAACTAGACAATATCAAATACTTGAAGTCTCCATATGTTTGAGGACAGTCAAACAAAGACTCCCACCAATATTTTTGTGGCAGCATAAAGATTGTTGCTAAAAATAGCAAGCTTCTCTCTCTTTGAAAATGAGTACAAGGTTAACAACCCTTCCATATTTTTGAGAAACTCTTGAGAATTCTCTAAATATTCCCCTTTAAGTGGCTTAATTTTCAAAAGCTTGACAATTATTGATCCACCTGGGAGAGCATCTGCACTATTCAAATCATACAATAAAAGTTCATTTGCTAATGACTGTGGGAAATTTGAGCCTAGACTGGTACTGGTAAAAATACCATCTAAACAAACTACATCTTTACATGAAGAGTACAGCCTCTTTATAGAACATTTGGAGCATTGGACAATATAATCAAAATTTTTTCTCTTGAGTTTTCTGAATCTCCATATTTATTAACTGAATATTCTTAATCCTTGTCTCTAACTGCATTTGTGTCCACTACATTCTCCACTATTATTCTTTGTATTCCCCTAAATGTAATTAATTTAACTGGCCACTCTGGGCACTTATTCATGACCTTTTTCACCTCATCCTCTATTCTCTCTAAATCACTATTAGATTTTGCATTAAGTTTTCGCAATTATCCTACCTCTACCTTGGACTTATATGTTTCATTCAGTAATTTTTAATCTCTCTCAACTCTGCATCACTCTCTATTGTAGATTCATTTACAGACTTAAACATATCTTATTCAAAAGATAAGTGATCCTTCTTAAACTTTTTATCAGCTTTAATTTTACTAATGATCTGGTCTGACTGAGATTTCCCTTCCTAAACCTTACAGCTCAACTCAGTAATTTACCCTAATATTTGTGTCAACTCTCTCCTTGATTGTACTATTCCCACTTCAGGATTATTCACTCTGCCATCTACCTTCTTCTCATAGATTATAAAATTATTCCCAATCTCTTCCACATTAATTTCTGAATGTTTCTTATAATCTAGGAAGGTAATTATAATTTCCTCTAACTTAATAACTCATTTGCTTTTGGCTGCCTTACAACTATTTTCCAATGTAATTTCTGATTAAATTCTACCACTGTTTTTACTCTGGCAGCTTCTATTTGCTCTTTTACAAACTCCTCAACTTTAGCCAGTAACTTTATACTAAATATTATTTAGCTATTCAGACTACTCCTCTAACTTTTTATTTATCTCATTTTGAGACTGAGACTGCTCCTCAAACTTCATAAAATGTTCATCTACTTTTCCCAACATCTCTGTCTGAGACTGCTTCTCAAACTTCAGAGAATGTTCATCTAATTTCCCCAACATCTTTTTATGAGACTGATACTGCAACTCAAACTTTATAAAGTGTACTATATTATTTTCCAGCCTCCTTACTAATACCACTCTCCATACATTTGAACACCAGCATAATTTGTTCTTGAAAATTACAATTAGCAATCCTTTGAGTCTGCACCAGATCATTAATCTTATCCAATATACTCATCTTATGTATTTCATTAGTAATAGCAACTATATTTCAATGTCCTTCAAAATAACAATTGCCTTCACAATGATATCTATACTTTGATAACAATTTTTGATTACAATCTGTTCAAGCCAATTAACCTCTAAATCATCACCATCAATAAATCTGTCTCAGATAGTACATATAACATCTAAATTAAAATGACCTAAACCCCAACTATAATCACCACCAGTGATTATGACAACTTGTAAGCCTTGTACAGTATTAGTCTCTCATAATTAAATTATAAAATATGCTGGAATATTCTGGAAAGCAACTGCTACTGTTACCAAATATCCATCTAATTAATTTCAAATGGAATATAAATTGAAATAAATATTTGATAATTCAGTGTTGTTTTAGAGCATCCTTCACATGACAAATATCCATACAGTTAATACAATTTTAGCATGCAGATTTGAAAATATGAAAAAATATTCTAAAGACATGAGTTCTGACTATATTATTGATAACAAAGTTGAAGCAGCATGTCATGGTCAGGCATATTGAAAGCCAAAACTATGGTTTAATGATGGACTAGAACATTTTATCCAACACCAATCATTCATCAGCAAATCAGAATCATCTTTAAAGGTACAAAACATGTATCCTAAAAGTCCGACCAGATGATAACAGGCAAAGTTAATGATATAACACAAGACTGTTGTGTTATAATGCAGTCATGGTCAGAATACACAGTGTTGACCCATCACAACATTATGTGAAGGAATATTAAATTACTCCAAAATATGTGATGTGGCTATTCATTTAATAACTATTCTCAATAATATATGTTTCTTAAAACTGCATTCAAAACATTAAAGAAAGATTTTACTCACATGATACATTATGGCTGACAATGAACAACATGGTATGATCTATAAAGCTACTATAATTACTTTTCCAGAATTAAATATATGATAAATTATATCAACATTAACTATCACATGGTAAATTCAGGTGATTTAACAAGTCAGTAATAATTATAATTAGCGTAGTAACATGTTTTGTCACAACTCAGACTCAGGATTTTAATACAACAATGTTATGTATGGTATTTGCCATGCAATAAAAGGTATGCAACATAAACTGTTTTATTATTAATTTAAATGTTAACTTGAATCAATAACAATGGGATTCTTATTATTATATGCAAAACATAAGTTATATTAGAAAATATGTTCAGTTATAATACTGACTACCAAATCTATTTATTAAATTTGGTCCCATTATCACAGACAAAAATCAAAAGCAACAAATTCTGGATTATATTTATAACTAACAAAAGAAAGCTAAAGTGTTGGCAAAGGTAAATGGAATTTTATTATACTCTATACATCACTAATTACCCAAGAACAAAAGCAGTAAAATATTCCTTTAGAACTTCAGTAAATCTTGTATATCTCATCAGTAACAATATGTGCTCTAACATTTAATATATTTAATATAGTGGACATTCTGGTTATTTGTGTAACAAATATCAATGATACAGTAAGGTTAAATCATAACATTAACATTTATTTATAACTAAATCAAAGAAAACAAACAATTAATTAAAACAATGATCAATAAAAAAAATGAACAGAACAAATTCCCATCACATGCAATTGTTTTTATACATGAATAATGTGCATGAGTTCTAAAACAAACACAATATAAAACTTTCTCATAAATGAATATAATTTTAGACCTTTTGAGACAGAGTATAGGGTTGATCCCCTAGTTAATAACATCTCCAATATGTCAATATCAGAACTAATGCATATATGCTCCAAATTTATAATTAAAAAAAATGTATTAATAAACATGCAAAAGTCGGTCATGAAAGACAATAAATTAAAGAAAACATTTGACTCTCAACTCAGCTCTAAGTATTATATAAAAAAGACTTGTAATAATTATAGAAATAATTTATATAAATTTCCCTTTATAGCTGACAACTGAAGATTTAGGATCAATTTGAAAATGAGGAAAACACATCAACATCATATTCTATGGAGACTATGTCATAGCACATTTACGAAACAAATATCCACAAAAAATATATATTATGGAATATTCTATGGATTAACCAACAGCACAGAAACAAATATAAAGATTATAACCAAATGGCAAAAAATATTTTTTCAGATTTGACCACCAACATAGAATAATACCATATAACATTATACAATGGTACAGTCATTCCTTACACAAATGAAATAAATATAAAATTATCCTCATCATAAAAACTGCTAAACTAGAAGACTCTTACAGTGCAACAAGCAAAAATTAAGGTATAAACTGAAGTAAATACCTTAGAAATACTGATATATTGACTTACTCTTTTTAGAACATAGATTAAATAAAAATACATAGTAGATATAATACAACCCTCATCACAAAACCCTGGAAATACATAAGGGGTTAAGTCATATGATGTTGATTTATATTATACATTCAATAAATAATTATAAGACCTTTACACAAGCTCTATTCCCTAATAAATGATTCTCATCAATCGCTATGTCATATATTCAATCTAATCAATTTATATTAATAAATAATTATTTTAGACCTTGTAGAATATCTATGATGAACTTCAAACACATATAAGATAATATGAAAATATAATCTAAAATGAAACTTCAAACCTGTTTAAATAATTACACTAAGTTAAAATATATAATATTTCAAATACATTAAATATTCACCAATAAAATAGTTTTCAATTATAACATATAGAATTTATTGAGTTTGATTATATTCCTCCACATTCCTACCTGATTGAATATACCATAACTAATTAATTCACACATAGCTTCTCTGAATATTTGAAATATTTATAAGTGATAGAACATATATAATATTGTAATGCATGTAAATGTGTTGACTCCAACTAAAAAATCTCCTTATGAATGTTTAAGGCTTACTGTTTTTTTTTTTTTAAAAAACTAACACATGAACATAAAATATCCTGCCACTTTAATCAGTTTCATTATTTTTAACTAGGATATTTCTCAAAATTTAATAAATTTCATTACTACTATGTAAGTAAGTATTACTTCGAAGTTAAAACATTTCATTTCTTTTTAATTCAGTGAATGAGTGTTGAAGAAAAAGAATGATTGTGCAAATAAACAATTTTCCATATTTTTTTTTATGACGCTTGTTTTCTTTTAAAATAATTAAAAGCAAACAAAGTTTAATTAGTGCTTTTATAAAAGTACTTTATTTAAACTAAAAAAAAAAATAAAGTTGATGTATTTTAAAGCTGAGATTTAGTTTTGTATTTTTATTTTATATAAAAAAATAATAATAATTTTTGTAAAATAAAGCCCTGTAAGATATTGGTTTTCTAATTAAGATTGAGTGGAAAATAGAGATTTACCTTGGTTGAAAGTTGCAAAAAAAAAGATTGAGTTGGAGATAACAAAGGACATAAATAGCTGGGTAATTTTTTTTTATTAAAGAGAGGAAGATTCAAAGAGACTATTCTGGTCATTCAGTTTTTTATTTTTATTGCTCAGCTTACTCAGCTTCTTGTTATTGAGTATAGATCCAGATTTTAGCTGTTATTAAACTGTTGCATTGTGAAAGTGACTATTTTTTTTGATATTGGTGCCATGAAATCACCAAGTTGAATTTCTGTTGACCGACAATAACTCTATTTGCCGTGACAATAGCAGTCATTTAGACGCCATGCCTGTAATATATGCCACAAAAAATCTCCACAACATGATGGGCTGAGCCTTTCCAAAGATAAACTTCGGAGCTCCAAATTGTGACTTCAATCATGGCCTAACTGTCAAGTCCAGAGTGAATCCCGATAATGCCGCCAAACTGCTAAACCTGTAGAAAATGACAGCCTTTGTAGAGGACTATATAAACCAAACTTTGTGTGAACAACAGAAAGTAATATTATCTCAAGGTAAATTACCTTTCCATATCAAAATCAGGGCTAGATCTCTAATTGGGTCTCTTGCCAATCTCAGCTTAATTTTAAAAGAAATTATATTTATGAATGTGTAATTTATCAATTTAAATATTAATGTATTTTTATTTATTTTACATTACAATCTTAATAGCAAGATTTTCAACCTTAAAATGTTATTTGTTTGAGACTGCAGGGTGAGTGATATTTTATATGCTTAATAATTTCTCCGTTTTATGATTAACCGTTGTTAAATGCTCAGACCGACCTTAGTAGTTTTTTTTTTATTTGTTTGTTTGCTTCAGTGTTAAACTAAATCAAACTTGGCTTTGGCTAAAGATTTATAGGATATATGATTTATTTATTTTTTTGGTAGAGATTTATTTGCTAGAATTCAGATTACGTAGTTCATAATGTTTCTTTTCTTGTGTGAGACTAACCTTGGCTCATTTCATTGTACTTGTCCATGAGCGTTTTGCAGAATTATGACATTCTTGGTTCCAACATTTCTTGTCCAGACTAAGAAAAGCTTGTCTGTACTGTTCCATTATTCTCCACAAACATCCATCTTATTAAATCTCTATGGGGAAAGGAGAATTGGTTGGGTGAACTGCTAGCAAGAAGATATAAGCCATTATTGTGTTATAGATAAGAAATTAACTTGTCTGCCTGGGTATTTAATGTAGTACTACTTGCATACACTCATTGTTAATATCTGCTAAGTAAATGTAGATCAAATTCCATTTTTATTTTGTTATTATGTTTAATAAATTTAAAAAGTTCTTTTAAGTATTTTGGCTGACATTTGTCTCAGTGTTTTCTCAATTGTCTGAACCACATTCATTAGCTTTTGGTCTCCCTGGGTTTAGCCCAGCACATTCATGTTCATATATCCTGCCCACCCTTAAAATAAATGTCTAGTTCCGATTTTCAGACTAGTGGCGCCCTCATGATCAGGCTATACAAAACTAAAATCTTTCATCCAGCACATAGCTATAGTAATTTTAGCGCTACCAATGTGGGCCTTCGATTTTAAATCTCACATGAGATTTTGTTCGGACAATTGAGGAATACTTCAGTGTTGGAGGCAAGATTCAGTAGGTAGGGATCAGTTTGTGCTAAATTGTAGAAAGCAGTTTGGAGTAGGGGTTTCATCTTTTCAATATGAATAATTAATATATAGTTAGTTAAACAGCATTCTTTAGAGTTATTACTGAATGGACAGGTCAGTCAAAAAGATATTAAGAAGTTATATATTAATTTTGTTTTTTTGTTTAGTAAAAAAAAAAAAAAAGTTATTAGTTCTACATTTGTAAAATAATAATAAAAATACAAAGAGTTTGGATTCACATTTTAGAAATAATAAAATATAAAAAGATATTTTTTAAAAGTTAAAAATTAGCTGCTACGTTCATAAAAAAAAAAAAAAGCAAGCAAATAGTTTAGGTTCACGTTTAAAGAAAAAAGTAAACAGTTTAACTTTTGTGCTTTAAATATATATAATAAATAGCAGTTGAAGATTAAAAAAATAAATAGATTTCATAAATAGACAGAAGTTGCATTGGGAATTTAAATGAAGTTAGAGAAGAGACTGAAGATAGACTAGCTAGCATCATGGCCAAAATAGATTGGCAAATAAAAGCTTTTATGGCTGATATTTGGGAAAGCCCATTAGAGCATTTGGAGAGCCTGCAAGAGATGTTTCAATGTCATAAATGGCAGAAGGCTGAACAAGTGGCAATTGCACACCACTATTTACAAGGAATGGCTAAGGATTGGTGGCATATCTTAAAGATCAAGCCACATACTTTTTGGGATTACAGATGCAAATTATTGCACACTTTTTGGAGTGAAAAAAAGCAGTATCATATCTTCATCAATATATCCCAAGAAAGATATATTAGGGGTAATGGAGAAACAAACCCAGTTTTTCTGCAAACAAGCAGCAAGGCTGAAGTCATTGATAGCTTTCTCCTTGACTGAGAGGCTGAAATGCTGAATAATATTGGGCAATATGCCAAGGGCTATACAACAGATCATGTTGTGCAGTAGCAACATTCACTTGGAAGAAATGATTAAACTGCTAAATGAAATTGAACATAATCAGGTCCTAGAAGAAGTGGAGAAAAGAATAATGCAGGGCAATCAGATAATTTTGATAGAAAAAGGTCAAAAGAGTCAATTATCAGCTCCAATTAAAAAAAGTAAAGAAGCCATAGGACTGTAGCTAATGTGATGGTAGATCAAGAAGAACCAGCATGGAATGGAGCTATGCAGACTTACCCAATTGTAAGTATAAAGACTGGAGACATGATTACAGAAGCATTGGTTGATTCAGGAAGTCAAATGTCATTGCTCTCTAGTAAGTTTTATGTGAAAATAAAAAGAGAACAGCCATGTTTGTATACTCTGCCAATAAAAATAATGCAGGTGACACTTGCCAATGGCACCAAACAGGTGTGGTTACATTTGCAGCTGGGTAACATAGAGTCAGACCATGTCTTTTTGATAATGCCTGGTCTCATACACGATGTTATAATTGGGTCTGATTTTTTGTACAGGCATAAATGTGTTTTGGATTATGACAAATGTTTATCTCTTTTCCAAGAAGTTTTGATGCCATTTGAAAGGGCTAAAGAGTTATAAGCCACTTCACATACAGTGTGTTCAGCAAGTGAGGGATACCATGGAAATTCAAAATAAAGTGTCGCAATCCATTTTTAAAAAAAAAATGGAAGAACAACACTCTCTAATGGAACTGTTGAGGGAGTTTTTTCGAATAGGTTAAGATCATTGAAGGGTATGTGGATCACATTCAAGTTAAGGATGAAATCCATTTCCAGAGTCATTCATATCCCATTCCATTTCAATATAAGGCTGAAGTAGATCTCCAAATACAGCAAATGATTGAATGGGGAGTTATTGAAAAGCACACATCTCCGTATTTTAATCCATTAGTAGTGGTAAAGAAAAAAATATGGATCTGTCAGAATATGTTTGGATGCCCGGCGGTTAATGCCATTATCATTCCTGGAAAAAACATTCCACCTACAATAACAGAACTTCTCTCAAAATTTCAAGAGAAAACCATTTTTTCTACATTGGACTTGACTTCCAGTTATTGGCAGATCCCTCTACATCCATTTGACTGCAAATATACTGCCTTCCACTATGAAGGATGTACATATGTGTTTAAGTGTATGTTTTTTGGATTAATCAATAGTGGTTCAGGACTTCTAAAGTGTTTAGATCAAGTGTTATCAGACAAAATCAAGACTCTGATTGGGATATATATGGATGACATAGTCATCACATCTAACAATATTGGAAGAACATAAGGAACACTTGAAAATGTTCTTAATGGAGTGTTACCAGAAAAAAAAAACATTACCATCAATTTACAAAAAAGTTGCCTGGTCCAGGAGGAGGTTACATTTTTGGGCTTTTTAATTGAGAAAGAGGATATTAAACCTCATCCAGAGAAACTAACAGTGATACAACATTTACTACACCCACTAGTAGGCATCATGTATGGTCTTTTCTGGGATTATCCAATATTTATCATAAATTCTATGAAAATTTTGCATTAGATGCTGCAAATTTGGTTCAGTTATTAACAAAAGACCAAAAATGGGTATGGGAGTACAAACAGGAGCAGGAATTTTAACACATTAAAAACAAGTTCTTGGAACAGGTGTTTCCAGCCTACCCTGACTTTTCACAAACTTTTTATGTTCAGACCAACAGCAGTGGGCAAGGGCTTGGAGTCATGTTAATTCAAATTGACAAACAAAAACGTCACACAGTGTTGTATTTTTGTAGCTGCAAGCCAAAAGGGGTGGAAAATAATTAAATGACAACAGAAAAAGAAGCTTTTTTCCATTGTTTGGGCTTTCAGTAAATTCAAACAATTCCTGCTTGGGTCAGAGATTGTTGTAATTACGGATCATAAGAGCTTGGAATTTCTTAATAGCAGTTACTTATTGAATGATCGATTGATATGTTGGAGTCTTACACTACAGAAATTCCAATATAAAGTTCTATATTGTAAAGGAAAGGAAAATATTGTGGCAGATATTTTGAGCCGCCATCCCATAAATCCGACCCCACATTATCTCTAGCCCAACAATCTAAGTATTGAAGCATTCACATTGACCATAGAGGAGTCCATAGAGCAACAATTACTAAGGCTATCTGAAATACAGGAGACCAGCCCAGAGTATGCACAAATCATGACATATAAAAAAGGAATAGGAACTTCAGACCCCAGTGACACAGCAACATTGGAAAAATATGAAGCCTATAGAATAAAAGATGGTGTATTGCAATACAGAGTCGCACAGAAGACTCATGGAGAATTCTTATACCCCAAACACTCAGGAACAAACTTAGAGAATATATACATTGGCTTTATGGACACTATGGACCATGTAAATAGAACATATGCTCAGGGATGTATTTTACTGGCCAAGTTTATATTCAAATGTTGTATCAGTTTTGGGAAAATGCCATGTGTGTTCACAAACTAAATATATAAATAGATTTACTGGGATCTTGCAGCCTATTTTAGCACACAACCCTAATGAATTGTTGGCCATAGATTTTTATGGGCCTTTACCTGCCTATAAATGATACCGATATTTAATTGTAATGTACGACATATATTCTAAGTATGTAACTGCATATCCGTTAAGAAAGGCGGATACACAAAGTACTATCAGGATCTTACAGGAGCATCAGTTTCCTAAGATTGGTAGGCCCCAGATGATACTTACAGATCATGGGACACCCTTTAAATGTCACCACTGGAAAGTGGATTTAGCGACAGGGCATTCAGCATGTATTGACATCTATTCGTAATCCTCAATCGAATCTCTGTGAGAGAGTCATGAGGGAGTTAAACTATTTATTTCGGCTTTATGTCAGCAAAAATCACTAACTACATAAATTGGACACAGAATGAATCTACAGGGTTTGCTCCCATCAGATTACATTTTGGACAGAATTATCCAATGCTGATAAAGGCACCCTTGTCTGTAGATCGGGGCAAAATTGATAAAGAAATGGATAAAAGAAAGGCTTGAATAAAGTTGAAACATATGGCTGAAGTATGCATAAAGCAGGGAAATCCACGACCATGTAGATTTGAGGTGGGGAACTTGGTTTTTGAACAAAACCTCATGTCAGCAATTCAACCCAACATCAATATAAGAATTTTTTCTCATATAGAACCATCACTATACAAAACAAAGTGGTCCGAATGCTTTTTGTATTGGAAGATGAGTGTGGGGTTTATGGATCTTATAATGCATGAAGCCTTAGGCCAGCCACCTAAAAGATAGTAGGTACACTTAAGGAATTGACCTCAGGGCAAATATTCAACCAGGGGGAGGGGATTAAAAAGTTTTAAATGTTGGGGGTTTAAAGTTTGAAAAAAAAAGAAATAGCAAATAGATGCTTTCATTTATTTATTTTTTTGTTGGCATGAAGGGGCAGTTGAACTGGATACTTTATCCAATTCAAGGGTTCTATCATGTAAATTAGAAAAAGAAAAACCAAGTTTTATATGTGAAATAACACACATACTTATTTATCTTGAAATCTTATATTTTTAATTCTCGGTTGATTTTAGTATAAAATATTTTTTTATGACACTTGTTTTCTATTAAAATAATTAAAAGCAAACAAAGTTTAATTAGTGCTCTTATAAAAGTATTTTATTTAAACTAAATTTATGTTGATGTATTTTAAAGCTGAGATTTAGTTTTGTATTTTTATTTTATATAAAAAAATAATAATCATTTTTCTAAGATAAAACCCTGTAAGATATAGTTTTTCTAATTAAGATTGATCGGGAGATAAAGATTTACCTTGGTTGAATGTTGCAAAAAAGAGATTGCACAGGAGATAACAAAGGACATAAGTAGCTGGGTATTTTTTATTAAAAAATGGAGGATTCAAAGAGACTATTCTGGTCATTCAGTTTTTTATTTTTATTGCTCAGCTTACTCAACTTCTTGTTATTGAGGATCAATCCAGATTTTAGCTGTTAATGAACTGTTGCATTGTGAAAGTGACTAATTTTTTTTTTGATATTGGTGCCACAGGAATCACCAAGTTGAATTTCTGTTGACCGACAATAACTCTATTTGCCATGATAATAGCAGTCATTCAGACGCCATGCCTGTAATATACATCAAGAAGAATCTCCACAACATGACAAGCTGAGCCTTTCCAAAGATGAACCCCAGAGCTCCAAATTGTGACTTCAATCATGGCCTAACTGTTAAGTCCAGAGTGGATCCCAATATTGCCTCCAGAATGCTGAACCTGTAGTAAATGACAGCCGTTGTAGAGGACTCTATAAACCAAACTTTGTGTGAACAACAGAAAGTAATATTATCTCGACGTAACTTACCTTTCCATATCAAAATCAGGGCTAGATCTCTAATTAAGTCTCTTACAAATCTCAGCTTAATTTTCAAAGAAATTATATTTATGAATGTGTAAATTGTCAATTTAAATATTAATGTATTTTTGTTTATTTTACATTACAATCTTAGTAGCAAGATTTTCAATCTTAAAATGTTACTTGTTTGAGAGTGTAGGGCGAGTGATATTTTATATGCTTAATAATTTCCCCATTTTATGATTAACCCTTATTAAATGCTCAGACCGACCTTTGTAGTTTTCTTTTAATTTTGTTTGTTTTTTTTTTGCTTCGGCATTAAACTAAATCAAACTTGGTTTTGGCTAGCGATTTATAGGATATATGATTTATTTATTTTTTTGGTAGAGATTTATTTGCTAGAATTCAGTTTACGTAGTTCATAATGTTTCTTTTCTTGTGTGAAACTAACCTTGGCTCATTTCAATGTACTTGTCCATGAGTGTTTTGCGGAATTATGACATTCTTGGTTCTGACATTTCTTGTCTGGACTAAGAAAAGCTCATCTGCGCTGTTCCGTTATTCCCCACAAACATCCATTTTACTAAATCTGTATGGGGAAAGGAGAATTGGTTGGGTGAATCGCTAGCAAGAAGATATAAGCCATTATTCTGTTTTGGATAAGAAATGAACTTGTCTGCCTGGGTATTTAATGTAGTACTGCTCACATACACTCAATGTTAATATCTTCTAAGTAAATGTAGATCAAATTCCCTGTTTATTTGTTATTATGTTTAATAAATTTAAAACGTTCTTATAAGTATTTTGGCTGACGTTTGTCTCAGTGTTTTCTTAATTGTCTGAACCACATTCATTAGCTTTTTCTCTCCCTGGGTTTAGCTCGGCACATTCATGTTCGTATATCCTGCTCACCCTTAAAATAAATGTCTAGTTCCAATTTTTGGACTAGTGGCGCCCTCATGGTCAGGATATACAAAACTAAAACCTTTCGTCTGGCATATATATATATATATAATTGAAATAATAAATTTAATGGTTCTAAAACCTTTCGTCTGGCATATATATATATATATATATATATATATATATATATATTATATTTATTATATATATATATATATATATATATAATTGAAATAATAAATTTAATGGTTTACAAACTATTACAAACAATCTTTAAATCTGCAGAAGTACTTCTGGTTAATTTCTTAAACCTGCCACAACTGCCATTAAATTCAAAAACAAAAGCAAATTTATTGGTGGTCAAGAGGTCAGCATGACTGCCTTGCACTTGCTGGCAGTTGCCCGGGTTGCAGGTTTGCGTCTCAGCCGATGCTATGACACTTTAAAAAAAAAGAAGTAAACTTTTGCTTCCATTTTTGTTTTTGAAAGTACTTCTGCGGGTTTAAGGATTGTTTGTAATAGTTTGTAAACCATTAAATTTATTATTTCAATTATAATTACAATTTTGTTTTTAATTAATAGACATTTTATTTATTTTACACACACACACACACACACACACATATATATATATATATATATATATATAATTTAAAGTTAGACTGTAAGCAGTAAAATATATTTCAAGGTAGACTTTCCTTTAAAATTATTATTTTCATTGTCATGGTTGATAAGACCAGTACATATCAAATGTGTACATTTTGAAAGATAGTCAGCAATTAGATTGTTGCCTAACAGAATGGAACAATCTTGTTTGCATTTAACTATTCATATTGTTATTAGCACATAATATCATTGCAAATTTGAATTATATATATAAAAATCATTTAATTCTTTTACTTGTCCTTAATTTTAAGAAGTAGCTTCCATATTTTTTTACATATTTAACAACAGAAACATTCCACACAAATTCATCTCAATGTTGTCTTTTTCTTTTATCCAATTACATTTCTCCTCATTTATCTATTTCTGTTAAAAATGAAAGAAATAATAAAATATATGTTTATTATATTCCATCAACTAATTCATGACTAATTAAGTTAATCATTTTAATTAAGCTAAAGTTAATCTTCAGGTTCATTTAAAGGAAAATTAATGATGATAATGATGATGGTGGTGATTATTATTATTATTATTATTATTATTATTATTATTATTATTATTATTATTATTATTATTATTATTATTATTATTATTATTATTATTATTATTATTATTATTATTATTATTATTATTATTATTATTATTATTATTATTATTATTATTATTATTATTATTATTATTATTATTATTATTATTATTATTATTATTATTATTATTATTATTATTATTATTATTATTATTATTATTATTATTATTATTATTATTATTATTATTATTATTATTATTATTATTATTATTATTATTATTATTATACATCTAAATGAAAGTACAGCAAAATTAAATTATATTTTGATGAGCAAAAAATGTGCACTTTAAGATTGCAATGTTCTCAAGAAACTGAACACAGACAGTTCTCATCAAATAGAAAGCTTATAATAGATATTAATGCAAAACTAGAAAGATAAAAAATACTTGGAAAAACTATATTCACAGTCAATATTCTTAAATGTTCAGAAATTTCAATGAATTTACATTATAACTTGCTAATTGTATTCAGATATTAATGGATATTAAATATGACTTAGATTGGGATGAATTCGTAGGAAGATAACAACATATATTTAAAAACTGCAACAAAATATGCTGCTAGAAAATGCATCAATTGACAAGTAAATTTTATTCTGACATGATACAATTTATGAAAAAAAAAGATAAAAATAAATAAAATGGATGCATTATAAGGGATTGTATATCTTGAATTTTGTACAATGGAATGATAAAGTTGATAATGATATAGAAAAATATGATTGTAAAATAGCAAAGAAATTGATAGAAGAGAATAAAAGTCTCAAGAGTGTAAAAAAAAGTCCTCTGTATTGTCACAAAATTTATTTTTGCAGTGAATAAAGGATGTAATTATTACTAAAAGAAAACAGCATCATGAAATTTGAATAAGAGATATATCAGGAATTATATTAGTATAAACAACAGTGAGCAATGCTCATACAACTATTATATTTTCTGAAGCACTCTAAATCATAAATAATTAGATGAGAAATGCAATCAAATTCATGATGAAAAATAAATTTCAAGGTTATGGTAGAACTATAATTGATATGTTAAAAGGAGCAGATGAAGAAGTAAAAACGATTTATACAATGTTATATAACAAATATCAATATGATAAACATGTAGCAGATGATTGGAAAAAAATATTAATATATAAAAAGTTGGTATAAATAATATTAGAATGTACAGATTTATCAGTTTTTTATGTTCTATATCATTTTTTACCAAATTAATTACATGTGTATGATGAACCTTCAATTTTAAGTAACCAAAAGAAGAAATGGGATTTAAAAGTGGTTTTAGTGCAGTCATTCACATATAAGTATTGAGAGAAGTTATAGACAGAACCAGTAGATATGAGTTTCCTTTATGATTTAAAATTGTATATTATGAAAAGATATTTGATTCTATAAGCATTTCATCTATAATTAAAACATTAGACCATCAATGTATAACCCAGGATATTGTCATATTTTGAAAAATATTTATAAAAATGCAACATCAAAAATTAGATTACATATGCGATACAGTGACTAAATATATGCAAAACTTTTATAGCAGTCTTGCAAGAAGTGTTTTGTGGATTAAAATAGAAACAAAGGATGTAAAAGTACATGAAAATTATTTAAGACATCTACATTTACAAATGATATAGTTATTTTTGCAAATAATACCTTACAGTTTCAGGAAATGTTTCAAGATTTATCAGATGAAAGTAAAAGAAGTAAGATTTAAAATAAATGCGAAAATGACTAAAGTAAAGTTCAATGGATTACCTAAAAAAGATACAGATTAACATTGATGAGTTAGATGAAGTAAACAATTATAAATATTATTATCAAATTATTATCACAGATGAAAACATAATGAATAAAGTTAATCATAGAATTTTATTCAGTTGGAGTGGTTTTGCTAATTATAACTTTATATTAAAATTAAATAATCCAATATTTTTAAATGGGAATATTTTCAATGAATGTGTTTTACCAGTTTTTATTTATAAATTCATGACTTAAGTTGATAATAGAAAATTAATAAGTATATTTTAGACCTGTTAAAGGAATATGGAGAGATATATGTTAAAAGTAAGAAGAAAAGATTGAAAATGAAATACATGGGTGAGAGAACCAACAGGGGTTACAGATATCATTGGGAGAATAATAGACAGATATTTGAAATATATAAATAGATTTAAAGAGTTTTAAAAACATCTATAAATAAAACTGATATGATATAAATGGATAAAATAAAGAAGTGCAATTGGATGATGTAGAGGAGTGAGACTAAAGATTAAAGATGTTGAATTGAACTTGAAAGAATTGCATTCTTCTGTTGAATAATAGTTGTTGAATATGTTTTATATATATTATATATATATATATATATATATATATATATATATATATATATATATATATATATATATATATATATATATATATATATATATATATATATATATATATATATATGATCAAACAAATGTCACTATCCATTCTGGTGCCAATTATTATAAGATTTGATAATCAGTGATTACTAAATGATAGTGCATTTACATAACCATCTCCAACGTTACTCAATATTAGTATTGTTCTCAGTTGTTTTCTTTTTAACATAAACTTTATAGTTTAAAATAAATAATAATTTAATGAGAATACTTTTCAAATTTTGTAAATAGTTTTTAACTACTAAATGATGTAGTAAAAAATGCAGGCTATTTTAGCTGGAATTAGTCATCTAGAAGTGTATATATATATATATATATAGTAAAAAATGTTATTTCACAATGTTTCGATGAAATAGCATCCACCATTCTCAAGAGTAACTTTTCAAAAAAATGTTAGATCTCAAGTTATAATGAGATTGAAAATAAGGTAAAAAAATAATCATTGTGAATATACTTATGTTATCTTTTTCTTCTAATATAAACTGGAAATGAATTAATGATAAAACTGAAAAAATAAACATTTTGCTAATCCACATATTGTAAATTCTCAGATATTTCATACTTAATCTCATTCTTTACCTCATATTCAATCTCATTACTACTTGAGATGTAATTAGTTTTTTAAAATGTGTATTTGAGCATTTCAGCATAAGTAAAAAACAAAAACATTTCTTGCACAATTTTCATAAACTTTTGATATAAAAATATACATTTGATATTTAATAGAGATATTTATTTTATATAGCATTGTGTTTTTTGTAAACTATAATATTAATATTCAGCCAATAAACTATTGGATATGTATTTTGTTTATTTTTAACTATAAAAGAATACTCTCATTTTCAAACACAAGTTAAAGTCTTTGTGAAATGATAAAATAAATCCATCTATCCTTTCAACCCAAACATTTATGTATGGGCAAATCTTAAGCATGTGAGAATGAGAGTGTGAAGTTGTTAAGTGATCACTTTAAATTGCTTTTACTAATTTTAACTAAGAATGACATCATAAATTATAGAAAAAATTGCAAGTGTTATTCATTCTGGCATAGTAAAAGTTATTTACATTGTTTGTTTAACATCTTCATGCTATCATTTCCAAAATGGTTAAGATTTTTCCATACATAAAGGATTAGTTGAAAGGATAAATGTATTCATTATATCATTTCCCAAGGTCTTTATCTTGTGTTTTGAAGTGAGAATATTTATTTATATTTAAAAATCCATAAAGTGCATTAGCTTAATTGCTAAAAAATGATATTATATTTTTTTATTAGAAATAATGAATATGCATAAAGTACTGTTAGTCCAAAATCTCTGATTATTGTTTATATATATTATAACGGAAATGGTTAATTAGATTGTTACTTGATTTGATATATTTCTACTTTCAATTATATTTTATTTAACCAACACCATTACAGTGCAAGCAGAGAGCTAATACAGATACAAATTTAACTTCATATCTATACCCTTGACCGAACCCCAAGGCAATACATACATATTATCTTGGCGTTATGTTTCCCGATCAAGAACTCTTGGCTGCTGAACAAAGCAAACCATTTCAAAGAAATTTAATGAATGTCCAGTTCTTGCTATTTATTTTTATATAATTAAGAAATTCGCACGAACAAGCAGCACATGAATACCTTTAAAAAAATCAGCATTACCCCTTAATCACTAATTACAGTTTCCCCCCCTGTCGTAGCTTGGTGATAAGAGAATAAAGCAAGTATACACAATTTTAAGAATAAATATATTTAATAACACTCACTTTTATATAAAAAATACATGATAACAATAACAAAAAAACACACTTATATAAATACATGGCTATAATAAAACATAGAAAAAAACATCAAATATAAAAGTTATTTTGAAGTCCTATTGGATAGAGTTCTAAATTTATCAAAATTGTTCCTTGTTTATTTATTTACAAACATTATAAATTAAAATGCATGCATGCTTTTTACCTAGGTTTTCCTTGTAGTTGTTTCCATGGGTATTTCTTTCGAGAGCTTTTTACCATCCAGTGGGAGATCATCCCTTTTTTTGTAGAGATGGTGATGTCCTTCACTGTCGGCTGGAGTGATTTTCTCTCCCAGTTTGTGGGGTTATTTCTCATTCCAGTTTTTTACTTCTTGTCGATTCTTTACGTAGATTTTTAGGTTGTTCAGTCACAGAAATGGTGGTCTCTCTAGCAGGTCAGTCATAGATATTACATTGTGAGTCAGTGGTGAGACGTATTGAATATAAACCCACGTCCCTTTAACCCCACTAGACACGCAATTCTTTCATTTTCTTTGAGCTGTTGCTTCCTCAAAATCTCTACTAGTAATCCTAGATAATATGTAGTTCTCTAACTGTCTTTCTTTTGTAAATTTTTAATTAAGATTTAGATTTCCAACCAATTCTTATCATCATGTTTCTTTATTTAATTAGTGGCTGGAATGTAGGTTTTAATTAATTTAGCTGTAATTATAAGCTTTTCCTTGTTATACATTTTCTTTGTCCGAGGAATTTAATTAGTCCAACAGACTTTAACACCTATGGCCATATTGTTTTTATATTACATATTACATTTAATTTTTATTTAAAGTTTACAATTCATTTGTTCACATTTATGTTTTACATTTTATTTTAATTTATCACAATAGTTTTTAAAAGAGAGAAAAGACATTTCTTTATGCATCCCCTTACTGTCTTCCACAATAAATAGAAATAACTTTCAAGCATTTGACTTACTCGTTTTTTTTTTAAGAGAGAGAAAAATTTGCATTTTTTATGCACCCCCTCCCCTTCTCTTACTATTACAAAAATCCACAGTAATTTTGACAATTGAATTTCAACTTTTTTCTTTTCCTTCTTTCTTTTAAAAATTTAGTAGCTAATCCATTTACCTTTATTACTTTATAGTAACTAATTTATCTAATTTTATTAATAAATATATACATGTGATGACGACTTTATGTGGCCGTCACAATATATATATATATATGTGACGGCCACATAAATATATCAATATATATATATATATATATATATATATATATATATATATATATATATTGAATATCAACAATATATTTTTTTATTGTAAACCTAAACAGCATTGAAATTGTAATTAAGAATGAAATTTGTTAACTTTTTCTTAAAAAAACAGTAATCATCTGAAATCCAGGCACAGCCGCTTGATGGCAGTG
Organism: Epiperipatus broadwayi; assembly: GCA_028023455.1. Taxonomy (NCBI): domain Eukaryota; kingdom Metazoa; phylum Onychophora; class Udeonychophora; order Euonychophora; family Peripatidae; genus Epiperipatus; species Epiperipatus broadwayi. Next base: position 67,183 of record JAQFVV010006956.1, on the reverse strand, counting down.
ATGCTATACAAAATCAATCAAATGTAACATTACTGGGGCACAACTTTTTTTTATTGAACATGATTCTTTTTGAATAAGCAAATTTTATTTCATTTATAATATGATTTATTTTTTATTAAACACATTTTTGTATTCATTTTTGTTGTTTTTTTTTAACCTGTCATTTTTCTTTATTCAACAAATTTTGGTATTTTAACTTTGTCTTTATTTTTTTGATATTACAACTTTTGACTGTTTTATGATGAAAACCTTGTTTTAACCCCTCCCAAAAATTATAATACAGTTCTTTGATCCTTGTTTTGACTTGGTTCTACCTTCTTTTTTTGTTGAATAAATTGTTTTTCTTCTTATTAAATCAATAGTAACTTTTGTGTTTTTGGGGAGGAAAATTGTTTTGAAACCCCACCCTCCGATAAATAATTGTAAGAAAAAGTATGTATTTTTTTTAACAACTTTTTCTTAATTTTTACTTTAATATATATTTTGTTTGAATTATATTTTTTTGGGGGGAGGCTTCTACAATAAACTGCTTTGGGAAAGGGGTTCATACCTGTTATTATTAACAAAAAGTAAACAAAAATACTAATTTATTTTAAACCACTGAAAAAAGATAAATCAAATATTTGTCAATTTGTAATAAAATAAAATAAAAATACACAAATTTTGGAATTTTTGAACTTACTTTTATTTTTTTTTTTTCTGTAATAAAAACAGTCTGGTATTTGGGAGGACATTATGTGTCTAAAAATGACACAATCTCACTTTCTGTACATGGCTATTCTGAAAAGTGTAATAATTGCATGTTCTTTTCAGACATTTTATTGGTCTCATATATTTTCCACACTGTAATGTGACTTAAGGTGTGAGCTTTGTCAAAGCATGTTTGAACATACCCTTGGCCAATTTTTTACATATTAATTTTTTTAAGGGAATGGTGGTGACATATGACAATCATTAGTAATTAACAATATTATTTAAATATAAATAACATTATTCTATTATAGAGATTTGAGAAGTTGTAGTGACTTGCAATTAAAATACCCTCAAGAAATATGGTAATCAGCTATGAATAGAACAAATACACATAGTTTTTAGGCACAAAACAGGCTGTAATATTTTTGTGCAATGTCATTTAAATTGGCTTACAATGGGTAAAACAAAAAAAAAATGCTGTATTAGCTGTAAGGCTGTCTGCAGAAATGACATTTTTAAGTGTTTTGACACATAAACAATACCATCAAGTGGTTGTGCCTGGATTTCACATGATTACAAATGAAAATATTCTTTGAAATTTTGATTTGAGAATTAATTAAAGAATTATTTAAATATTATATGTTGAGTAAATTATTGTATTGCTGTAAAACTTGGACAATGAGTAATAAAATGAGTAACATATTGCATGTTTTTTTTGTAATGTGGTCATGAAGAATAATGAAAAAAATCAATTGAAATAATAAAATAACAAATAAAAAATTGAAAAGTGTAAATGAAAAAAAAAAAAAGTGAATGAGTTAATTCTAAATTGAAAGAGAAACTGAATTGGACATATATTAATAAAAAGTAGTGATTTAACAAAAGATATTTTGGAAAGAATAAAGAAGGGAAGCAAAATAAATGATGGATAAAATTGAAATTTTTGATGATAAAAAAATTGGGAACAGTTATGTACAAATGATTAGCTGGAAAATAGCAATAACAGAGTGGAACAATGGATAAATTGGTGATGTGTCTACTCTCTGATCATGTTCATGAAACATAATATTATTGATGATGATGATCAGTAAAAAATATATAATTTTATAAAGCTTTTTCTACACTTTATAAATTTGAAACAGGCAAAATTATCTATACAGTAGTATCACTCAAAGCAAGGCCAAGTAATCAATGGACATCTCAAGACTCATGCATAAAGTTATGATCAAGCATAAGAAATGGTGATCAAGTGATGTTTATAAATTTAATCTGTAATAATAATAATAATAATAATAATAATAATAATAATAATAATAATAATAATAATAATAATAATAATAATAATAATAATAATAATAATAATAATAATAATAATAATAATAATAATAATAATACTAATAATAATAATAATAATAATAATAATAATAATAATAATAATAATAATAATAATAATAATAATAATAATGTAGCAGTAGCAGTAGAAATAGCAGCAGCAGTATTAGCAGCAGTGGCAGTAGTAGTAGTAATAATAGTAGTAGAGTTGTAGTAGTGGTAGTAGTAGTAGTAATAATAATAGTTGTAGTAGTAGTAGTAGTAGTAGTAGTAGTAGTAGTAGTAGTAGTAGTAGTAGTAGTAGTAGTAGTAAAAAGAAAAAAATAGAAGAAGCAGCAGCCACTATTAAATAAGTAGCACTAATTTAATTCCAAAAAGAGAAAGAAAATTCTAAAGTAAAAATGAGTATTGCAATCACAATATAAACCAATGTGTGAAACACAAATACACCCACAAATAAATCATGATGATCCATTTTTCTGTTCACTTTATACTTTAAATTTTGACTTTTAATTTCTGCAGCAGAAAATTTTTATTTCTGAATTATTTAAACAACATATCTATTATAAGTTACATTCGATTTTATTCTTTACCATATCTTCCAAATAAAAACAATTAATATTGAAATTATATAGAATAATTCTGAAAGATTTTGTCTCACCTAAAGTGAATATAGCATCTCCATGATATCTTTTTAACAAATTATTGCATTATTTATTTGTTTTACATGTCAAATGAAATGCTGGTATGATTTTACTATAGTGAAATTCATAGTATCACATTCGGTAAATTTATGAATATAATGAATGGTTTTACCTTTGTGCAATATTTTAAAAATTGTAAGGAGCAGCCTTAAATAAAAGTTTTATAATATCATTATATTATAAAAGTGGGTCTCCGAGTTTCACTTCCATACAATAAATTAATAATTATAAATTTAATTCAATTTCAGGAGTTATTTAATTGTGATATTCTGTGTCTTTTAATTTGTCATGAAGAGATAAATAAATTTTAGTCTGTATTGTTAGTAAACATTTATGCCCAGTTTTTATTTATGAAATTATTAAGATATTTTAATTGGTTTGCTATTTTAAATTGATAACCATCCAATTAAAAAGTTGATAAAGATATTTTACTCTTCACAGACTGATAACAAATTGAAGAAATTGAAGATTAATTTAAAGGCAACATCTTTATCTTTTGCAGTCACAACATTAAACACCTTCTATAAATTGTTATTTGAAAAGGCAAAATTTGCATTGTCCACAATTTGTAAATTCAGAACCCCAAAGGAGGTTTTATTTTTCATTTAAATTATTTCATATTTAAAATTTATTCAATTAAACCTGTATTGTATCCTGATATGTTTGTAAGGTATTTTAAATATCTCTGTCATAAAAATTGGAAACAATTTGACATCACGTATAAATCCTTCATTTATACCTATTTTCACCTCAAATCCCTTATTCTTCATTTGTCGTAATAGCACTTCCCCTCATTCCATCATTTGAAGTCATATAATAGGAATAAAGTTGAGTGGAAAATTACTAATTTCTGACAATGTCATAATATTGACCTAATACCTGAATCAAATGCCTTGATCAAATTAATAAAATAAATATATAAATCACCCATTCTTTTCCAAGACATTTTTTACAGTTGCCTGATGACAAAACCTATGTCTATAGTTATTGATTTTCTAAAGCAGAATCACTACCTGGTAGCTAATTTTATGACTGCTTACAATGTATTCAACAAAATAATTGAAAGTATTTTGGTGCTTGTGGATAATAATGGTATCATATAATAATTATTGTGACTTTTAAAAAGTAGAATATGTTTATATTTATATCAACACATTTTCTTTATAGAATAATAATTTAAATAATATACCAAAATAATATTTTCTAATTTTACCCCAAGTTAATAGGCATTTTTATATAGAGGCGTTAGATTAATGGTGATCAATTTGCATGAGATGTTCATTTACCAGAGAAATTATATAAATAAAAAAAAAAGTATTTTATATTGTGATAACATTAATTGAATTGCAGAAGGTCGTATTTAAAATGTACTTCCATTTTTTTAAAAGTGTTTACTTTTAAAGTACATATGTTTATAAAATTACAGATTTATAAAAAAACAATATTTGCTGATTTATAATGGTATTAAAATATTATTAATTCTTTAAATAAATGTTAATTTTTGGGAAACAAAGATAGTTATTATATGACTTGGCCATAATTGTTAACGTAGAGAAGTGGAATATTTTCACAAGCACTGAACTGATGGTTTTTTTTTTTTGTAAAAGGGTAAAACATTTTGAAGAATAGTGAAAATATACTTTGATATTGAATTATTGAGCTACTTATTAATTACATCACCAGCAACTTGAATTTGAACTTTTATTATTGAAATTCTTTGTCCACACAAAATTAACGAATAGTGTTTAAAAATGTTACAAAATATGTAATTTTTTTAATTACTAGCTGAAACTAAATTTTATTTTATAAATAAATTCTGGTTGAAACTAGATTCATTTTTAATAATGTATTAACATGTATTATTCTATATTTTGTATGAGGATCAATGCGCATTAATTTATAATATTATTTTTTAAGAGATTGAAAAAGAAATTAAACATTTTAATTATACTATCCAAACAATAATCATTTCATTTGGACATGGCTTTTTTTATTAATAAATTTCTAGACAATATACTCATTAAAAAAAATCCCTAAATAATGTATCACTCGTAAATCTTTCAATATAATGCCTTTATTATTATTATTATTATTATTATTATTATTATTATTATTATTATTATTATTATTATTATTATTATTATTATTATTATTATTATTATTATTATTATTATTATTATTATTATTATTATTATTATTATTATTATTATTATTATTATTATTATTATTATTATTATTATCAGAATTTCAGAGGATATCTTTGATTTTGATATTATAAAAAATAATATATGTATATGAATTTGTAGAATAAAGAAGAGATTGACCTGGTAAAACACACACATATATAAACATAATTGGTCGAAAATTTTTCTGCTATTCATACTCTAAAGAACATATTTTAAATTTCCAGTACTATTGACATCTTTATTTATTATACCAATCTTGATGTTAAATATATTTTGCGATCTACATATACATTTATTAAAGCCAAATAAAAATAAAATGATTTTGTGTTGAGAAAAAAAGAAATCTTTGTATTTTCTTGTAAGATCAAATCAATGATTTCACTTCACTAGAATCAAATTTCGCATTTAGTCAAGTGCCTGGTTTGATATTCGAGACTCGAAAATTCTAAAACACATGTTCCACCTGACATGTTAACATCTTTTTTTTATATTTAAAATCAATGTTTATTTTCTACCTTTAACATCTCTTCAAATTGTAAAGTATTGAGCAGGTGCAACAACCTATATGGTATGTGCGCATACACGCGCTCTTGTGCGCACACAATCACTCACACACACACACATATATATATATAGTTCTAATTAACGGAAAAAAATATTTATATTGTGTATATGAAAGTTTCACAATTGAAAGAATAGATTTATAATTAGTTTTGGAAAACAATATATAAAACCTTCTATGAAGATAATTTGTCATTAGTGTTTCAAAGAAAATCAAGTTGTTACAAGCTTTTAAAGTGCTCTAATTTTCAATACGTATTAAATTTTAGAAAACAATTAATTATGTATAAAAAAACTAAAAATTGAGTATAATCTACAATCAAGACGGTCAATTATTGTCGAAGATAAAAGTATTCATAACTTAGACTATGCATTAACACTTATAATGATATATATATATATATATATATATATCATTATAAGTGTATAATGCAGTTCTAATTATATATATATATATATATATATATATATATATATATACAATTAGAACTGATTTGAACTCAGACCACCAAGCTCCTTATAGATATCGACTTCATCTTACACAATCAATACACATGACTACATAAATGTGAAAAATATAAATGTATGTGGACATGTATCAGGTAAATAAGGTGAAGTGGTTAGCTATAAACAGCTTAAAAGTCTGAGTTCAAATTCCTTCTAATTATATTTGGTTCAGTATAAACAATATATATATATATATATATATTGTACCCTCACTTCCAGGAAATATGTAATTATAATCACTTGATCTAGCTCAGATAAATAACTATGTTTATCTAAAATGCATCTAAATTAACAATAACTATATTTTTTAATAATATCATATTAGCTTAACTAATAAATAATAATATAGTTCTGTGTTATAAAATTAAATAAATGAATATCTAATCAAATCATGAGACTATGAACTGAGTTTACAAGTTGCAGAGCAAATACATTAAGCCAATATTCCATAGGATATTACCTTAATGGCATAAGAATACCATCCCTACTCCTATTACTTAAATGCTACATTTATAGTACTCTTAAATCTTTAATCTAAACTAATTAAATACATAACTCTTAATAAACCAATTTGAATATGTTCATTAAAATTAATTTAACTCAAATTATCTCAGGTTCTCTTAAATTACTTCTAAATTAAGTATAACTCTTGTAATCAAGTATGATAAGACATTTAATATTATTACTAACTGCAATTCAATAATACTAATCATAACAAAATAATAATACTAATCTTTAATCTATAATTCACTCTCCTATGTTTCTATTTATAATGTTGTTCTTGTATATCACATAATAATAATGTAATTTTATATTATCCATATGGCATCTTAAGTAAACATGTATGATATGATATAATAATATGAGAATATGTGGCAATCATTACTAAGATAACTCAATGTAAATCTTTGGTAATTAATCTATGACCATTAGAATAATGTAATAAGTAAAACTTCTTAAATAAAATATATCAATAAAAGACATTATAATTCTTAAATAGCAATCTTATTTGTGATTGCAAATATTATGTCTTTATTATAATTATCTGTGATTATGCAATTATGATGTGAAGAAATTGAGTTGACACCAAGATGTATAACAAAACTTAACAAATTTATTAATACACTTTAACAATAAATTATATACAATATGTACAATATGCATGCACTTTGTCTTACTCTCTTTTAGTTAATTTTACAAAAAAATAATAATAATTAAATAAAAATATTAGATACAAAAGGATTGCTTTATCAAATTCTTATTACTGAAATATTACCATAACATCTTTATAGCCTCCATTAATTTTAAAAATTATTACATTACAAATTTAAATTATTAATTCACTTTGAATTTATCTTTTATTATTTAGTTTTAAAAACACTTTTACTATATCTTATGATTATTCTTAACATACTCACAGTGTAAATAATATTAATTAATAATATACGCATTAATTTAAATGCTTATTATTCCTCAATATGATGTCAAATAAATGTAAACATTGATGTGTATTATTATAAAATAATAATAATAATAATAATAATAATAATAATAATAATAATAATAATAATAATAATAATAATAATAATAATAATAATAATAATAATAATAATAATAATAATAATAATAATAATAATAATAATAATAATAATAATAATAATAATAATAATAATAATAATAATAATAATAATATAAAATTATAATCACTTGCATTCTTCAAGTATGATTTATGTATATTTCTCTTACTTGTAAAAATATGTATTAACATTTAATTTCTTTAAAACTTAATGATTAAACGATATCTTTAGGAAAAACACATTCCATTTATCATTTATTTATTTGTAATAAATAATAATGAGTCCCAAACATAAAAAGTTTATGATTCTTTATTAACAAGTTACCATCTTGTATTCTTTACTTTCAATCATCTTTACCTTTAATGAATATAACCCATCTTATCTTTTTAACAACAATTCTGCATTTTAAACTTATTCATCATTTCATATTTTAAAATACTAGCCTTTATGATACTATTACACGTAGGTATATGGAATAAATCAGATTTTAATTTAATAACCCTTCTATTAAAATACCATCATGGTCACAGTGCATCATAAATAAGGTATGGTTATTTTAGTTCATCACCTTTACCAATAAACATAATGTCCAAGCTATCTATTCTGCTCTATGGAACATTACACCTTCAACATACAGAAAATAACACTACCATGAACAAATACAAGTTATAGGGCTAAATTATTTATACTTGCACAATAATCACTATCATCTATACTTATTCCAATATAAACAAATCTTACCTACAATATTATCTTAGTTCTATTTAACTTAATAACAAGCTTATGTCACTAAAATCTATTCTTACATTCTTATAATAATAAATAAATTTATGTCTGAAATAACTATATAACCAATCAATAAGAAAAGATTATTTTATTCACTAGTAAATTTACACATAAATACAAACAATCAGTATCGATATCCTGGTTTATTATTTTGATCACTTAAATTAAACATCAAATTCAGTTATAATAGAATCATATACTTATATTTCCCTTATATTAAAATGTACTATATTATTAAAAGTATGCATATTTTTAACATGAATAAATGAATTAAAACTATGTGTACGTATTGTGTTTTTCATAATCTTTTCATACGTCCACACTAAAAGATATACTAAATCAATACATAGTAAAATGATCAATATTTTTATAATTGTTACCATCAATAATATGTAATCCTTGATGATTATTCCATTAGTATCTCTGAATCACGAACTAAATAAAACATTATTTAAATATCACTCATTCCATATCATACTTTAAAATATTACACTTTTTTTTAAAATTATTAAAGACTTTTTTTTCTTTCTTAATAACTAATTTTTAGATTAGCAAATAATTTAATGTTTTTTATGTTTCTACACTACTTCTATTTATGAATATAAATATGAAAGTTAGTAAAAAATAAATGTAAATATATTTACAAAAAAAACTTCTTCCGAAAGACTTCACTAAAAAGAATGTTTTTTTTTTCTCATGGTACCCATCGTTGATTACACTTCTGATGCCAAAAACTATGCATGCTCTATTTTACATTGTAACACAAACAATTCAAAATGACTGTTCCACATTAAATACAGTAAGTTAATTTTTTTCTTCACCAAAATCTGAATTTATTTACTTAATTATTACTTTGTCTCCAAAATTTAAAATAGTTTACCAATTCCATGGCTCTGTAAATACAGCATTAAAAGAACTTTTTATATTTTGTGCTCAAATAGTTTCCAAGTTCTTCTAAACTTTTATCCATATTTTCTGATGTCTAAGTTTTTTGATACATCATCAAACAGTGTTTTAAATTAGTTTTCATGATATAAATAAATTCCACAATAATTTTATAACCTTCGTAAGTCCAGAATACCTTAATTATTGAATTTTTAATATTTTTAAAATATGATATAAATCATATTGGCAAATGATTTTAATTTTTTTTTTTAAAAAAAAAAAAAAATACAGCTTGAAAATATTTTTAATATTTCTTCAGAAAGAAATATTAGCATTCCCAAAATAATTGTGGGTCAAATTGAAAGGTTTTTTTTTTCACCTTTTAAAAACATTTTCATCATAATTTAAAATAAGTTTTTTTTTTTCATAAAATATTTTATATATTTCCATTTTTGATGAAACTCTTGTATTTATCTGTAAAGTTATTTGAAAAAATTCAGTTGTAAACTAACATGACCTGTCAGAATAGGCAAAATTATATACTTTATATGATAATAATACTTGACTTTTTTCTTCAATCCTTTTATATTTGGTGATGACTTCCCCAAGTCTAAGTTGTTGACAAATTGGATAAAGTTGATTGGTAAGTAGGAAATATTTATTTTTTAGCCTTGCATATCTATATCACAACCTTATAACAATAAATTTTTGTACTTTTAGAATTTTAAAAATGATAAAATTGACTATTAAGCTATTAATTAATTTACCGAGGTTGGAAAAACACTGACGATAGTATCATGGTATAATAGGATAACAGTGACCCTGGAATTCCTGCACAGCTTTTTTATAGCTGTCCAAAATACACATTTTCATTGGTCAATTTCAACAATGCTTGCTTCACAATCCCGAAAATAGAATGCCAAAAAAAGTTAAAACTAATAATAATTTATTAAATATTTATTTTTATTATATTATTCAATTCTTGATTAATTTTCACATTTTATTTACACTCAATAAATACTTCAAAATAACTTTTAAAAATCATATTTTAATATTTATTACCATTTCTATCTTTATTTTAAACAAAACATATTTATTTTCAACAAAAAAACATAAATCTGATTTTATTTATTATATTCACTTTAAAAATTCAATTTAACATTTGTAACAGATAATATTATTTTATTTTCAAACACAGGTGTGAATATTATACATCACGTGATTTATAAAACTAAATGAGATGCTAATAATTTAAAGAAAACTAAAATAAATATTTTAATTTATAAAATATTACATAAATCAATATCATAGCACAATTTTAAAATAATTATTTTAATATTATAAGATCAAAATATACTCTTCTCCCTACATTATTATTTTTAAATAAATAATTTAACATATAACCATTAAATACACTTATTATTATTAAATAATCTGTTCGTTTAACTTTACAACATTACTTTTAAAATTCACCTTAAAAATTTATCTATAAGACTTATTAAATCAATATTTATTCTGTCCAGTTCTCCCAATCATATAATCTTATAATGATTTTTAGCTAACTACTTTCTTACAAATATGAACACAATATTGTACATCAATTATTTTACTTGCCTTAACTAAATTATTCAAAGATCATTAACACATAACATACATCATCTCTTCCTTATCTTTAAAATTTTAAATTTTCTAGTAAATTGTTAGAATTAATCCATTCTAACTTAAACAAAAGGGTACTATATATATATATATATATATATATATATATATATATATATATATATATATATATATATATATATATATATATATATATATATATATATATATATATATATATATATATATATATATATATATATATATATATATATATATATATATATATATATATATATCCAGAGTACTAACATAATCATCCAATCCAAAGATTTATAATTTAACATTGTTCAAAAATTTCAATGGGTAGAAATTCCTATAAGAGTCATTCACATTAACATATGCATGGGTTACTTTATTTTTTAATATGTCATAACATCAGCCAGGAGGCAAACCTGCAACAACAGTCTGCATCCAACTGCTTGCTTGCAAGGCAACAGTACTGACCTCTCAGCTAACAACGCTATTGAAACTTCTAATTATTAACAATTTATAATATGCTCACACTCATTACACACACACAAAACCTAATTATGCTTAATGCTACACTAATAAAATATTGCAAATATTATCACATCATAGCTTTTGTTTTATTCAGTATGAGATTAAAACTTTGAAATTAAGGAAAATGCTACTAAATAAATTCAATTGTTATGAAATATAAATAGATAGATAGATAGATAGATAGATAGATAGATAGATAGATAGATAGATAGATAGATAGATAGATAGATAGATAGATAGATAGATAGATAGATAGATAGATAGATAGATAGATAGATAGATAGATAGATAGATAGATAGATAGATAGATAGATAGATAGATGGATAGGTAGGTAGATAGATAGATAGACGGATAGACAGACAGACAGATAGACAGACAGATAGATAGATAGATAGATAGATAGATAGATAGATAGATAGATAGATAGATAGATAGATAGATAGATAGATAGATAGATAGATAGATAGATAGATAGATAGATAGATAGATAGATAGATAGATAGATAGATAGATAGATAGATAGATAGATAGATAGATAGATAGATAGATAGATAGAGATAGATAGATAGATATATAGATAGATAGATAGATAGATAGATAGTGACCTTTAACTTTTGCTAAAAGCTAAATGTCAAATTTTATTTCAACTTATTCACTAAAAAATTCAGTAATTTAATATTAAGATAAGTAGTGTATAAATATATTTTTTTGCAATTTTTATAACTATAAAGTGATTTTAGCAGCCTAGTCATGATAATTTCATTCTATACATAGTTTTTGTTGCAAGGAATTAAATTTAAAATATTTGTAAACTTACATATTGGTTAATGTAGTTTGTAAACCAATAAGTTTAAAATAATCATAATGTAAATATTAAAGTATTTTGAAGTTTGATGTTTTATTAAAGTTGAAAAACAAATTCAAAACCTTTTATTTTGGTATGTTAATATTTAAATTAAATTAGAATACTTTAATTTTAATCTCAATTGTAATATAAAATATTATAATTAAATGATTTAGATTTAGTTAGTTAAAAAGAATTATAATAAAGCTTATACTTTTAAAAGTAATAAAATAGTGATTATATAAATATATGGATGTATGAGTGTAAATCTTTAATATCTTTAACATTTCCTTGTTTAAAACATTTCTCAAATATCTTACTTTAAAAAAAGGCAATTTTAATTGTTGTATTTAAATTAATTTTAAATGAATGTGCTAAATAAATATTATAAGTAATGTTTTTATTTGAAATAATGTATTTTCATTTTGTAAGGTATTTTATTTTTATTATAATATTTGATTTTATAAATAATTTCTTTTAACAGGAAATATAATAATTAATTTGTCTATCTAGTCAAAAATTAATTGTTTTAAAAAAGTAATATGTAATAATATTATTTTTAGAATTTATTCTTACAGTTCTTATGGCATTAAATTCAACCCAATAAAATAAATGAGTGCAAATTAAAATGTCATTATTAAAATATAAAGTAACTACATGACTTGGAATATAAATAAGAGAAACTGACACTTGCACAGACACTGGCTATTCTAGTCACATTTTATTCATTGTTAATGAAAGTTATTTAATCATTTTAATTTACAAGATATTTTAAAAAAAAAAAATTCATATTTCTTAGTAAAAGTAATGATTTTCTAGGAAACAAACTTTATCTTGGCAAGGTTTTTAAATTAAGGAAATAGAAAACACAGTATTTATGTTGCAGCAAACATTATAGTAAAATTAATTAGCCATTATATGATGTTTGTATTCATACTATTTAAATTTTGTGGTTTAATGAATATTAAAAGACAACATTATCATTGCTTTGACTATGTGAGAACTGTTATTAATTTTCATTTTCTTTAAAGTTTATTTGATATTGAAATTTATTTTAACATATTTTTATATTTATCCATAGTACTAATGGCTTTAAAATTATTCAATTGTTTCATAATGTTTTTAAAGCTATTTGACTTTTTAAAACAATGTTATTAAAAATTAATTCATTTTGAATAAAGAACATTAAATTTCTAATAATAATAATAACTTGCCTGTCATGATGAGAATATTGTTTAAATGTCTCATAAAATTATATTTATTTTGACAAGAAAAACATTTGATTTATTTAAATTATATATATATATATATATATATATATATATATATATATATATATATATATATATATATATATATATATATATATATATATATATATATATATATCTCATGTGTATTCTTATGATTTGAGAAAGAGGACGCTCTGAGGAAGGTACTTGATATTGTACTGAAACATCAGCATTTAGCTTTTTCACTACACGGAATATCCCGCAAATAGTAATAATAATATGACATATATATATATATTTATAATGTTATTTAAGAAAACATTTCTTATTAAACAGTAATGGTATGAATGGAATTTTAACTTAATATGACTATTTCATATCCGAAAGAGAAATATAATTTCTCGGTTGAGTGGAAAGAAAGTTATTGTATTATATTATTCCCAAAGTTTTATAATATACTATTAATACATCAGGGTAGTATATATTAATTATAAATTGAAATATAAATATTATTAGTATTATTATTGTCTTGAGTAAATTTTAATACATTTTTTGTGCATTACTAATGAAAGCTTGCTTTCATAATTGTCACTATGAAAACTGCTCTAATAACATTTAAAGTGATATATAAAAATAATTATTTCTTTTGTTTATTTCTATTATTATTTAATAAAATGTTTCAAGAATGAAAATATAAATGGCTGTTTCATTATGTGAAATAAATAGTGTTAATTATTATTATATGGAATATTTCTTAAAATGAATGACTGTATCTACACATTATAGCAAGCATTGTTTTAAATATTTTCTAGTTAAGTATAATTATGAAGTATTATTCATACTACCTAATTACGTTATATTTTTGTGTGTTGGATATTTTTTACTGTCTATATAATGTTTATTTGTTTTATTAATTGTATCTTCCTTAACTCTTTGAACGCCTCCAACGAGGCTCCTCATTGACATCTGACATCACTCTAACTCAGCCAGTTTTTATACGAAAATATTCGTTAAACATGTATTGAATTCGTTTTTAAAAGTTCTGTAAGATGGTGCCATCTTCCGATTTATTTTACAAGTAAAAAATAAAAAAAAACGCATTTAAACCTAAACAAAGAAGGAACATTATTTGTGATTGGTTCTTAGCATGCTCTCAGCCGAAAAAGACATTCTGATTGGCTGGAAAGAACAAAGAAACTGCCTGATCAAAGAAAATAAAGAAAAACGCTGAGATTTTCATTTCGAATACGATTTAAATTATTATTAAATCATATTTATGGAAATTAAAAATAATTTTCAGAGAGAATAATAAAAAAACAAAATTATTTTCGAAAAATATTGAAGATTTTAGTACAAATATTGAAGTTGTAGTAAAAAGAAATATTTACTTTTCTATAACGTAAAAGTCGATCTTTTTGTTTATATTATAGCTTTTATGTTGCCGAAATTGAATATTTTAGAATAAAAAAATAGCAATTTATTTTTGAAAGAACTTTCGTTCTCTTCACAACTTGAAAAATTAATAATATACTTTTTATAAACGTATCTGAGTTGAATTTAATATTATAGGCGAATATGTTTTAACAATAGGCTTTGTCTTCAGTTTGTGAGTTGGCCAATTACAAGCTTTGATTTTTACCTCATACAACCAATGATTTAATTAGCGGTTTAAGGGTTAATGAAGAAAACAGAAGAAAAAAAAAAAAAACCTTTTACTTAATAAATGGTAAAAAAGTTTAATTTTGAGTTTTAACATTTATAATTTTTGATTATAACATCTTTATTATTTTTATATGCATATCATTTGGATATAGTTTTGTATTCCATTTTTATAAGAAAGTCTATCAAATTTCTTAGAATACTGTTGTTTGATAAAAATATACTTTGAAAAAGTTGTGCATACTCTTCTTATGAATAATTTATTTATTGAAAGTGTATAATTATGCTGAATGAAGTACACATGGATGCATATTTTTATTGCTTATTTTACTGCCTAATTTTACCGTGCTAGATTTAGCCACAATTATTTATTTATCATTTTTACACATAATGTTAGTTATTGTATTTGTTTTCAAGATATAAAAGCTTAGTCTCATCTTTATTTCTAAGAATGTTTATCTTGTTAGTATAATTTTGGAGACTATAGCATAGTCTCTCTATGTTGTTATAATATTTCCAAATTTATTGTATGGTCTTTATTATATTAAAGCATGGAGTGCAGTGTTTTAGGAAAATCCAATTATTATTCCCTGATGGCTCATTCTCATTGTTCTATGACTAGAGATTAATTCCCTGTTCATTTATTTACTGACTACAAATGTAGGTGCATTTATTTGTGAGTTCATGCCTTCAAACTTTTATCTTGTATTTATTATGTCATCCAAATGTTTATTTATTTAATTGATAATATATTTTGTATAAAGTCATAGCTAATATATTATCATGATTTTATCCTAGCCATTGATAAGTTTTTGTCAGGCATTGAGTAACATCACCATTACCTATTGTTACAATTGTAATTTATCTGAGGGTAAGTTATATTGTTATATATGTAGATCATTTTGCTAATACTTATGTTATACACTCAATAATTAATTAAAATACAAATTTGTAAGTTATGTTTGTCAGAAAATCACAAAATACATATACTTTAATATCCATCTCATTGCTGGATTGGTAAGCTTATAATTTTAAATTGAATTAAATATTCATAAAGGACATTCTTATAGTATGAATGTTATGTAAATATGATAATTTAGTCATATTCAAATGCATTGACAAGCCATTTAAATATTTTCTTATTTATTTTATTTTTTTGTTTGTATAGATCTTATCATTAAAACTTAATATTGTTCCCACTATTTATCAATTGTAATCTAAAACATTTTACAACTTATTTTTGCTGTAGATTAATTAAGAATTACTCTAACATTGTCATTTAAAATAATTTAAATTGTCGTTTCAATAATTTTTTGCCATCTGCTTTGAAATTTGCGTAAATGTTATTCATTGCCGCTGACTCTATTAATTAAAGGTATAGTTTTTTATAATTTTTTTCTGTTGCTGTTATTTCATTTTATCAATTTTATTTTATGTTTTATTGTGAATAATGTTAATTCATTTATATTATATTTTTCACACATTTTTCGAAAATTCGTTTTTTACTTTTTTACATAGCTTGAATTATTTAGATTTGTTTATTTCTACATCAAATTATAATGATAAGTTTGTCAGTAATGATCAAGTTTTATTACTCTGTATTACATTTAATTATTCAATCCAATTTAATTATAAATGTTGGTAAATGTATATTGCTTATAGAAACTCATATTATTTTTATTTCTATTATCCGTTTTAAATCATTATTACTTGAAATTCCATTTTGTAGATTATATTATATAATTTAATAATTTTTAACAGAAAAATAACGCCTTATAAGCATGTGACATTGTTTTACAAATGAAAATTTAATAAAACTTTTAGTGTATGAC
Source organism: Epiperipatus broadwayi (assembly GCA_028023455.1). Taxonomy (NCBI): domain Eukaryota; kingdom Metazoa; phylum Onychophora; class Udeonychophora; order Euonychophora; family Peripatidae; genus Epiperipatus; species Epiperipatus broadwayi. Next base: position 50,221 of record JAQFVV010006956.1, on the reverse strand, counting down.
TTGATATAGGAGAGGCTTCAAATTCAATTGCGATGTAAAAAGTGTTGCTATGCATTATCTCGACTTTTATAGCAATAATGCCCAGCTACTAGCTCTTACATTACCATGTGAGTGATTGATCAAAAGATAACCTTCTTTTAATTATTAATAGCTTAGACATGCTTGCTATTGTTTTTATTTTTCTTGCAAAATCAGTCTGATTGGTTACTGATCATCAATACCTCTTGTGGATTTAACTTCATATATATATATATATGCATACATGTGTTTGTATATTTATACCTCTTGTGGATTTAACTTCATATATATATATATATGCATACATGTGTTTGTCCCAAATTTTAAGGACTACCAAAAATTCACAAAACAGATAGCTCCTTTCATTCAATAGTAAGCAGAATTTTGTCTAGATATTTATTCGATATATTAAAACCTACAATTCCATATATTAATACATATGCATTTTCACATAAAATAAGTATTTTGCATCTACAAGGTGAATATAAAGCGGGTTCACATTGCTCAATTATTTTGTGCACTTTCATGTTTCTCTGTCATGTTGGATGCATAGTGCACACAATCCAACAGATGTATATCATATTCATTCAATGTTTTACTATCATTTAAGCTATGTCATATTCTATTTCATGGCTTCCATCAAGAAACCAAAAAAATCATTCTACCATTCTGTTATTTATATTGTATTTCATAACTCAAAAAATATTGTTTATTTAACATGAGATGAATCTGGATTGGAATAAGCAATAACAGCAAAATACTTTGCAATATTTCTGTCCTTCAACATGTGTTGCTCTACAAGTGAGGAACATTCACCCAAATCACTTTCACTTTTCTTGTGACACTTTATTATGTACTTGGAATAATTTTCCCTTTTTTGTGACTCATTAACTTTTAATAAGATGTTCTTTTATAATTGGATACCAATAATACACCAATTTTATATCTCCAAGAAAATTTCCATTTTATTTTTGACCAATGAGCTGGAAAATGTCACACAAAGTAAGACCGTATTCACCAAGGCACAGTAAAACATCAATGATGCATTTCATAGTGTTCTACCATTTGACAGATTCTGTTTGAAGTGATGCCTCTTATAGATTGTCAATGTGTTTTCCAAAAGATAGATGTTTTTCTAGTTCATGCCAAGCCAAATAGCACTGTTTATGGTTATTGTTTGTTTTATGTTCTGGGATGTGAATACACAATTTTCACCATTTTAGGTGCTGCCCATCCTTTTGTTGATACAAGCATAGATCTAAATGTTGAACTAATACTGCAACCAATCTTGTTGTAAAATAATTTATAATGAAAAAAAATTGTTTATTTAACTTCACTCTAGACAAGCCAATTTTGGTCATCTTTTTCACCATTTAAACTACAAAATATAAAAATTCTTTCAGCAAAAACCTGGTTATATATATATATATATATAAAATACATATTTTGCGGGTTCATCCGTGTTAACACGGATGAACCCGCAAAATATGTATTTTATATATTTAACCCGTGCAAATCTTCGTTTTAACATATATATATATATATATATATCAATGTAAAATGTTTTATGAAAATCAGTTTGACATTTAATAACACTGTTCTCTATTTCCAATTGAGAAGGCAACTCTGTAATAAGAAATTCAATACTAATTGCAGTATTTGACCTACTTTTTTCATCACTAAGTCTACCATGTCCAGAGTGTAAAGAGTGAAGTATTATCATCACTAACATCCAATTGGTTCTGTAAATCTTTAAATTGAAAATTTACTTGATATGGTGTTTCTTAAAAAAATGGCCTCTAGAGATTCTGACTTTTGTTTCAGTTTTTCACTGGTCTGATATAATTCTAAATTTCAAGCTTTATTTTGGTCAGTTTCTCTTGTTTTGCATTTAATGCCAAATTGAAAAAAAGTACTTTGTCAGCCTTTTTTATTAATCACATCGCATTTCCATTTTTATTGAATTTTGGAGTTCTAGATTTTTTAGATAAAATTTCATAACCATTCATAAACTGAAATGAAAAATAAATTATATTCATAAATATAATGAAGCTAAACTTGTAACCATTAGTAAGTAAGTAATGAAATTAAAATCAATAAATTACATAAATAACTGTCCACTGAGTGTTTATATTAATAAAAGTTATATCAAACAAGACAGCAAGATTTTTTTTTCTATATGCACAAAATATATAGTATAAAGTATATATCCATTTTTTTTAATTTTCAAACCATTTAATTTTCATAAAAAAATCCTATTATGACCCCTCTTTCAGCTCCATGAGTCCTGAAAAAATGAACCAGTTTCACATCCCTCTCATTAGACTGGTTTGTGTGTTTTTTCATGATCCAAAAAAAGTGAAGCAATAAGTAAGTCATTATAATTTTTCTTTTTATAGATTTTTTTAAAACTTTTTTCTATACTGCAGATCGGAAATTCTTTTTTAGATCCCCGATCTATATATATATATATATATATATATATATATATATATATATATATATATATATATATATATATATATATATCCACAAGAAAATTAATAAACAACACTTGTTGTGCTTGACAAATATGAAAAATATAATTATTCATTAATTTATTAATGTTATTTGTAACATGAGTTGAAATATTAAACACTCTTGATATATAATGAAATAGATATCCATTTTATTATCAATCTTTAACTCCTTTACCTGATTATACTTCTCTTTATATTGTTACCAGATATATAACATTCTGGGAGAAATACTACCACTTCATCTTTTAATTATATAGATAAAATTAAAAATGTAGTGATTGATGAGATTGATGTTACTGCTTTATTAGATATCACAGAAGTATATTGTTTTAAGTCGATTCCATAAAAATATTGAACATTCATTAAAAAACAAAATGGGTTATAAATACATTATAATATATATTATTTATTTTTAAAGCTTTTTGACAATAATATCATTGTTTTTTTGAAGGGGATATTATTGCATGACTAAAGGTTAGTATTGGGTCTGTCAATTGTTGCCGACATTTGCAATTTTGTTTTGCCTACATATAAGAGTAAAATTTTATATTATGTAAACTTTTAAAAATATTAAAATTTATGAAAGATATGTTGATGATGTTTTATTTTTTGCATGCATATTATACTATAAATTTAATTGTAGAGTAGGTAAGTAATTTGAATGACTTTAAAAAAATATAATCATTTAAAGGAGTGAACATTGACAATAAAAAATTGGATATCTCTTACATACATATCAAATGCTAAAATAAAATTTTTGAATAGATATAAATAAAAATGTGATAAATGTTTCATTAGTATTGCAAATGATGTTAATTAGTTAATGAATAATGCTAAATGTGTTATAGATCTCAAGAAAAATGAAGAATGTTGTTTATCTTTTTTTTTTGTTGATGTCTGTCAACAGTTATAGATGAATTGAAGTGCAGTACAGAAAAATGATTACTAATATTATTAATAAGGTATTTAGGGAGAGTATATTTACTTAGAATGACACTCTTTTTTACTTTAATTGAATTCCACTGTACAATACTTCACATTCGAATTCAGTAAAAAATGAGAATTATTATGACATATTAAATAATTAAAAATATCAGGTAATGAACAAAATTAATTATAAGAGTTAGTTAAATAAAACATAAAATTAACAAGCATTTTATATAATATGAATAAATTTATGTAATATATTTATATATAATAAATAACCATATATATAATATTAAAATACATGCATATTGTTTATTCATAACAATGCAAACAAATGAGGCTTAAACTCAATTTTTTTTTTCAATGTGCATCTTGATTCACCTATATATCCACTATCCCACCTACATGTTCATTTGTAAATGGTACAATTTTTATTTGTCAATAAAGTTTTATCTTTTGGATTAATTATTAATTTTTAGATGTCAAGATAACTATAAACAAATATAAACTGGATTACTATATGATTCTTAAACCAATAGCAAAAAAGGATATATTCCACATGAACCAAAAGTACCAATGTCTCATAATATGGCACATTTTCAGTCCTTCTTATTTAGAAATGATAACCTTTGTAAATATGCATCAGATAAAATCAAAAATATTGAAATTTATTATAATGAATTGTTAAACATTGGATATCATTATGATTATGTTTATTATATTGTTAAAAATTTTAATTCAAAATATAAAAATAATATTAATAATAATGTTAATTCTTCTGGTAAAAAATTTTGGATATCAATATCATATATTATGAATCAACAGGCAAATATCATTAAGAAAATTTATAAAGGTATATGTCATATTGCATTTTAGACATCACCTACATTAAATAAATTAATAAATAATTAAAAAATAAAACTTTATTGACCAATAAAAATTGTATCATTTACAAATGGTTGTGTAGATGTAGCAATGGAGACAAAGGTGAATCAAGGTGCACATTGAAAAAAAGGACAAAAGTGTACTTGTTATTATTAAAAAGTGTTCAAAATATAAAACTAAATTATAAAAATATGATAATTTATTAGTTTGTATTTTATGATTAAAATAAATTATGTCTATATGGTTTTGATTTTAATTACAGTAACATAAAAAAATATTTGAAAATGAAAGAAGTAATAATAAATGAAAAATTATGGAAGTGATGTTAATATATAAATACAGGCAAGATTTAATTAATAGGAAAGCAGCAAATATTGATATCACAGAAATATGAGAAGGTTGACATGAAATTATGGGAGAGCTGATATTTTAAAAGTATTAGATGACAAAAACTACAATGATAGTTGAAAGCACTTTTAAGTGACGGTTATAGATATATTTTTATGAACTTTTAAGTACAGTATTTTTTAATATTTATTTATAAATTTACATATATTATTTTGAAGAAATACAGACATCGATTTGTAATATATATATATATATATATATATATATATATATATATATATATATATATATATATATATATATATATATATATATATATATATATATATATATATATATATATATATATATATATATATATATATATATAAATTTTAATTTTTTTTTTTTAAAAACTTGCCCCCCTGGGGTATATATATTAGTAAAAATCAGTCATAGGTCGCATGACCTATATAGCTTGTATTACCAATATGTAATATATAAAGAATATGCTAATAGCTCTAAACAAGCTTATTATTTTACTTTTTATGATAAATGCTACAAGAGAAAATACCTGAAGCCTTTATCTATGATGGTCCCCATCCCCAGACCAGTTTTGAGCTTAGGCTGTATCAGTGAAAAGCTAGAACATTAGATTCAAAATATTAACTCAAGCCAAGCATTTATCTAATTCTTAAATATGAAGAAAAATATCCAAATCTTCAGACACCTACATGTCTTCAAACTCAGTTCTTTAACCAAAGAAACTATATGAGCCTGAACTAAATTCAGTGATCCATATATTAGTTGATTTAGCAATTTAATATAGCCAAAGTCCTAATAGCAAAATTATAATATTAGTAAAAATCAGTCATAGGTCACATGACCTATATAGCTTGTATTACCAATATGAAATATATAAAGTGTGTGCTAATAGTTCTAAACAAGTTTATTTATTTTATTTCTTATGATAAATGCTACAAGAGAAAATACCTGAAGCCTTTATCTATGATGGTCCCCATCCCCAGACCAGTTTTGAGCTTAGGCTGTATCAGTGAAAAGCTAGAACATTAGATTCAAAATATTAACTCAAGCCAAGCATTTATCTAATTCTTAAATATGAAGAAAAATATCCAAATCTTCAGACACCTACATGTCTTCAAACTCAGTTCTTTAACCAAAGAAACTATATGAGCCTGAACTAAATTCAGTGATCCATATATTAGTTGATTTAGCAATTTAATATAGCCAAAGTCCTAATAGCAAAATTATAATATTAGTAAAAATCAGTCATAGGTCACATGACCTATATAGCTTGTATTACCAATATGAAATATATAAAGTGTGTGCTAATAGTTCTAAACAAGTTTATTTATTTTATTTCTTATGATAAATGCTACAAGAGAAAATACCTGAAGCCTTTATCTATGATGGTCCCCATCCCTAATAGTTAACATTAGCCACTATTGTTTTTTTTCTACCCTCACTGATTTAAAAAGAAAATGGCATGATTTTGAAAAACTAAATAAAATTTTATATTTTAAATCTCTCTTTTAAATTTAATTTCCAGAATATATTTATATAGTTTTTTGGTTAAAGAGCTGAGTTTGAATGTAGGTGTCTGAAGATTTGGATCTTTTTCTTAATATTTAAGTATTAGATAAATGCTTGGTTTGAGTTAATATTTTGAATCTAATGTCCTAGCTCATCACTGATGACAGCCACATTTCGAAACTGGTCTAGGAATGGGAACCATCATGGATAAAGGCTACAGGTATTTTTCTCTTATAGCATTTACCATAAAAAATAAAATAAATAAGCGTCTTTAGAGCTATTAGCATGCTCTTTATACATTTATCATAAAAGATAAAAAGACAATTCAACTATATCTTGCAAAAAATAATCAAAGTAATAAATAAATTATGATTATCACTCAAATAATGAATGCATATGTTTATAATTAATATTTTAAAAACAAAAGTGACCCATTTTGTAAAAAAAAAAGTTCAAATATTTTAAATTGTCACATACAGAATAATCTCACTATACAGTAGCATGACCAGTGCAAGCTAGAGTAATCAATGGATGCAAGAAGGTTTTTGCATAAAATCCCAATCCAGTGCCTACTATTTAATATCCCCATACTAGTTTATAGCTTATAACTTTCATGGGAATATTAGATGAATAGGCACTAGATAGGGCTTTTATGCAAATACCTTATTGCATCCATTGATTATTCTGGCTTGCACTACTGATGCTACTGTAAGGAGAGTTTAGCTTCTGTGTAAACAGCTTGGGTAAGCATATGAAATGTTGATCATGTGATGTTTAAAAGTATTTTAAATGTCATTGTTAGTAATAGCAATCATACTTCTATAACTATATATAACAAAACAATATCTTTAAATAAACTAACCTACATGGTGATAATATATTATATACCCTTGAAGAAAGTAAACATAAATTATTGTTTATAAATATTTAATAATTGAGAAATATGTGCAAATATTATAATTAAAATAGAAATGGAGAAATATGTATTTGATATTTCTTCCAAAATCTTTAAAAATATACTATTTAATAAATATATTTTAAAAAAAAAAACATGATCTGATAATATTTTTTTTACTCATTAAACATATCTTTAGAAATTATTATTAATTTTCTTTAATATATTTTAAAACTGAGCAAAATTTATTAATTGAGCACTACATGTTTTTTAAACAAATAAACATATAAATTGTTTCTAGTTTTTTTATTAACATTGAATACCCAATTATGTTTGAAAATTGTTTTTTTTTTTTTTTAGAATATTACAATATAATTTAATTGTATGTAAAATAAGTCATCACAGTTGAAGAATTATCTTTAGCAAAGAGGATTTAATGTTTCTTTTCATTTTCTCTCATTATCTCCTTGTCATTTCTTTATCTTACAGATTCCAATAAGTTATATTTACAATACATATAAAAACATGAGATTATTAAACCATCATTCATATTATATTAACAGTGATAATGAGATTATGTTTATATGTCATATTTCACTCTATAAATGAAACTCTTATTCAAATGTCACTTATTTGTTTATGCATTTAGGCATTTATATTTACATTTTTTTTTTCTTTCTCTGACATTAGAATGTGGCTAAAGGTGATGAAATTTATGATAAAAAACATTATTTATTTTCAAAATAATTTTTAAACCAAAGAGAACAATATAAATTTAGGTAGTTCAAGTTATTCAATTAAATTTTTTTAAAGGTATTTTTTTCCAAAAAAATATTTTGTTTTATTTTAGAAAATGAATTGTTTAAAAAAAAACAATAATTGAGGGCTTACATAAGCTCTACTGCTTTAGATTTGGCTAATCGTTGTTATTATTATTAATAGTTAAAGACTTTGAAGAAATGTTATTATTAAATCATTGAATCAAAGTAAAAATAATCATTATATAAATTGATTAGTCATAAAAGAAAGTAATTTTGAAAATAGGTAGCGCAATATCATTCCTTTGATATTTGAAGAAAATAATTTATTTAGTCAGTAATCAAATTATGATCTATTTACTGATAAAATGATTTTGTTACAATTATATATCATTAAAATTAATAAGAAAACTAATATCCAAATATAAGTTACTTTAGTTAAGATAGAATTCATAACTTGGTGGACGTTTATTTAAATGTGTGCACGCTTTCGATTATTTAAAATATATTTATGTATTTATTTACAATATTTTATATATAAAATACATTTTATTATTTATTAAATATGTACAAGTATTAAAGCATGTACAGTGGGAGTAATTTTTAATATGGTGTAATGTGCTCGGCTTATAAATATAATTATTTTGATTAGTGTCTGAGGGCAGATACAATGATTCAATTTTAAAGTGCAATTTATATCATTTTAAAATAATGATCAACTAAGAAATATATTGTTTTGCAAATATTTTTTATAGTATATTGAGTATTTATTTTAAAGAAAATATATATATATATATATATATATATATCTTTATAAATAAATCTATAAAATAATTAAAAGTAGTATATATATATATATATATATATATATATACTACTTTTAATTATTTTTAGAGCAGGATATTTTTTGTTGTCAAAAATTGCAGAACAGTGAGCAAACCTCTTGATTCTAATAGTGTGAATAACTACTATAACATTGTAAGGATTACGATTATTTTATTTTTTTAAGCTGTTTCTTTAGATTACTTATTTGCTTGTGGAATATGAGGTGTAATAAAGATGAAAAATATGAGCATGTTCCAAAAATGTCTATATTTTTTTCTGGATGTCTATTACATATGATTCATGTTAAAATGTTTAATGATATAGGCTTTTGTAAAAATTGCATTGAGTAATAAGTTATGAAAAAATTTTAGCCATGATTAAAAAGCACATATATTTTTGAATCTGATTAATGTTTTGATAATTGGAAGAGCTGACCATAGATATATGCCAGAATAAATATGTTGTTCACATCATTAAATGGAACACAAATTATAGATTTGTATGTTATAATTATCCAACAGATCTGTGTGTTCTATAAAGTTATTGGTATAAAAAATTACTTGCATCTGGAAGTTGAGAAACCAATATTATAGGTGAAAGAATGGATTTGAGGATTAGATTAACTATCATTGCAATGTACATCTTCACTCTGATATAGGATACAGATGTTTGAGGAAATATTACATTAAAGCAAACTGTGCATATAAGGAATCAATCACTTATTGTGCTCAAGATATTTTTAATAATATTTTTTTAAATATGCACCCATGGACTATAGTAATCAATTATACCACCCAGAATAACATTAATAATACAAACTTTTATTATAGAATAAAACAATTTTGGGAATAAGTGTTATATTTTTGTATATAACTTGTTTATGATCAGACAATTTAGTTGATGGATTAATTGTGTTTTAGATAAATTACTAGGATATTTTAATTGTATTGATTTATAAGAAAATAATGCATTATAAGCACATATAAAAACAATCAATTTGAAGACTGTTATCTTTCTTATTTATTTAGCAATGAGTTACTTAAGAATTTACTATTTTTTTTAATTCAACATTTTGCATTTATAGAAGATATTATAATTAAAGTAAACTTAAAAAGTCAATATGAACATATTATTTAAACATAATTTTTGTAAAATTTTACAGTTTTCTTTAAATAAAAAATATGGTTATTGCTTATAGTAGCTTAAATATACTCAATGTTTAATTTATATAAAAAGAAGAATAACATGAAATGTATTTATATATATATATATATATATATATATGTTATTCTTCTTTTTGTATATATCTATCTTTTTACACACACACATATATATATATATATATATATATATATGTGTGTGTGTGTGTGTTAGTTTTATACCAATTTTTTACATTATTATGTGTATTAAAAACTATTATTATTAAAATATATATTATAAACCAAAGTTAAGGTAATAATCCCGAACAAATGATGACCAGTTGACATGAGGTGTATTTTATATGGAGTATGTTTGAGATTGTTTGTGAACTTGCAAAAAGTAAATTAAAATGAACACATGCTTATTTTAATAATAAAACAAATAATAATAGCTATTCCAGAATTTAGTAATATATTAAATATATCAAAAAATTTTCAGGTCACTCTTATAGATGTATGGTAACAAGTTTCTTATATTCTGAATTTACATATACACTGTTATGATATCTATTGTGTAATGAATTATTGTAATACAAATCAGTATATTCTTTTAAATAACACTAAAAAATTATCTCTCCCACATTTCTGAAATAAATAATTTAATTAATTATCTTAAGCTTCATAACTAAATCAATCTTTCAATTATTCATTTAAAAAACGAATAGAATTAATTCATTATGTTATTTTAGGTATGAAAAATGAAAAAAAAAAAAATTGTACATCACTTAATCTACTAATTTGTTTCTCAGAGAGCAATAACTGTAGATAACATTAATAAATTAATATGTAATTTAATAGGTTAGAAGTATAATTCTTTATTTCAACAATATATAAAAGTGGTTTCAGTAATGACAAACAGGTGTATTAAATATAATAACTTCTTTATTATAAATACAAAATTTATAACAATAATAAATGTATAAAAATGATCAATACATTTTAATAACATTCAGTAAAAATATTACTAAATATTATAATTTGTTTCTCCAAATATAAACTAATCTGGACTATGAATATGTGTATGATTCTAAAGTGTTACAAAATCAAGACATTCTAATGGAAAGGGTTAAATATTATTAAATCAAAACCTAACCCTACTTATAGAAGGATACAAATCCTTTAACAGATCCTTCATTATCTTTTTAGTAGATTAGCAATTTTATTCTGCAAGAGCTGCCCAGTTCTTAAGCTCTTTTGGAGCAAGAAAAATATTTACTTATTACTATTAATATTGCTATACAAAATACATATGTTGATTAATTATGACATGCATATATTTTACTAGAATGACTTAATATACATTTTATATTATATTTAAAGTTTAAATAATTTGTTAGGATTATACCATGACTAACATGTATATAATTTATTTTATTGATACTATAAGAATCCTTTCTTGCATAGTATAGCACTTATAAAATTATGCAATTATCTTAGACAGTATAAAAATAAATATCCATTGCTGAGTTAATCATCTATTTTAGATGTTTAGCTTCCTATTCATCTGATGTTGATTTCAAAGATTAATAAAACATAAAGTAAGTTAAATATAAATAGGTTTTTAGAAGTTTATAAGTTTGTTTAACTAAATAAAATATGTCTTCACATAAAACATTAATTGCATATAGTAGACTCATACCCAATGTCATAATAATGATATAAAGTTGTTAACTGCCCCTAATTATGCCAGATATATTGTAAGACATTTATTATTTATTTATTAGTACACTCATAATAAATATAAACCAAATAATTCAAGAATTATAAATATAGTTTAATGAGTTATTCCTAAAACACATGATGCTACTACTTTCACAAATGTTTTTAAAATATTGTGTGGAAGTATTTACACATTTTAGAGCATTACAATATTTATATATTACATATATTAAACATTAAATCAGAAATACAAAGCCATTTATTTTATAAGTTTAAATTTATAATAACACTTAATATAATAATTTTAAGAGATTTAATAATGCACAATTAGAAAGTTTACTACAGATTGCATAGCTATTATTGTAATCCATTTAAGATCTGCTTATTATAATATTTTCACACTATGGCATTTATAATCATTAGTACACTATTATAGATTTTGCAAAATAAATGATTTAAGTCTTTAAAAAAATAATTTTAAATTGATATCCTTATGGTTGGTATTTATCATGTTGTTTAATGGCAATATCTTACTAATCTTTTGGTTAAACATATTTTAATTATTTTTCTATAATTCAGGACATTTTAGTAATTATAACAACAAACAAATAAAAAAATAATCCATAGATTGAGATACATTCATTGAACTTCGTAAAACTTAAGCATTTTTCCCAATGCTATGAACTTTACATTGATTTAGATTTATGCTATATAAAGTTATAACTTTTATTAATCCATAGAGAGGTAATAATAGTTGAAGACAATACGTAAGATTTTCTTTAGAATAGTATTTGTGATAATCCTTGCTACTATTTTAATTTAGCCATTTAGTTCAAGGCAAATTTTACAGAGTCCTGGATGCACTAATGTTTACTATAGACTTATTGAATCTTGACAAAAGTTAAATTTGTAGCTTATGGTCAGATAGTAACATAATTCCTCAAATTGATCCAAAATTCCTTACTTTTTCAAGTTTTTTATGGGTAAAGTCTATTCCATTCCTATAATAATTAAAAACAATGGATAAATGATTATCATGTATGGATTTATTCCAAGTACATAAAATTGAGACTTTGATTAAATAAAAATATAAAAAAAATTAATCATAAAAAATTTTTAAAATTGTACCTTAATTTATATAGTATAAAAATTACAATCATTTATTTGTTAATTAAATAATTTGTAATATTTCTTTAATGTTCTCAGACATTTTATTTAATAAATTCATTTAATAAATATCTCTTATCTAATTTGTAATTGTAAATAAAATTAATTATTTTAATATTATTACATTTATAAATGTTAAAATTGACTGTTTTAAATATACAGAAAATGCATGCATGCCCACACATTAAATTGAATGTTACTTTTATTACTTTAGTCAAATGTAATCTCAATTGTATAATTATTATTATATAATTATTGTATAACAATTTCAAAGATGTTATTAATTCTTAAACATTCACTGACATTTAAATTTAATATAGAGGTGCAATAGATATAAACTAATTAAATACACTGAACAGCTTTTGGAAAAACACTGCCAGCATCATAGTGATAAATAAAGTTATGCAGTACAGCTATGCTTAAATAATTGACATGATGTAATATGTAAATAGTCACATTATGCAAATATGGCAATTAAATATTTTATTTTTCAGACAATGACACATTAATTCTTTTTGTTGATGGAATGTAGAACTTTTTCAATTTCTAAAGTCTCTTTGTATTATATTTTCTTATTTCCCTTTCAGAGCAAATTTTTATGACATTGAATGAATAAAACATTTGATCCATGGCACATTCCTAATCAAAAAAGTTCAATCAGAATCCAGTCTTTTTTTTTACTCTATTGTACAAATACTATGTTTTGTTATGTTTGACTCAATGTATCATTTTTTAATAAAAAAATCAAATGTGCTTTTAAAAATAATAATAGCAAAAACACATTTTATATATGTATTGTTCAATGAAATATGGTTGGAAGACTTTTTTAAATACTTTCAACAAATTTCTATTTTCTTAAATAGTACTATGAGAGACATTGAAATGTCATTGTTTTTATTATATTAGCTGCCATATGACTGATAATAGTAGTATATTTGCTTTGTTTAATTAAAAAAGAAAGTGAGTAAAATCTTTACAGCTCTTTTTTTGGGTTATCAATTAATTATTATGGTAAGTATTAGTTTATTTCAACTTGGTGAAATAGATATTTAGCATTCTGTGAAGAGAGGAGAGCTTGCTGAAAGAAAATATACATTATTAGGAAAATAAAAATTAAATATTGTGTTTCATTAATAAGAAAGTTATTTGTTTGACTGTCCAGATACAAAAATGTGCATGAACAATTAAAAGTGATACGAATAAATGTAATCACCATAATTACTTATAATTAAAGAAGTAGGGAAGATGTTATATCTCTTCTCTCCCTAATTAAAGACAGTCAGTCAAGAGGTCAATCAGAAACAGATATAATTAGACATTAATTCAGTAAAAATATGGTATGAAAAAAATGGATGTATTAAACATAGTATTTTTATTGTAAGGTATAAATTTTATTTCACTGAAAAGTGTATATAATTTTTGCAGCCAGAAATGAGTACCATATTTAGAACATAATAACATTTTGCATTTCACTTATAATTAATTTTGAAATAAATTATAAAAAATAAGCTTGGTCAGTAATTAAATTTCTGAAGAAAATCACACACAAAAAAGACATATGAAGAAAAAATTATGGGAGATAGTTTATAGATATAAAAGGCAACACTGAAAACTTTTGTAAGAAAAGAAAAAAAATTAATGTATTTTTTTGTTGTTAGTGCTTCCTTTCTTTGTCAAATGGCAAATCACATGGAAAAGACCCAGAGAGTAATATACAATGATTTACTATGTGGTTGAATTTATTTTTGGAGAAGCCACCAACCAAATTTGTTGCTAATAGTCAGTGATGCATTCTTTCTGTCATGTTATTGAGAAGATACCTTTATTAAAAGAAATATTATCGGTAAAATAAATGAGAGCTCAATATATCCATTTAACTTTTGATTGAAATATATAACTCTTGATAAACTGAGTGCATTGTTTAATAATTATGATTATCAAGAACATTATTATAACAAAGTCCAATATTAATTTTATAGTTTGTAATCTTTATTCTTATTTATTCTTAATAATGTACATGCTAGTAACGTTTAGTTAGGTTGTGTATGAATGAATAATTTCTATTTGATTACTATTATTTCTTGATTATTAAAATTATTAAATACTATTTTAATAATAAAATTCAGCATTCTCTGTCATTTAATTTCCCTAATTAAAAATGCTAAAACATTTAATTATTTACTTATATAACCATAGGGGAGGATTTCCTAAGAAAAAATGATCTTCAATTAATTATGACATTGTGTTTAGTTATATGGTCTATTGAACACTGGAAACGTAAAAAAAAAAAAAAAACTAAAGTTGTCCAAATTGTTTTTATTTAAATGAAATTTGATCATACAAAAAATTAATAATCAGTTATACCTGCTGTGTAAAATGTATTTTATAAAATAAAATACAAATAATAACATGTAAGTGTGTAACAAGTGTGCATATTAGAGTAAAATCTTTTAAAACCCAGTAGTAACTTAGTATTGCATAGACTATAGCAAAAGAGCACACCATGTTACAATGATGGCGCAATGCAACGCTATGAAAATGGGAACTCACAACCTTAATTGATGAGACTGGAAAAAAGTCATAATTATTAAAAAAAAAAATGGATACAATTATTGTTAGTTTTTGGGTAAATGTTTTATTGATTTGTCTTCCCATTTTCTGATGGTACAGAAGTAAATGGATAGGATTTGATATAGGTGGATACAAAATTAAATAAGGGAGAAAATGAGATAATAAAAGAAAGAGAAGTCAATGAGGTTAAAATTAATTGATAAATTTTAATTGTAAAGGAAAAATTGTGTGTTGTTAAATATGCACAAAAATTGATGCAATAGTAAATACAACTAAAAATACACATATGATTCCTAACTATTGGAAGTAAAGAAATACAGAATATATTTGAAAGTACAAAGTAGCAAAATAATTCATGACAATATTATAGATGTTAGCAAAATGAAAACATAAGAAGACACTGCCCCAGTTGAAATGATAATGCTCAAAGAAATTATTAGAGAATTCAAGTCTGAAATGATAAGCAAATTGAAAGAGATAATCATTGAATGTAGGGAAATGGTTAGAAAAATAAAGAATATTCAACAGGATTTCAAATAGAGAATGGAAAAGTTGGTCAAAGAAGTATTCCATAGGGTATACAAAAGGATAAGTAATCCCAATAAAAATGGGAAAATGAAGTCAACAAGCAAGATAATAAAAAACAATTCAAAGTATGGAGAAACAAACAAAAGGAGATATGGTTTTAGTGTGTCATGAACATAAATGTATGATCATTAAGGTGATAGCAGAAGTTAGTAGACTAGCACATCAGATTGAAGATTTAAAAGTGAAAACTCAGGAGTAGAATAAAATTATAAAAATAGATACCAAAAACAAGAGTGCAAACCCACTTTGGTAAATCAGTTTTTAAAAATAAGAGTGTTCTATGGTCATACTGAAGAATCACACAGAGATTTTCTAAACAGTTATGACAGATATTTTGAAGTTAACCCTATAACTGAGGGGGTTAATCTAACAATAGTTATTTTTAACAGTTATATTACATTTTTTAATCTAAAAATATATTTTGTTATTCATAAATTTATTTTAATAGACTAATTAATACCAATTATTCAAATTGTGAAAAAGAAATATTCGTGTAAATGAGAATGAAAATCATAAGTCAAAACAAACTTTAAAAAAATCAATAAAACTTCATATAATTACACAATTGATATTGATTTTTACTTCAAAATATAAGGAATAAAATGTACTTTCAAATAAAAAGATTGAAAATATAAAAAGTTCTTATTTATTATAAATCTATTTTTTACATTATTGATGGAAAGAATATAGACTTTGTGTTTATTTCTTGTAAAAATATTAAAGGAAAACATGAATCCTGCTAAATAGAAAATATCTTTAGAAACTAAACATTAAGAATTTATAGAAGATATGAAACATTTAAATAGATATGTTTGTAATATGAAAAATCAAAGTAACACACACAGACATATATATATATAAACTTATATACATTATATATATTTAATTATATATATATATATATATATATATATATATATATAATTAAATAAAATGTCAGTTAATTAAAACAAAATTGTAATTATAATAAAAATAATAAATTTATCGGTAACAAACTATTATAAACAATCCTTAAATCCACAGAATTACTTTTGCAGAAAAAATATGGACCATTTCTTACTATATTTTAGATCATTTTATTTAGAGTTATCCAGATCAATAATGGACAGAGATCATAAATCAGCCTATATATAACCATGACAATTGCTCTATAAGACAAAAAGGAAAAAAAAAAAAAATTGGGAGTATCTCTAAAAAAATTAAAACTTATTATCCAATAAAATTATGTCAAATATAGATGTCTAAATGTTTCAGATCTTCTTCTAACAATTATCTTTTAGATAAATGCTTTGCTTGAGTTGGTTTTTTAGATCTAATGTCCCAACTCCTCACTGAAGAGACCCATAGGTCGAAACCGGTCTGGGGATGGGGACAATCCAAGATAAAAATGATTTGAATGCCTTCTCTTGTAGTAGCATTTATCATAAATAAAAAAAAGCTTGTTTAGAGCTATCAGCACGCTCTTAATTTTACATATTTGTAAGTGCAAGCTATATATAAGTCATGTGACATCTGACTTGTTATTATTACTATTATTATTTTGCTGTTGTGGCTTTAGCTAAATTAAAGAGCTAAGCCTACTAATATATGGAGTATCTGAATTAAGTTCAGGCCCATATGATTTTTTCAGTTGGAGAGCTGACTTTAAAGACATGTAGATGTCTAAAAGTTTCAGATCTTCTTCTAATAATTATCTTTTAGATAAATGCTTTGCTTGAGTTGGTTTTTTAGATCTAATGTCCTAACTCCTCAATGAAGAGACCCATAGGTCGAAACCGATCTGGGGATGGGGACAATCCAAGATAAAAATGATTTGAATGCCTTCTCTTGTAGTAGCATTTATCATAAATAAAAAAAGCTTGTTTAGAGCTATTAGCACACTCTTAATTTTACATATTTGTAAGTGCAAGCTATATATAAGTAATGTGATATCTGACTTATTATTACTTTTATTTTTATTTATGTGATTAATTTTAGAAGTCCAGTTTTAATTGAATTCAAAATATTATTAAAAATGTTAACAATAATAATCACTTTAATTGGCAGAAGTTATGTATTTAGGACTGAAGATAAATGTTTTTATTTTAATGGAGAAAAAAAAAAATTTTTTTTCAAATGTGTTTTTTTCCTAAAACTGGATCTCATGTTTTTATAAACTTGGTTATAAAATAAAGTAAGTTTTTTTTTTTTTTTTTAAAAAAAAAAAAAGTTATGTGTCATGAATTGAATCAATTGCACCTCAAGGAATCTTTATTTTAACAGTAAAAATCTAAAATATTATAAATAATTCAGAAAAAATCAATTAAAACATATGTGTTCAGAAAAGTAATTATTGTTATGTTTGCCTATTAGATTTTGTTTCAAGTTAGTTTTTAGCATATTGTTGATAGCAATAAGATGCAAAAATAATTTTTAGTTAGAATGTACTAACTACTAAGCCAGGCTTTACTGCCTGCTGGTGTTGTTGCCAGTTCAAAAGAGCTACAAATGCCATTTATGCAGTGTACACCTATCACTAGGAAAACAGTTGTGTTTATCTTAGAAATTACAGGACACTTGATGACATTGTACAGATATATTATGGCATGTTTTGTACTTGATGTTACTTTATGTGAATGAACACAATTCACTGTTTGCTAAAATATCATCTGACAGTGTCTGGATTTTTAATGACCACAAGTTTTGAAATCTCCATAGCAGACTAATTTTATTTCTACTTAAATCATGGTGTTGGATTGATTAAGAAATACCACATTATCACCACCCTTCTCTAAACTGGTTGGAATGTGCAAAACATTTTCAAAGGATAAGGCCAAACATGATTTGGCTGAGATCATGCAAAAAATCACACTTTCTTGAAAAAATATATGAGACTAATAAAATGGCACACTGTGGCAAGGTGATTTTGAAATTGTGCCAGTTTCCAATGTCAGTGAGGCTTCTGAAACCAAAGGTACTGGATTACACACATTTTGAAACAAAATGTTTGTGGTTCTATGACATAAATCAGTAAAAAAAAATGGAAGTTGAAAAAGTGAAAAGTTTTTTTTTTTGAGGGGGGGGGTGGTTTATTTTTTTTAAAAAAGGTAATCAAAATTATTTTTAAAAATAAAAGTTTTACTATATTAGCATGAGTGAGTGGGAATGAGGTTGGGTTGAAAAAAACTTTGTCAACTCTGAGACAAAAGTTATTTTGGGTTTGTTTTTATTTAAAAAAAAAAAACTTAATTGAAATTGTTTTTTTTAAATAAAAGTTTTACTATATCAGTGTGAAAAAAATGTTTCTAAGAATAAAATATTTATTATATCAGCATGGGGAAGAGAAGAAGGGGTGGGTTGAGAAATACATTGCTGTCACTGAGCCAAAAGTTATTTTTGATTTATGTTTATTTTTTTAAAAAAGGTAATCAAATTTTTGTTTAATTACTACATAAGCATTCGAAGAAAGTGGAGGGAGTTGGTTGACAAATACTTTGTCTTTGTCATCACTGAGTCAAAAGTTATGTTTGGTATGTTTGATTTTTTTAAAAAAAAGGTAACAGAAATCTGTTTTTTATTAAAAAAACATTTTACTATATCCAAGATAAATATGTGTTTGTATTATTTTTATTATTGTAATTTGTTAGTAGTAAGGTTTTTTATAAACCCTAAAATCAAAAAAATAAATCTGTAGGATAAAATAATGTAATCACATAATATAAATAAATGCAATAAAAAATCACTGTATATCCAAATAAAAAAATTGCTGTATATGCCCCCCCCAAAAAAAAAAAAATCCATATAAGAAAAAATAAAATTGCAAAAACACTACATAGTCGAAACAAAGTCATTGTATTTTTAAGAATCGTGGCTTGGTAACATAGCATTGTATTGTTTTTGACTGGCAACAATGCCATCAAGTGACTAGCCTGGCTAAGTAATTAGTACCAAAACTAATTAAGTAATTTAGAAATCAATAAATTGTAAATTTATTTAAATGTTATGAATCACCTCTTTGTTTGGCGGTTACTTAATAACCATTGGGAATTATAACAATTTATATTTAAATTTCATGAAAGAGATTTCAAGTCCAATAGGACCATTGGATAACAAAAAAATATCATTATGCGGATCATTTAATTTCATTTAAAAATGTTTATTATATTTGTATTTAAAGAGTTAATTTAATGTATGTGTGTATGAGAACAAATGTTAGATATGTACAATAATCTATAGAAAAGTGTTATAGCTTTGTAAAATTTACTATAATAATAAGTAAATATATTTTATCTAATAATTTGTTTAGGTCTATCCAGTACATTCATAGTGGATAAACCATAACAAGTTAATATTTGTTTACTTTTAACTTTATTTAACAAATTTCTATTTAAATGCATTTTTTACTTTGATTTTGAAATATGTAATTTGTCCAACATCACTTTTTGGTTTAAACATACACACAACATATTAACTGACATTTTAATAATGTGTTATTAATTTTATTTATTTTTTAATATTTATTGTAAATAAATTATCATTATTATTTTATGAAATTAGAGTTATGGGTTTCATTTGTTTTCATGCTTTAAGAGCAGTAATCAGAATTTATATTTAACTTAAAGATAGATAAACAAATTTCAACAAGTTAACAAAATAAACATTATGTGTATTATATTGATATTTAACAACTTATTGTGACTAATCTAACATACTCATAAGTATTAATTGGTATCAAAGCTGTTAATAAACTTTATAATATAATTTTATTAATAATGATTTTAGTATTTTACAATTTTAAAAAATATATAATGTAAGCTAAGTACACAGTAAATTAAGGATTAGCTGAAATAAATATCAATTACAAATTTATTATTAAATTTGAGTAATACATTAGTATTAATTTATATAAAAAATCTGCTAGATCTTTATTTACTTATTTAATTAAAGTATGTCATTGATCGATATGGCATTCTTTAATTTTAAATTATGCTTATTACACATTTATTTTATTGAACTGATTTGATTTTGAGTAACTATCTTTTAATTTTTAGGATTTCCATAAGAGTTAGCATTCTTTATTATTTTATTTCATTTAAACCAGTTCTTACTTATGGATCTGAGACTTGGACACTTAATAGAAGATCAATACAGAGACTTCAGGCCACTCAAAGAAGTATGGAGAGATGTATGTTGGGAGTAACAAGAAGAGATCGAAAACGCAATGTATGGGTAAGAGAACAAACAGGTATTATTGACCTCATTGAAAAAATTAAAAGATTGAAGTGGAGTTGGGCTGGACATATTGCTAGAAGTGATGATAATAGATGGGCAATTGAAATTTTAAACTGGATTCCAAGAGATTGTAAAAGACCCAGAAGGAGACCACATGTAAGATGGATGGATGAAATAAGAAAATGTGTAGGGGTGATGTGGAGAAGAGAAGCTAAAGATCGGAGAAGATGGATTAAACTTGGAGAGACCTTCATCCTGCAGTGGATTGATAATGGTTGATAATGATGATGATGATGAATTAACGTTTTTCAACCAGAACCTATAAACAAAGTTTTTTTTATATTCATTTTGCTTCAATATTTTTTTACTGTATGAATATTCAGTCTGATTTTATTTTACAGAGTCCTTATATGTTTGACATCCTACACTATTAACTTTGTAACTGCAATTAATAAGGCTTATTAAAGAGTTTTCTCATATTTATTTTAGTTTTTTTTTTTTTTTTTTTGCGCAATCAGTTCCTACTTTAATTTGGAAACAAAACGGGGTTGTTCCCTTTGCTTCCATTTATACCAGTATAATATATATATAGAATTATATATATATATATATATAATATATATATATATATATATATATATATATATATATATATATATATATATATAACAATTCTTGCAAAAGTATTGCAACCATCTTACAATTTATATATTTACTAAGAAAACAAATATATAATTGATGCCTCCTCCTTTCTTTCTTCAACAATAAATGGTATCAATTCTGTTTGGGGAAAAAATATGCCGATTATTAATTGCAATATAAAAAAAAAAAAACATGATTTCTTCTCATGTTCTGTCGTATTATGAAATAACGAATTAATTTTATTAATTTATTTGAGTAACATTAAATGATAGCTATATAATTTGACTAAATAATAGGCCTTATTCTTTTTTTTCAATTAACTGTATTGTGGTGTATGTTTTCCATGGGGATGTTTTAGAAAACGTCCTCAATATTAATTGATGAATTTTTTTTTAAAAAAAAAAAATTGAATAATGCGCTATTGTGATTACATATTTCTAAGGACTATAATTTGTACAATCGGTGACATGAAAACATGAATAAAAATATTGAAAATCATATATATATATATATTGCTTTGCAACATTTTAAAATATAAAACAATATGTTTTTGTTCATGGTGACAATAAGGCAAACATTTTCTATAATGTATTCACGCAAATATATGTCTTTAAATAATGGTGTATTTAAAGTTTTTTATTGTATATATAATGTTTGGCAGAAATCGATTTATATATATATTGAAAAAAAATGTATTTTTTTATTTTTTATTTCTTGATTTGAAAATAAATGAGAAAAGAAAAATTAAATCATTAAGAACTCTGAAATGAAAGTTTTAATGAAGATATTTGGATCTATAGAATAATTTTGAAAAAAAAAGTATGTAGCAGTTTTAATATTTAGCAAAAAGCATTTATTTATCTTCTCGAGACATTTACAATAAGATGGTAATTTTGTGAAGTTACTTTTGTATAAAAATAATTATGATACAAAGTTATTCACTATTAGAAAACAAATATAGATCAATCTCATAAGAAAAAAGTCATGAAGTTAATAGCATACAAAGGTCAAAATGTTCCCATTTGAGAAGGGCCACGATTAATAATGGGAGATCAATTTTTTACTATGTCATTTTTTTTACTAATAACTACTTTTTTAGAAAGATTAATGATACTTTAAAAGTTTCTTTGATGTCAAATATTAAAAGGAAATTGTATATATAATATTTTTAAAGATGAAACACGTCAAAGGTGAGTAAAAAATAAAGTAGGATAAAAACATAATTGTCAAAAGCAATTAATTACCTGAAATTCAAAAAAATAAATAAGTAAGTAAAGGAAAGTAATATTATTATATATTTTATTGTTGGTTCAAATGCATTTTTTTCTTTTGGTTTTACAAGTTTAAGAGACATTTTCTAAATGTCTTTTTTTTTGTAAAGTTATAAATTTTTATTAGTGCACAGACAGTATTTATTAGAAAGATTAATGAATTATCCTTTTCTGCATGCACCTTAAACATTCGCATAATAGCCAACAATGTTAAGGGCTTTATAGAGATAAGAGTGGTCATCATATCTTTAACATAAATTCTTACTTATAAAGGTCAAATTGAAGCATCATAAATTGAAAGTGTGAAAAATATTACTCTCATCTCATTTAAATTTATTATTTCTTTTCACAAATAGACTTATATAAAATCTTGTGATTGACAATGAGTGAATATTAATATATATTTTAACTGAAATATAGACATAAATGTAATGTTTTAATTATTTATCAAGAACACAGGTTGTATGTAATTAGAAAAATAAAAACTTTAACATTCCTCTATAGACAAAAACTGCACCATTAGCTATTATACAAATGTTTAAAATGCATATAGAAAAAGCTTAAATTATTATTTTTCTAATTACATACTGCCATACTGCTTGATAAATAATTAAATTGTTTGTTTTGCGTTTATTACAAAAATATTAATACTTACTCATTGTAAATTTCAGAATATTTACCTAAGATAGTTTGTGAAATTAAATACTGGATTTTAATGTGAAGAGAGTAATATATTCACAGTCTTAAATCAAGATGCTTCAGATTAGCCTATATAAGAGAGTCATCCTTAACTTTATAAAGTACCTAACTTGTGTTGAGGTTTGAGAGGTCCCTCTATGGTCAAAAATTAAATTGTTTAGCTATTATAAAATGTTTAATAAGCATACAGAAAACATATTATAGTCTTTCTTTTTATCATTTTTTATAAAGTAAAACAAAAATATATTGTAATATTTTTACTATACAATTTTGGAATAAATATATAATAATTTAAAACAACACGTAAAGAAATCTCAATATTTTGTTTTGGAAACTAGATTGTCAGATAAAAAATCAGAAGGTATATTTTTGTAGAATAAAACATATGGTTTAAATATATTTTGAGTGTAAAATGTTATATGTATGTATACATCAAATATTAATTCACACAGCATGGTACAAAAATTCATCATAACTTTTTGTCAAATAAATATATAAAAATATTATATTCAAGTGGGCAATTTTAAAAGATATACTGTAATATATTTATATATTTATTTCACAGAAAGTGGTACTGAAATTCTGCAATACTTGTGGGGATTTAAGATTTGTATACTTATTTCAGTTTAGCATTAACCACTGAAATTATATATATATATATATATATATATATATATATATATATATATATATATATATATATATATATATATATATATATATATATATATATATATATATATATATATATATATATATATAACTTTTGAGATTTTATTCACATTATGTAACCCATTGGAAGTTAAAATTACTTCCTGTTTCGTGTATGATGTATGTTGGAATTATTTTATTATACATTAAAAAAATATTTATATTTTTATGTAGTATATAAAGTCTTAATAGTAACATTTAATATGAAAGTTAGTCAGTAATTGAGGAACATTAAACAACTTGCACAACCTTTGAGAATATTTTATAGTTGTTTGTTGAGCTCCAGATTGACAGAAGATATATTATTAATATCAAAATTTGTGTGTAAAAATATAATCATTTTTGTCCAAAATGGGTTCTCTATTCCAAAACATATGGTAACATTTCCCCCCAATTTACTAAATTATGGTAGGCCTTCTTTTTACACACTATTAAGTGAAAGTTAATCAAGCTATGGCTAAGAAAATATCTTGTTTGTATTTCTAAAAAAAACATAGCTATAGTTCCTAATTAACTGGCTTACTAATTATTATGACAGGAATTGCTGTTAAAGTTAGTTTTCATTTATAATATGGCACCATAGTTATTAGACTCCTAACTTCTAAGTATCCCATAATTCTGATGTAACTAAAAGATCAGGGTTATGCTCCCCTTTAACTAAGGTATTTAAAAAAAAAAACATATTCTTTTTGGACTTGATTAAAAAATAAGAATATTGGCAAAGTAATTTACACTCAAATCCTAATAAATATAAATGTGATAACTATTATTAACAATGCACAAGGAATAGCTGATATTAGAAATAAATATTTTTTTGTATTCTAACAAATTAAAATATTAAAAACACATTACTAATTAATTGGAAAGATTACACACATGCTAATTCAGATATCAAATCAATAAACTAAAATATATTAATATTTAAGTTCACTTAAGTTTTTTCTAGGAAGTTCTTTGTGTAAATGTCTCTATTAGTAGTAATTCTATAAACTTATAGAAAGGATAATTTGCATATGCTTAATTTTGTTACAATTGGGATATGAATAATCATAATGGTAAGTTGTGTAGTGCATATTTTGAAGAGCTCATTGAAGTTAACTAGTTTTTCTCTGTCAACATTCTTGTGATTTCTTGGCCTGTTCTAATGGCTAGACTCAATGTTTTGTTTTGAGTGACCTTATCAATGAAAGGTATCTATAAATGTGTCAATTCCATTCTGCATAATGATAAACTTCAGAATATGTGTAATGGTAGTCTTGCATAGAGTACTCCAGGATAGTATATTATCACTATCCCAGACCTAACGTAAGCTTCTAGTTAAGAAACAGACAAAGGCCCAGTTTAAGTTTTTATGACCATTTATAGTCACGATCCATTTTTAGTCTTTCCTGCACAACTATTTTTTTTGTCCTTTTATCAATATACAAGATATTAATCTTGTACATTCATTCTTAAATTTTAGTTATAAAGAATTTTTTTAACTATAACTTTACCATCTTTAATCAGAGTTAGAAAGATTTTACTAATTTAAATCTGCATGTGGAATTCATTCTTTTCTTTAGTTTATTTGGATCAGTAATCTGTGTGTCTTTCATTCTTTCCAGTTTTACCTTTTATTTTTAATCACTATAAAAATATGAATGAAAAATGTAACTTGTGCATTTAGAAAAAAAAATACATAAACAAAAAAAAATAAAACTGCTTTTAATGTAACAAAATATTTAAAATACTTTTTTTAGCTCTTAAATATATTAAATGTCAATATCTTTAAACCATATATTTGTAGATGGTACATTACACTGACACATTTATATATTTGAGTAAGAAATAATTTGAAATATGTGTTCTGTGCAAGAATATTTGTTTTAACATTTCAAATTACTGAAAATCCTATTTGAGTAGATTTGTCAAATGGACATTACAAAATGTGGATGAAAATATTTACAATACATTTATATAAAATCCTCTTGTTAAGTCTGAGAATGATCTTCAAAGCCAATTTTTGTTTTTAATTTAAAAGGAACATTTTTTTTAATGAATGAACTCATTTTAATCCAAATTAGATAAAGATAATTATTTAATTTAGCAAAAAAAAAAAAAAAACTTTAAATAGATTACTAAAAGATAAAAAATAAATGTAAGAGATCTAGAAAAAGGGATACGAAATAATATATTTCTTTTAATGCTTGCCAATTGGCAAGTTGTGAGCTAAAGAAATTTTCCATGGTTGTTACTCTCTAGATAATAATAGTAAGATCCTCATATATCAGATTATATCTTATGATTGATAACATTACACGCTTGTAAAAAGTAAAAATAATGGTGATTTAATATCTCCTTCAGTTTTCTTTGATCACAAAAAAACATGTAAATATGAATTTAACTTTGATTTTGAAAATGTAAAAATTCTTCATGAAGAGAGAAACCATTGTAAAAGAAAAATTAATAAGGCAATTTTTATAAACATGAATAAAATGCATTTAATAAATCAACAAGCTGCTAACATTAAAATACAAGATTCATGGAATTTGAATTGATGACGTTTGCTTCCATTTTTGATTTTGAATTTAATGTCAGTTGAGGCAGGTTGAACAAATTCACTGAAAGTACTTCTGTGGATTTAAGAATTATTTATTTTTATTATGTATTTTTAAACCTTTGTAAATGTTTAATAGCAGGCCATATTTTATATAATTACGTGAAAATACAATAAAATGTTTAAAAAATATTTGAATAATTACAATTTAATATCAATTGTTGGCTCGTTTCAATTGCTTCATGAATAATAAATAATTCACAAACAAAGCAATATATGAGTTTCTCTTTGAACTTTCAGTATTTGCATAAGTAGTTTTATTATTTTATTTGCTTTCATTCAGAGTCATCTAACAGTTAATATAGTAGATATTATGATACTTTTTACATCTCAGACTATTTTTTTTACCATTGTGTATATTTAAACTGAGAATCTTAAATAATTGAATATAACTACATTTATTATATGTACGAACAGTTTAAATTATTAGAAATTACTTTATAATATTTAAATTTTTTTATCAAACTATATTTGAAACAAATCCAATAATTTGTCTGACAACATTTTTCACAAAAATTGTATTTGTTAATTTATACATAGCTTATAGAAACAATGTTTATTTCTTTATAAATGAAACTAATTATTGCAATTTCAAGAGTTTGTTTATATTTTTTCTTGTTTGTTTATTTTCAATGACTTAAATCATGTCTAGAAATTAATTCTGTATGCAATTATATAATTGTTTTGATAATATACTGAGAGATAGTTTTCTGTGCTGTCTATGTGTTTAAATATGAAATAAATAAATAAAAAAAAACATGAAAATAATTTATTTTGAAATAATGCCAAAATTATATTATCTTAAATATTTGAAAGATAGTTAATTTCATTCTTACAAGTTGTTGATGTCTGAATTTGTTTTATATATAAAATAATAGAACAAAAAAAAAATTGTTGACAAAAAAATAGTGATTTGCATATTAACTTTTAAGATACTTTACCATGTTGCTCTCTTGGACATATATAGATTAATTTTATAAGTCTTTCCTGAAATGAAACTATCTATAGAGTTAAATAAAATTCCTCTTAATATTTTATAGATGTTATAAATAGTTAATTAAAAATCAATGATAATTTTGCGATCTCATTAATAAAATATCAATATATAATAAACGATAATATAACTAATTGATTTGGTTAACTTAAATTTAATAATTATAGATGATTTATTATATTTATTTAATTATTATTGTTAGTCATGGGGATTTTCGGATACCTAATAAGGATGAGTGTTTTGTTATTCTTATGAAATTGAATAAATACTTTGGTATCTGTTTAATGTTAAAAGGTATGCAAGCTTGTTAATAGAATAAGTGGGTCTCACGATTTTTAATACTAATTAAACATAGTTTAGAAATAATGAAGAATATCAAATTGCACCTATACAAAGTCATAGTATAGCCCGATTTAGGAACTTGACATATTTTCTAGGGTTCGTCTTCCTATTGGCAGGGTACAATATATAAACAAAGGAAATAAATCACTTACCTCCAGACAATGACATGAAAGTATTCTAAATGTTAAACAAAAAATCAAGAAAAGAATGCATCCACCTATTTTTGTTTTCTCTGATGTTTCAAATAATATTTTTGTCAACAATTTTGGTATTTCAGAGTAAAAATAATTTAATAGCCAGGTGGAATATGACACTTACGAGTTATTAAACTCATAATAATTTATAGAAGGTTGTGTTGTGTGTGTGTGAAAAGTAAGAATAAAGTTGAATTATTTTCTGTGTTTAGAATTAACATAAAACTGATATATTAATATTTAACTTAGATTTATTATTTTTAATCTGAACTAAGGAAAATGCCTTGTTTGACAAATAATAAGTAATAAACATTAATATATTTATCTAACTGTGTTGGTGTCAGAATTATGAATGCAGAAAGTGTATTATCTTATCAGAGACTTGTATATGTAAAAAAAAAAAAAACATTGAAATATTACACATAATTCTTTTGTGTAATAATATAATAATATTTCACTATGATTCAATTTGACAAAAAACAATTATATTGCAATCTAAAATACAATAGGCAAGTGTTTGTCATTTAATCTATATGTTTAATTTATTTTAAACAATCACCATTATTATTTCAACCATTATTAATTCACAGCAATAATAAATCTCAAAATTTAATTCATTCTGGCCACTTTCTAGCATTATTTTTTACATCATATCAAAAAACTCTTTTAGATCATCAATCCAGTTTACATGTCATTTCTTTCTAAGTCTTTTACAATCTCTTAGGATCTAGCTTAAGTTTTCATTCATCTTTTATCATCATCCCTAGCAATATAATCATCACATCACCTCTTCAGTCTCTTAATTATTCAAAGATATCTATGGTACATATATGTTAACTTATTATGTTTTTAACCATCAGCCCTTCTACTTATTTCTAACATAAATCTTTTCATGCTGTTTTGAAATCTCTGACATCTCCGTATTGATCATTGTTAAGTTTTCCAGTCTCAGGTCCATAATTAAAAATGTGATATGATAATTCTGAAATCACTTCTAAATCAACCTTCTTCTTACGAGATGTTAAAATCATATGTTTTCTGCAATTGAGTTGTAACAATGTGGATAAAATATTTGTATAAAACTGACAAAAATGGCCAGACTCAAATTTATAAAGTTTTTAATATCACCTTTTTTACATAGCAGTATTATAGTTGCATTATACCAATCATCTTTACTTCTTTTCCAGTTAAGCATTTTGTATATAACTTTGCAAACAGTTATTCCCTTATCAGTTTTTTTAAGATATCAATTGTAATTATATCATTAACATATTTTTTTCTACTAATATTTAATTGCAAGCTACAGTGATTCATTTGAAGACATTGCAAAATCAGATGAAACATTATATTTCTTTCTGTATAATATTTTATAAAACTATTCTAGACATTTTATGATGTCATCTCTCTTTTAAATAACAATACCAACCAATAATATTCATATAAAGATGTAAATATACACTTTTGACACTTTTAATTTCATGTATCTTACCTTTTTAATAGTCAATTACATTATCTTATATCATATTACCATTTTAAAATAGCATTTTATAAAACTTTACTTAGTGATATTATTTATAATAAATCATTTTTATGTCTTTTAAATCAAATTTACTGCAAATTATTTTGATGCTTTCTTGTTAATTTTTATTTGGTATTTTTCTCACATAATTAATTCATAATATTGTTTTTTTTTTTTTTTGTATATTCACCAATGTATATGCTAACTACAACCAATTTTTTCACACTTTCATATTTCAATTGTTAATTAATTCAAGCATTAAATGACAGTTTAAAATGCCATTCAGTCTGATCAAAAGTTTTTTGTGCATCTATATTTAAATTCTATATTTTGTTCATTACAATGAGAATTTCCCGAAGCACAAAGTTGAATTATCCAAATTTAATATCTTCATCTGTTTAGTTGATAATTCATTTTGTAACATTCATTGATACAGAGTTTATCTCTACAATGTTCTTTTTTCACTTTTTTATTTATATTAAATCCTATTCCAATAGTTTTTGTGATATTTATAAATCAATAGTTAAGTACTTTTCTACAATTTAAATTATTTGACTTTAGATTTTTTTTAATAACTTCACAAACTCCAGCAATGATTGACTTAATTTTAAAAACTTCATGTGTATGTATATATTTTGTAAATTTTTCTTCACTTGAAAGTGATTTAAATTTATATCTTAATGTGAATGTCATAATAGAAACACATCCCACATATTTAATCAGGAGATATTCTGTCACACTCCACCTTCAGTAATCTAAGCATTTTTGGCTAGTAAATTTATTGTCTCTTGGAATTAAAGTTCATGAAATTTCTTTATTTTTTCCACATGATTGTAAATATCTATCATAAAACAAAATCTTCATTACACACCCATTAATTCTTCCTACTGAAATTGCAATAGTCAAAAAATCATGATGAATTCTTTTATTCCAAACTCACATGTAAAAATCCAAAAAATTCAGAGCTGGATGATATGTGTTAGTGAGCAGCCCATCCATGATTATATACTATATGAATAATCAAATAAAAATAGAAACAACATAAATATTAATGAATTGTGATGCTTGTTTTCTTAATTAGTTTACATTCAATTAACGTCACAATTCTTTAATACACACACACACACACACACACATATATATATATATATATATATATATATATATGTGTGTATTTATATACAGTTTATATGTTATTGTAATATATATATATATATATATATATATATATATGATTTTACAATAACATATAAACTGTAATAAATAATTTTCCATAAATTTAATAAACTTATAAAGTTAGATTATAATTAATAATACATTATTGTAGTAAAATGTATAAGACTATTCTACATGAATTTTTGACAATGAATAAAAAATATTGCTATAAAATTCAAATATTTTCTTGTTAAGCTTTTAATGCAGAATATTTTTCTTAATTGTTATTTTTATATGATGAAAATATAGCAAGTACAGAACAGAATGTGAGGCATTTGATATTGAAATTAGTATTAAAAATGATATCCACCTTTCCTAACAGTGGTTTTCATGTTTACAAAAGTAGTTTTGGAAAATTTGTAGACATATTTTTAGATATTGATTCAAGATATAATATAGACTTGATGGTAACATTATTAATTTGAATTTATAAAAAATAAAATATTTATCATGATTTTGGAACTTATAGTGTGTTTATTATAGTGTTATTCTTGTCTATTTAAAAGTGAATCTACAGAATGTATTTAATGTTTTGAATTTTTTGTAAAAATTTTCCTGTTTGATATTTAATGTTTATAAACTCAAGTCATTTATTAGCAAGTAATTTAAAAAAAAATCTTCAGTAATTTATGATTGAATAATTATCAGCTTTATAATGTGATCCAACACAAATATATTGATAACTTTTTAATTAGAAATGAGGAAAGAAATACTTTGATGCAGCACATAATCTAATATTTTCTGTTTCTACAAATTTGAAAAGTAATAGTTATGTAATTGCTTCAAGTTAATTAATTATATATAGAAATGATATAGTAGACTAAAAATTAGCATAAGTGATTAGATAACTTTAATTTAAATATATTTTATAAAATATTGAGTAGACTGAAGAAATTATAAATATTATATTCATCATTTTAATTGCACTATTATAAAGCCTGTTCTTTTAAAGCAATTTATTTCTGTTTGAATAAGAATACAAAATATTATTATAAAATTACTTTATGTAAATGTTGAACATATTTTTATGAGAGAATAACCCCAATTTCAACTACAAATATTATTTTGTAAATTGTGTTAAAATTTTAAAATAAACCCTATTCATTGATTGGAGAGATATATTTAGTCAAGCTGTTGCAAGCTTCAAAATTATTATCATAACCAATGTCAAAAAATCATAGCAAAATATCAAATAATATGCCAGTGGACCAACCTATCTCATATCTATACATAATTGATGTTCATATATTTGTTTGTAATGTATCACAAAATTCATAAATGCTTATCATTACTACATAGCTTGTTTTTTTGTTGTTTATTTTAGAGTTAAAAAGGCTATAGTTGTGGGCAATTTATTGTAGTGATAATATTGATAAAATAGAAGACAGAAAATTGGTATACTTAAACTCATAAAAAACAGTAAGACAAAGGGAGAAAATAAAGATATTGACTTGGGAAGCAAAAAAAAATACAACAGTGATATATTGAACAACTTTATCCATGTAATATCAACCTACCACTTCAAAAATTAAGTAATTTTAATGATGTTTCAAAATTGAAATTTTGTTGTAAATACTAACATGATTGAAATATATAATAAAATAAAATATTATATATATTTTTAAATAAATTGCTGAATGCCGAACACTGTATTAAAATAAATTACCACTCTGTTAACATTAAGTATTTTGTTGTTTTTAAATCTTTAAATGTAATTTTCTTATTATAAATTAATTTTCATTTAAATGTGAAATAAACAAATAAATCTTTTACAATCTTTTATTTCAAAAATATTATAACTTAATCTGTTTATAATTTCCATAAATAAAGTGATAAATATTAATATAATTTGTAGAGTATACAATATTTATATAAAATACATTTTTTGTTGTTTATTTTTTAAAAAATAAAGATGTAAAACATTAAGATATAAATTTAGTTAATAAATTAAATAAATTTCACGCAACATTATGTTGATTAAAAAGGAATTGTTAGTAATTTTTTGACATTAAATATAACGTCTAAAATTTGTGATAAGTGATGTGCATAGTCAAAATGAGCAAAGAAAATGCCAGTTCCACTGATGACAAAAAAATGTAAATAAACCTTAATTTACGAAACATCAGATAAAATAAGATAACTGCCCTGAAAAGTTTACATGTTTGGGAATAATTTTTAAATGGCATAAGCATTTTGGAACCAAATTATTAATGATTGTAATCATTAAGTTTATGGTAGATGGGAAATATATTAATCAAAATTTTTAATAACAAAACAAACCGATATTAAGTCTTTATTATGAAAATAAGGGTTGATTATGATGAGTTAGAAGAAGTTACAAACTACAAATACTGTGGTAAGGTTATTACTACAAATTGAAACAAAATCAATGAAATTAAGCATACAATTAAAGTTGCTTGAAGTGATTTTGGTAGAAATAACTTGATATTAAAAGGAAATATGCCTATGTAATTAAAAAAAAGGTTGTTAATAAAAGGGATTTTACCACTTCTTATGAGATTGAGACTTGGCCATTTAATAGTAAAACAATACAGAGACTTTAGACCTCTCAAAAAGTATGGAGTGATGTATGTTAGGAGTAACAAGAATAGATCAAAAGCACAATATATGTGTAAGAGAACAAACAGGTGTTATTGACATTGTTGAAGGAATTAAAAGGAAGAAATAAAATAAGCTGGACATATTACTAAAAGAGATGATAATAGATGAACAACCAAAATCTGAAACTGGATTTGAAGAGACTGTAAAAGACCCAGAAAGAGTCCACATGTGAGATGGATGGATGAAATAAGAAAGTGTGTGGGGGTGATGTGGAAAAAGAAACTAAAGATTAAAGAATATAGATTGGACTTGGGGAGATCTTCATCTGCAATGGATTGATAATGGTTGATATAAGCTTTCCTCAATTCTGATGGAAATAAAAAAAAAACATATGAAAGTTAAAGTAAATGCCTCTAATGGATTAACTACCTGCAATAACCATATATTATATTATTATATATAAAGAAATTATATTTCCTTCAATCATAATCTTTATAAACTAAACTTATTTGGGAAAGAAAAAAAAAATGTGAAAAAATGTCATATGATTATCAAAACCATGTATATATCCATGTTAGTGAGTTGTCTAATTACAATGACATTTTGGAATGCATTTATCAGAACTGTTATATATATATATATATATATATATATATATATATATATATATATATATATATATATATATATATATATATATATATATATATATATATATATATATATATATATATATATATATATATTCTTTGGTTCTTATTTTTATACAGCATTATGGCAGCATTATAATTAAAATTAAACTTAAATTTATAAAATGTGTTTTGATCAAGGAAAACAAAATCAGTAGATGAGTATTTAATACTATCATTTTTATAGAATTATGAAATAATTGATATGCCCTTAATTAAATTTCTATACAAATTTACTTATCTATATATCACTTTTTGCATTTGTATATAATTTATTTTAAAACGGTAGTACTTTTTTTGCATTTTACATATAACATTTTTAGAATTATTGAGTTGTTTATTTATGTTTGTTGGAAAATAAAATAAAATATTATGTATAATATCAAATATTTTTAAACAAATTTAATTGATTATTATTAAAAAAAATATAAATATCCATTTTTACTATTTCTGTTAACATTTGTAATATGCTATTTTTTATTAATAAACTTATTTTTTATACTGAATTTGACTTTTGCTTTTGAACATTTATTTTTAAATTGTATTATTTTTATATCTATATAGCTATTTATTATGTTATAAAAAATCTTGAACCCAGCAATGTTATGTACCATTAGTGCACTTAATTTAAATTGAATAACATAATCTTTTTTTATGAAATGATTTCATAAACAAATTATAATTTGAATGGTTGTTGTATGAAGGCATTTGTAAATCTTAAAAACAATATCTACTTTATATAAAAAAATAACTATATTTTCAACAAAAAAAAATCTTTAAATGTAAAGTGAATGGTAATACTCTTTATAAAACTAAAACTTAAGATAGTATTTCTTCTATAGATAGAACAGAGTATAAATTTGTGGCATCATAATAAGATACATAGCCATTTTTTAACATTTTATAGTATATAAAATTAAATTTCACCCATTTTTATTATTTATAATTGAAAAAATTAAAAATAAACTCGTAAATTTGTTAACTTAATATATTTGCAAAGATTTTAAATTAAAACATTAAAAAATCAAGATGGCTCATATTGTGTATATTTCAACAATGTCTAAAGACTCAGTAATAGCATAATCATCTAACTTTATATTTTTAAATATATCAGTAATTGAAATGATACATTAATAATAAAATTTTTATAATCTCAAATTTTGATAATTCATCATGAATTTAAAGTTATTATAAATAAAATTACCAACAATATATCAAAATAGATTCCCATTAATGTTGTTTTATATTGTTGAAAATTCGTAACAATTTAAAGAAAAAAAAATATATTTTCGTATGACTTATAATTTATTGATTTATTTTATTGCTTTTTTAGTATATTATTACTATATTTTATTTTTTGATTTTAAATGTTATGTCTTGTAGTACTTTTTTTTTTAAAAAAAAGCAAATTTAATCATTTAAATATTTTATATTTTTGTTAAAATGATTGTTTTAATTTTGTATATCGACTATTAAAACATTTTTTTAAGTGTCATAGCATCGGCCAGTACAACGACCTGCAACCCGGGCAACTGCCTGCAAGTGCAAAGCAGTCACGCTGACCTCTCAACCACCAATGCTATTAAAACATTTGTTAGAAAGATTATTAATTAATGTTAGCATTGTAAATCCAAAATAAATTGTTAATTCGTAAAAGCGGTTGTAATTTTTTTATTTATTTTTCAAACATCAGAACTACAGAAGGCTATTTAAAATTACATTTCAATAGTTTTAGCAATGTCATGATATAGGGACAAGGCATGATTTTTCATCTTTATAATCCTAATATAAAAATATGATTTTTTTTTTCTGTGGTGCAAAGTTTTTTTAAGGGAGATGAATTATAATCAACACATCTCATCTTCTAATATTTTATAAAAATAAATAGCTAGGTAAGATTAATAAAGAGTAAACAAAAATGTAAAATTTCTCAAGCTTTTATCACACAAGAATTATCAAAATGGTCTCTGGAGCCAAAGTATTTTTGTTAAGATTAAACCTGCCAACACAGGCCATAACTTTTTTTCTGAGATACCAAAGACTGTGCACTAACATAAATCTTTTTATGTCTCTGATGTGATAGGGCTGAAATAAACACATATTTTCTATCTTTGTCCAGCACTAGACAGAAATTACTACATCATGACAGGAGCATATAGGCAATCTAACACCACCCTTCAGTGAATCTTTAATTCATATTACAAAGTCTTTATCCCATCATTACATACAAACACTTTTGTGCTTTGTGCATATTGATGCACTAGGTGCACATTTACCTTAGGTAACAACACAAGGCAATGTCCATCAACATTCAATATCAAACTGGCAAAATTATGAGCTAGATATACAATAAAATTGCACATCCAGACATTTTTGCAGCAACCTGGTTACTGATAACATAACAATCAAATCTCAAAGGTGGCTTCATATAACCACAAATCTGTGCCATCAACCAATATATTTTTCCAAAACGTATGACATGTATTTACAAATAATATACAGAGAATGCAGTTTTTGACTGCATACTATGGTATAGAGGATTGTAACACCAAAATTTAGACTCATACACTAGAAAGTAATCTAAACCCAGTAACCACAATAAGATATATAAATATATGTTTGGAATTGAACAGTGATAACAGAAGACAATTGAGAACACATATTACAGCAAGTAACACTCACAAATACAACATATACATATGTATTTGCACCACTCACATAAAGGCATTTGTATAAAAAGTATCCAAAGAGGAATTAGTAAATGAATAGCCTAACTACCTCTCCCAATATTCATAATTCTAAAAAATGTGTTCAACAAACACAACGATGCTTAATTACTTTTCCCACCTAATTTAGTTTTATTTTTGTTCCATCACATATACACACTTAAAGTTGATCTATTCATTAGCAATGTAAAAATATGTATACAGAGTGGCTTATAGCAAATGTAATCCTATGGTCATCAATAAAGCTCATTCTTTGAAATATAATAATAATAATAATAATAATAATAATAATAATAATAATAATAATAATAATAATAATAATAATAATAATAATAATAATAATAATAGTAATAATAATAATAATAATAATAATAATAATAATAATAATAATAATAATAATAATAATAATAATAATAATAATAATAATAATAATAATAATAATAATAATAATAATAATAATAATAATAATAATAATAATAATAATAATAATAATAATAATAATAATAATAATAATAATATGACATCTTTTATCAATGAAAATAATAGAAATAATATATATATACTTAGATTAAGTAAATTTTCTTTGATATCTCCAAATACCAATAACAAATTGAAGAAAACTTATTTTATTATAAAATATTAAGCAATGTTCTCTGGGTAAATAAAGTTGCTATAGGATCAAAGTGCTACCATCCAAGCCATAAAGTGAGATGATTTGACTCACCTGTATACATAATGCTTAAATAATTATTAAATGCTCATATAAAATGTCTGAATTGATTCAGAAGATGAACTACTGTAATGGGAACAACATTATTTCAAGCACTTTGCTTGATAATTTAAGCAAGTCATGGAGGTTTTATTGGAGTAGAATGATGAGAATGAAGATAGACTGTATCCATGAGAAACATTATAAAGGTTCAATGACTTTAATCAGGGTAATTTGAAATGAAATTGATTTATCACGTGTTATATATTTTTGTGCATTGGTAAAATTCTAGTCTTATTTCATTCTCACCCTTGAAAGTTTCAACATACTTATGTTTGGAATAATACTTTATGTTGAAAAATAATATAGTACAGAGAGGAATGTCTTAAGTTAGATAAGATTATATATATATATATATATATATATATATATAATACATATTTTGCTGGTTCATCCGTGTTAAAAACTTTTAATATTAATATACTGACGTTTCGACTTGGTGACACAAGCCATCCACAGAGTTATAAAAGGTAGAAAGATGGTTGTAGAGACGCTACAATCATTGATTTGAATAAAATGTTAAAATTCCACCAATAGCAAAAAATGTTAAATTTAGGAATGTTTTTTAAAAAAATCTTTCCAAATAGGAGGAAGTTTACATGTATCATCTCGCTTATTGATACAATCTGGCCTTTAAGTATCTCAATGGCTTCTCTAATTTTGCATTGGTAGAGATTATCACATCTGGATATGATCAGATCATATCCAGATATGATAATCTCTACCAATGCAAAATTAGAGAAGCCATTGAGATACTTAAAGGCCAGATTGTATCAATAAGCGAGATGATACATGTAAACTTCCTCCTATTTGGAAAGATTTTTTTAAAAAACATTCCTAAATTTAACATTTTTTGCTATTGGTGGAATTTTAACATTTTATTCAAATCAATGATTGTAGCGTCTCTACAACCGTCTTTCTACCTTTTATAACTCTGTGGATGGCTTGTGTCACCAAGTCGAAACGTCAGTATATTAATATTAAAAGTTTTTAACACGTATGAACCCGCAAAATATGGATTTTATATATTTAACCCGTGCAAATCTTCGTTTTAACAATATATATATATATATATATATATATATATATATATATATATATATATATATATATATATATATATATATATATATATATATATATATATATATATATATATATATATATATATATATATAGTTTAAGTTAACCATGAAATCATACAATTTATTATTGGCTGTGTAAATTAAAAATTCTAAAGTTTGATTATCAATAAACAATCTCAACTGTAAATTATATTCATCTTTTAACATTATATTTATTTCAGTTTTGTTTATAAAAAATATATTATATAATTATATAATTTATGAGAAGTTAATAAGCACATTTTCATTACAAAAATTATATTAATAATTTGGCAGGTTATGAAAGGTAACAAAGGTTTTTTTTTTTCAAAATTAAATATTTCTTTATGATCGTAAAAATATTTGATTGCAGAAAAAATGAAAAAAAAAAGATTGTAGCCAATTACATGTGATGCAAACGTCATTGATTTCCTTCCTCAATTTATATTATTATAAAAGTTAAGAATTTTTTAGTGAAACCTTAACATTTTTCTAAAAATAATTATATTTTCAGCATATTTTACCAAAATACATTATAATATATAAATAAATGCCAGAAAAAAAATCTAAAACATTAATTTTTCTTTAACAATCAAATAAACAGCTTCTGGCAATTTTTAACAAAAACTTATTATTTTTTGTAAAATAACTATATTTTCAGCATGTTTTATGAAAATAATTTATAATATGTACAAAAAATAATAAAAGAAACACTTTAAAACATATATTTTTATTTTCAGCAGTGAAAATTATTTATCGGTGATCTTTGACAAATTAATCATCAGCCAATTACCATTTAAAATAGACTGCCCCTCATTTTGTTAGATTTTCAATGTCACATATATTGATTTTTTACTTGTAAAATAATTTGAGAGAGGGAAACATCCTACGAGACTTTTTGTAAGCTTCAAAATAAGCATAACAACAGTACCGTAGCTCAAAAAGTGACCAATTCTGAGCAACCGAATGTTGAAGATGTGGATTACTGGATAGAGCTGAGTAAGAGTTAAGTTTCTCCTGAGTGTCTTGACATTTGGACAACACCATGAATTGTGTGATAATGTAGTAATTTCTAATTCCATTTCATATTAAATACATCCACTATTACAGGACAGAGTTTGTGTTAATTGTTTTTTTTTATTGTTTAGCTACTTCATCATGTCATTCACAGCATGCACCCTGAATACCTTTGGTTCAACTCTAGTAAGATGCATTTCCTGTCTTTTGATGATAAAAGCGACTATTAAAAATATTAGAGTGAGAGAGAGAGAGATGATGCACATTTCAGCTTGTGTTAATTTCTATAGGATTCATCAGATAATATTGTCATAATCACTCTAAAGCTAACTACTTGATAATTAATTTACATATTATATTATCCATAAACATTACATCATGTATATTATTAATATCAATGTGTGTGTAACATAGATCCCCTGTACGATATCTTAAATAAGCTACTTCCAATAGATAGCAATGATATCATAGTTATATTCTGGTATATTAAATATAAAATTATCAATTTTTTCCTTCTTTTCTATTTTTTAAAAATAATCTCTACCATATGATGTTAATATTGAATTAATTCTTTCAAATACACTGGCATTTTATTTTAATTCCAACAGTTAACATTTTGGTGCTTGTAAATGTGTATATGTGTATATATCTACTTGAAAATTGTACAGTCATTTTAAACATCTCTGCTGAAAGCAAGGATGAGTTCACTAATGTTATAGAAACTGGTAATTCAGTTGTTATTTAATCTTAATTTACATTGGTCGTTTTTAAGAATAATTATCACCTCTGTAGTTTTTTAATAATTCATGTTATATCATTCTCTTATTAAACAATTTTATTTGAAGTTGCTGTATAAAATATTAATCCTTACATAACGTCTTTTAGAATAGGTCAGAAAAGCTTATAGGCATGCACAATCCAAGAATAAAAAAAATACTAAATAAAATAAAGCAAAGAATAATAAAATAATGTGTTTTGATAGTACAGTATTCAATGTCTGTTGGTTTTCTAAAAAAAATTACATCAAATTTCTGTTGTTGCTATACAACTCGATCAAGGGGTTCACTCATTGATTTCTTTAAACAATTATCATACAAATGTATTATATATTAAAGGGCGAATGAGTGATGTTACTGTCATAAAATAATATCCTTAAAATTGAACTCTTTTCATTTTTATTAGTAATTTAAAATATAACAATACGAATAAGTCAAAATTACTGATTTAATTTCAAAATGGCTTATATTATTTATCGGTTAAACTTAACATTTTCAAAAATATATACATATGGCATTGTTTGTAACAAATTAAAAATTGTGTTTTCTCCCTTTCAAATTATGAATAACTTTTGATCCTTTAAAGAATTTAGTGTTGCATTACTTTCTAAAGACAAAGAAAAACGCAGACAAATATTAATTTAAAGCTTACAAAAGCAATATCTTTCCAAATGAAGTGGAGAGATATCAATTGGCAGCTTTAATCATCAAATCAGTAATTCCCAAATAAGATATTAGGCTAACATTCGCACAAACAAGACTAAAAAATAATAATACATTACATAAATATATATGAGTACATGTGGTGGGAATATCCTAATTAGCATATATATATATATATATATATATATATATATATATATGCTAATTAGGATATCCCTCTCTCCCTATATATATATATATACGACGCTCTTCCGATATATAGAGAGAGAGAGAGAGAGAGAGAGAGAGAGAGAGAGAGAGACATAGTAATAAAATTATATAAACTAGTTTATATGATGTGAATAATAAATAAAAAATACACGTGGATAAATATATGGGTTGACGACATGTGATTTGTTTGATACATTTCAATAATAAGATTTAAACATCTTCATATTGGACATTAAATTATTGTTAAATATGATATTCAAATATAAGTGTTTATTATGTATTTTTTCTACCTACCTATCTTTCTATCTAGATGCCTGCTTATCTATTTACCAATCTATGTATTTATCTACCTACCTATATATGTATTACTTTAAAATGAGATAAAGAAATGTCTATTTTTATATTTTTACATATTTTTTGGTTTGATTTAAGAATTTATATTTTTTAAAAATTATTTTTAAAATGTATTGTATTATTTATTTTTTACAAAATTTTAAAAATATATATTTTAACAACATGAATACTGGTGTGTTTGAAAAGAAAGTATTAATGAATGGTCAATTGAATGAATTTGACCCTTAATAAAAAAAAAAAGAAACAGGTAAACAAGTGAAACTTGAGTTTATAACATTAAATAATAAAAACAATGTCAAAGATAAAGGCATAAATAGGAAATAATTAAGAAAAAACTATTTAAGCCTCTGATATTAGATTGGATTTGACTCTCCCAATATTGCTCAAAGATAAAGTTCATAAATGTATGTGTATATTTATATTAATTTAAAGTGCATATTATGATGTAAAAACTTAAAATGTCTGTTCAAATATCATTTCTTTTGAGAATCAAATAAGATAACAGTGGATAAATACCATCTCATTGTGGAAAATATCAGAGCTAGTGCCCTGATATACTTCATAAGGATGCTATTGAATTTATATAAATGATTTAAAATGTTATTTATGGAATACTTCATTAGAAATAAAAACAGGTCATCAAAATGAATAATTTTAATTGAATGATAATAAGTTAAAATAAACATGATTGAAATATAATATCTATCTAAATAACAAAATAATGTGGGATTTATTAAATAATATATGGAATGTTTTGAATAATAATTTGTGTGTGCTTATATAAAATAAATAAATGGATCATAAATTTAGTTCTACATAATAAATATTTTTTAATAAAATTGGAATTTGATGGGCATTTCTGGATAGAAAAAAATAAATTTACAGTTATTATATTTTGTTATACATTCTTTATTTTTTGAAAATGCATGTGTTTTTTTTCAGTATACAAGAAAAATATATCATTACAAAAGAGAAAAAGGTTGAAGTAAATAGTAAACAAAAATAAAACAATATATTTATTAATAATAATTTTATTTTGTTTTGTTTCTTCATAAATTAAAAATATATCCATATATAAATATTTTTGAGTGCTATTTATGAAAGTATTTATTTTTAATACATATCTAAAATATAATATTTTATGAAATGTAAATTAATAAGCATGTATTTATTTATTTAATAAACATAATAAATAAACATACTAATTAAGTTTTGCAAATATATTTTATGCACTTATTTAGCAATTTTAGAGCT
Source organism: Epiperipatus broadwayi (assembly GCA_028023455.1). Lineage (NCBI taxonomy): Eukaryota > Metazoa > Onychophora > Udeonychophora > Euonychophora > Peripatidae > Epiperipatus > Epiperipatus broadwayi. The sequence continues at coordinate 6,812 of JAQFVV010006956.1, read as the reverse complement.
TATACATTCTTTTTTTGATATACTGTATTCATCATGTAATATAGTTATATCTTAATACAATATAATATGTATAATAGATAAATAATAATCAATTAAAGTGGAAACTATTTGACAAGGAATATTTTTATTGTTTTCTTATTATTTATTGTTGTTAATGTTTATGATAATAAATGTTCATTTTGTTAATTAAACTGATTTTCTATATTCATTAATAATTAAGTTACAACATTCACTTATCTATTCTTAATTTTACACACACACACACACACACACACACACACAATATATATATATATATATATATATATATATATATATATATATATATATATATATATATATATATATATATATATATATATTGCAAGTGAAAAGGAATTATGTAAGGAAGTTCTAAAAAAGATAAATAAATTATAAATTAATAAGATACTTGTAGAGGTAATAATTTTAATACAGTAGAGTATATAATATTTATTACCTATTTAAAAACATGATTTAAATTAAAATAAATTCCTTCATCATTTAAATTATTTTAATAATGTAAAATATTTAATCCTTTAGATTTTATTTCACATTACTGAAACTCTTGAGAGCCTTTTTATTTAATTATGTATTGTTATAACAGCTAGCCTGAACATTAGATAATCATTATAAACGTTCCATTTCTTTTATACTAAACAATTGGTCATCCAATATATTACTACTAATAAATACTATTACAATATTTTAATACCATTAGTTTTGACAATATAAGGAGAAACTTAATAAATCTTATTATCTAAGCCAAACAACAATACTGTGTACATATTGAATCAAAAAAAAAAAAAAAAGCGAAAGTTCTAACCACAGCAAAAGCTCAGTTGAGACGGTGGCAATAATTTTGAAGGGTGATTAACGCTAATGAAACTCAGCTGTAGTTCTTACATATTTTATATTATCTCATAAAAAAATTAAGTTGAGAGAATGCAAAACTCTCATGCTCATCACTATCTAACAGCCAATCAGATCGTAAATACAAGACAGAGAATTTAACAAGAATAGGATGGTCCACCCTATTCTTTATTTATCTTTCTATATATCTAAGCCAGTCTAAAGTACTTAGATCTGAAAGTGTGAATATTAAATATCTTCACACTTAATTCACTGAGTTTAAATTACAAACATACAGTGTGAAATTTTATGATTTACTACGCAGTAGTTTTTAGATGTTATAACATGCAGTAATGTATGTAAATTGTATTTATTTTTATAAAGTGCAAACAGTATTGAAATTAAATTGAGAGACTGCAAAACTCTCACACTCATCACTATGTGACAGCCAATCAGATCTAAGTACTTTAGACTGGCTTGGATATATAGAAAGCCAAGTAAAGAACAGGGTGGGTCACCCTATTTTTGTTAAATTCTCTGTCTTGTATTTATGATCTGATTGGCTGTCAGATAGTGATGAGTGTGAGAGTTTTGCAGTCTCTCAATTTAATTTCAATACTGTTTGTGCTTTATAAAAATAAATATTATTATCTTATAAGCTAAAACTATTCTATACACTAATAATAAATCAAAGTATAAAAAATAAATCTATCAAGGTTATTTAATATGTGTACTCTTTTTGCAGATATATTATTTCTTACACTAAAAACTAATTATTAGTAATTTACTAAGGCATGCAATTTTAATTACGCTTCTAAGAATATGATTTTGTAAAAAAATAATGTTCATCACATTACTCAATATTAGTATATTCTAGATAGCATCAATAACAATGATGATATAATTAATACATATAGATTTATGTGTAATGTTATATCTTAAATATGACCTTTATATATTAAATACAAAATGATAATGTTTGTTTAATAATGACAAAAAGAAGTATTAAATATTAACAATTGGTTTATTATTACTCATTATAAAATAATTGAGAAAAACGAATAATAACAATAAAGAAACTTGCATAAAATATATAATAATGATTAATATTGGCTGTCTGAATCTAATTTGAAATTTGGAATATATAAAGAGTATTATAATACAGTGTTTCAAAGATACAAAAAGGTGAAATATGTTGTTATTATTTCAAAATATTCTTCAATTTAAATTTGAGAAGATAATTATTAAAATAAAAATAATAAATGTTCTGTGTGATCCTTAATTATTTGTTCCCAAAAAGTATTCAATTATTAATCAATGTTTTGTAATAATGCAAGCTAATTTTTACTCTTTTAAAAAAGTCAGTGGAAATATTGCATTGCATTCCTAAATGATATTTATGAAATAATGATTATTTATTTTACCTTAAGGTCAATTACTGGATGCATTTACAGACTTAAATGTTAGAAGTGATATTCTAATAACAAAATATAACTAGATCATTAGGATGCCTTATTACATAATGGATAATATTGTTTACAGATTTACTCACAAAAATGAGGTTAATTAATTGTGTTTACCATTGAGGTTGAAATCTAAGAACTCATAAATCAAATAATAATTGCAATAAAGCAAAGTTTTATTTCATTTAGGAGTTGCCTACATTTATGCCAACCTAAACTTAAGGTAAATCACTTTTTATCTTATTCAATATCACCAATAATAATATTAATAAAATATTATATAATAATAATATCTGAGGAAAATGTTTGATGCTTTATTACATTAATAATAATAGCAATATTAATTAAATAAGAAAGAAGCAATTATAATAAAGTGAATTAAATAATACTTTGGTTTACACTCCTACAGTTACAATGCTTTAGAAATATATCCCAATGAAATATTAATAGACGATGTAAAGTATAAGTAAATTTAATTTGATAATGAAATTATTTTTAAAACACATTATAATGATTAATAAATCCCAAATAACATTTTTTTTTAATTCAAGGAAAGTTACATTAAACACATTAATCCATTTTATTGAAGGATTATTAATTTGATTTTTATCATAATTAATACTTGCCTTGATATCCCATAATTCATGAGTGTCATTTAAATATTTAGCATTAATAATCCAACATTCATTAATGGTATTTAAATATTTATTGTTGATAATCCATAATAAATTTCTTGAAGCTCTGAAGATAAATTTCTTACTTATTGTACAAGCAATTTAATCTATTTGAAAATATGTGAATTTATCCAAAAGATTAGCATTCATTACTTTGTTCATTTGAAGAAAATAATTCATTACATTCAAACAACATTCTTTAATCTATGTTGCTAATAGTTTTTTTTTTTTATAAAATATATGATCAAAAAATAGTTTATCATTCATAACAAAATTATTTTCATTAGTTTTGAAAATAGGGTTTACTTTTATCCAAGTGATGAAGGTTATGTATCCATATTGGAGGTGACAAATTATTATTCATAATGTTTTTCTTTCATAGTTAAAGACAAGATAAATTCATAATATTAAGATGTAACTCAAAATTATATATATATATATAGTCGGTTAATGTATATATATATATATATATATATAGTCGGTTAATGTATATATATATTATATATATATATATATATATATATGTATATATACCACTATTTAGATATGAATATCATCAATTTGTTTGAAGATGGTAAATATAATTTTATAAGTTTATCAATTATGTATTATTAATAACAATTGAATAAATCCAAAGATTAATTTGAAGTTATTAGTCAATATTATCAGAGTTAATTCATCCATTTGCCATCTATTTTAAAATAATGATTAATTAATTAATTAATAACATTTCTGGTTTATTTGATGTCACCTAGTATAATGTAAAATGCCTAGCCTGGGTTACCTACTTGACAATAATATAAACAAACATATTGGAAGTATAATCTATTTAGGTTGTAAATGCAGTAAAATTTTGTAGAGACTGTATGGTTCTCCAAAGTTCAGCTTCTATACCTGTTTGATCAGGTGATGTCTGGATTCAGTAGAACTTTCATTATGCATTAGAGTTTTGTGTTTTTTCCTAGAAATTTTGAAAAGCAGATAAGAGATACTAAGATTTTTGAATCAAGATGGTAAATTTTATTAAAACTGTTCAAAAATGAAGAAAAAACATGTTTTAAAATAATATTACAAACATTTATTTAAAATAAATAAATCATACTACCATACACTTTTCTGATATTTATTTCAATTAATTCTAATTAACCTTTTAATAAATGATACCATTTAATAAATATTCAACCAAAATAAATCAATTCAAATTAATTTTAGTAAATTTAATTTTAAACATGTAAACTTCCATGCATACAAAAATATATATATACATGCAAGAACTGTTTCTTTTATTTCTTAAATTATAGTATAATTATAAATATAATTATTTTCATTTAAAATACTTGCATAATGTAATATCAGATTTTTAACTTTGTTCTGTTTCTATATTTAATTATTTGTATTACATGTGTAAGCACTTCTGTTTATTTATACAATTCGATAGTTTTGCTTCTTAAGAAAATTATCAATATATATTATAAGCGTTGATTATAAAATCTTTTTTATGTATATTTTTCCTTAAACTTGATATTAATTATATTCTATGTTATAAAATCAGTAATGTTGATAAATAAATTTGCTTAACTATAAAAAATAAAGCCAATAAATTTATAATTTAGACATATATATTGATTACCAAAGTTATCATTCCTATGATGATATTCACTATGGGAAACGTCAGAAATGACTAATTATGAAGTATTGATAACTAAAATACTTATATGGTGATAATGATATGAATTGCTTGTGACATATTACAATACATTATAATTTAAAATTAAACAACATTACAAGAATAGTGATATATTATATGTATATAATCCTTAAAAGCAGTCAATACTTAGACATATCCACATAATCTATAATAGTAGTACAAAAGATAATACAACACGTGTACTGAGAACACAAAAAAATGATGCCATATGGAGACAAAGAGCACATTTTATTTTATCCAACCTGCATTCAATATAACTAAATATTTATTATATCCACAATTTCCCAGTTTAAATTTATCTATAATAATATTATGATTATCAGTATTATTTCAAAGATATATCTTATATGTGTTGCATAAATATTCCAGAAGTGTAAAATGTCCTGTATGTAAAGGTTTAAATGTGTTTTTTTTTTTAATTATGTACATGTTTAATGTGGGTGATTATGAAATCTGGCTAGGTATTATAAATTACATTTTTAACCATAGATATGTTTTAATATGTGTGAGTGTATCCAAAATAAAATAAATTATGTTTTACATGATAAATAAATTTCATAACCTTAACTATAAAATAAATTCATTGGCCAATTAAAAAAAAAATAATAATAAAAAATATATTTTAGTAAATAAAACAGAACAAAGATGGAAATTTATGAATTAAATAATCCAACAAATGTAGATTTCTTAAATATATATTGTAAGTAGATGTAAAATTGAGAGGGATAGATGAGTTGATGGTACTCATTATCATCATCCCCAAGTCAAAGGCCCAAAATTTAAAATAATAAATTTAATATAAATGAGCATGAAAAATAAACATGAGATCTCAATCTGAGATCACTTTGAGAAAACAGCAGTGTATTAAGTATTAGTATTTTAACAATAAGATCACCAGAATTACAGAAAAGTAATACTCATTCTTTATCATTAATGATCAACAATAAAAATTAAATTAATAATAAATCATGTGAATTGATTTGAAAGGGGTCTAATACAGACTATGGTAATTATTGAGCCCTTGAAAGCTTGGGGCAGATTATTTAAACATGTATGTTCTGTATTGTCCAACTGTAAACTTAATTTTTAATAAATCCTAAATAAATAACATATAGTGCATGGACATTAAAGGTTAATCCCATTTAGCCAATTCAGAATCATCATCATTAATTGGATGCTTAGAAACACTACAATAAACCATTTTTTATAAAACAGACCATTATGCACAAACCTAGGTTAGAGAATGCAAGCTCTATAACTATTCCTGTGAGCAACAGATAATACAAAATATAATATTCAAAAACTACTTAGGATTGAATAAGTTCACTGGAATAATTTTGACAATGAAATATCAATTTATTAATAATAATAAAGAATAAATGTAAGATCTGCTTCAATACAGTCACACATATATAAATTAAGCCTTTTGATTTTGATGAATACACAAAAAAATCCAATCACATTGTAATTTACATAAATTTTCCAATAGGTGTACATAAAACACATATATGTCAGTGGACATATATGTGGTATAATATAAAATGAACATAATTGATTTATTATATAATAATAATAATAATAATAATAATAATAATAATAATAATAATAATAATAATAATAATAATAATAATAATAATAATAATAATAATAATAATAATAATAATAATAATAATAATAATAATAATAATAATAATAATAATAATAATAATAATAAATGATTAATTTTGACATATCTATATGTACATGTTATGCATTGATGTATACACACAAACATGCAGTATAATTTATGAACATATTTGAAATGTCATATAAAAATCAGTTATCACAATTTAATGATACAAATACCTCAGAATGGTTTTATATGAAACATATATAAGTACATAGTCAAGCAATATAATATAAAATGAATATATTTCATTTGGCATAATAATAATAATAATAATAATAATAATAATAATAATAATAATAATAATAATAATAATAATAATAATAATAATAATAATAATAATAATAATAATAATAATAATAATGATAACAATAATAATAATAATAATAATAATAATAATAATAATAATAATAATAATAATAATAATAATA
>JAQFVV010006955.1:143192-232699 GCA_028023455.1 Epiperipatus broadwayi | reverse complement strand
TACACTTGAGAAGTCTGCTTGTAGCAGTGAAACCTTAGGTTGTGTTTTAATATTATTTTTATGCTGGTCTAGTTTAATTTTAGATTTGGGGTAGTTTTGATGATATATATATATATATATATATATATATATATATATATATATATATATATATATATATATATATATATATATATATATATATATAGTAACCTTCTCCCTGGTCTATCTGGTCATCAACGAATCATGCCGCACATTTTAGCAACTAAATTCTCCTATGCAACCTATCATACTCTCATTATCAAGAATATAAGCATAAAGAAACAAAAATGTAAAACTAATGAAATGATTCCTGTATTGAATAAAACTAGCATGAAACTATAGATCTAAAGAAGATCACAAGGTGATTAATAAAGATAATAACTTCTGGTCAAACCAGCTTTGAAATCCACACACAAAAAAAGTGATTAGTTAAATTTGATATTCAGCAAACTAATAAATAACTAATAATTATATCTCTGGAATGATTATAAAATTAAACTTATAAATGAAATGATAAGTAAATTATGATGTAGATGATGAAATGGATGATGGAAAGAAGAAATATTTAAATAGTGGAATGAAATGAGTCTAAGAATGAAGAGAAAAGAACGAAGATGTATGAGAATAATGAATGATTAAGATGATGATAGAATAAGAGTTAATGAATAGTTAAGATGATAAAAGAATAAAAGTTAATGTATGATTAATCACTTATGATAAGGAATTAATGTCAAATGAGAATGAATAAATAAAAGAATGATCAAGATGAAATTGAAGAACAATGTTAATGAAGGAAACTGAGATCTTAAACTATAAATTAATATGGTATTAAATGGTAAAAAGAAAAGCTAAATAAAAATAGGGATTTCAAGCTTGACCCAACCAGAATATTTATCATGAAGTTAAAACAAGTTATGCATTTTATGTCAAAAAAAGTAATTTACATCTTAAGGTTTGGTTGTTTTTATAAAATAGTGAAAGTAATCTATTTCAAGTCCAACTATAAAAATTAACTAGACATAAAATTTATTACAAATTTAAATTCTACCTTGAAACTTAACAACTAATTCTTCTCAGGGTTCAAACACTCAAAATCATTATACAAAATATATTTGGGTCAGTGAGAGGGATTTTACCACTACCCAAATAGAATGCACAAAACAGCTCTCAATATAAACTCAAATTAAGAACTATATTTAGCAGTTACACATAAACTTTATGAACTCACTAACTCTTATAACTTTAATATTTAAGAAATAGGAATAACTTTTTAATAAATAAACACAATAACTTACCAAATTCCTTTTCTCAAATAATTATAAACCATGTGATCAAGATCAGTGAATGATAGCTCTGCAGGTTTAACTAAACCAATTAAATGAATATTATATTTATCTTTTAATCTATTACTTAAAATAATCTGTACTCTAAGTTATTAACATTTTGATTATTGTGTGATGATGCATTAGATGTACTAATAAATTATAAGGCTTAACAAAATTATTATGATATAGCATAATATAGTTAATAGTACTATATTGGTCGATGATGATTTCAATTTATAATCTTCTGATAGGTCGATAGCAATAACAATAATAGTGTATATATGTGGTAATTAGCAATAAGATTACAGGCAACTAAATAAATTTTTAAACACAACAAACTTTATTTACAATATTTACAAATTTTTTTATTCAAAGACATGGCATGAAATAAAACTAATATTAAAATAACTTATGGATGGGACAAATACTTAGTATCCCATTGACCATATTTTTAGTCAATACTAGCAGCTTATAAAATGATATTCAAAGTATCACTTATTACAGTTTAGCCTATCTTGAATAATAAGACAATGAAATCTTATTTAAGCTAAACTCACACTTAAATTTTAAAAAAACAACAACAGTGTATTGATGACCCTATAGTATGGACAAAGTATTAAATTTAGAATTCAAAAATTATAAAAGGGGTGCATTTTAACAAAGCCATCTCTTTTATCAGAATATGATAAGGGCAATTATCATATTCTGTGCAATTACTAACTGATTAAGATTTGAAATGAATAAGTTTGGTGTATTAAAGAACAGACATCAAAAGTCAAATACACACATGTCACTAAAGCATTATCTATGTCCACAACCTAATTATTGAATACCTAACTGATCTTACCAATCCATTGTTAAATTATTATTTGATGAAGATAAATCCACACTGCTAATGTGCATCTCTTACTTTTACATCTAAAAATTTCTACAATCATTAATAGATCTTGGTTTGGTCTGTCTATAACTGATGATGATCATACAACATCATAAACACTATTTCAATTAGGCCAACACTATAGCTAGATTAGTGTTTATTAATCTAACATTATTTTATCCTTGCCATATGATTTTGAACTACTATACTTCACCATACACAGTGGAAAAACTAACTCTATATCATCATGAGGGATTTACCACTAAAAGGGAGGCTCTATAAAAACAACATGACAGTTGTATAATAATATGGCTAATTCTACTACCTCTCTATGGGTATACACATGTGGGCTTTGCCTCATCATGAAAAAAATAGAATTCAGACCATGGATATCCTTTCTCTTAGGATTATTTATGCTAATAAGCATTAATTACTACTTAGCCTCTACCAAAACTTCCTCTCATGGAATCAGCAATAGGTGACTCTCCATCAGCCCATGCTCAATATTAATATTAATCTATTGGATGCCATTCTATTGGAACATCCTATCAGCTAAAAACTATCACAAATCATTCTCAATATTATAGCAAGGTAAAACAACACTAACAATAACATTGGAGATATACATATTCCATTTCACAATGCAGAATCATTAATGTATCAATAGACAAACCAAAATATATATGTCAAATGATCATTAATTATTTTAAAATGACAACTATACTTTTGTTAGAGAGAGCACAATGTATTTAAGCAATAAAGATCAAACCTGCATTTGTATTCAAAGTGGACAAGTTCATTTCTATACAAAATTACAAAATGAAAAAGGCTTATATCAAATTTTCTTTTATATAAGAAAATAATTCGGTCATTCTAATATATCTTTGACAAAATGTCTGCATGTTCACTCTTTAATAATATACATTAAAATCTGTTTTAAAATATGAGAGAAGTAAATATCTCTCTCACTTTCTCTAAATAAACAACATATATAATATCATGTTTTCCCTTAACTAAAAAAAAAATAAAAATACATGTAATATATGTATATATTTTACACATTTTTTTCTTCTCTTTAACTCAAGATATATATTTTTCATGCCACAATAAAACATATATGTTTAAAAACAAAATTCCCAAATAACACATGATGTAAGTATTATACCTAACACAGCAATAATAAAAAAATAAAAGAACATTTTCTTCCATTAAATCTTTATCCTATTAGTAAAGTTTATTTTATTCTGGTGAGCTAAAATGATAGGCACTGATATTATGATGAGTAAACATTTCAGATAATGCATATATATTTTACTATCCTGTTTGATGCTAATATAATAAGGCAATATTCACAGGTCTTCAAGTGTATCACAATTAAAATCAGTTATCCATTTTTTTGGAGATAATTTTCCTTAATATGGTATAGGTTATTGTAGTCTTCACAACAAACTTTTTATATACATTTATTGATTTATTCAGTATTATATAGTGAGACAATGTTTAAACGTTCAAGTGGGTTATAACTAAAATTAGTTTATTTACATTTTAATCCAGATGATTTTCTTGAAAAGATGACTTTATAATTTTATTGCGATTAACATATTTTGACTTTTTAAAATTCTTTATTACTTTTATTCTTTCCTCCATGGTACAATTTTTAACAATCTTTAAATAATCTGGCATTTTAAATATTTTAAAACCTTATTACAACGACGTATATTTCACAATAAAACCTTAAAAGTAAATTTTTATTTTGTTCCATTTTATTAGCAAAATATTATATGATTATCAATATTAAAATGAATTTATCCAATTATAAATATGATATCCTTAACATTTTAATGAATTTGTAATTTTTTATTTCTAACATTACACAAGTTTGGCGCTAGAAAAAAATCAGCAGATGAGTGTTTATTTCTTAATAAAGAATTGAGAATAAAGTCACTTGCAATTATCTTTTAACTTTATTAAAATATGATATAAAATGACTTTTGATTTTATTTATAATATCTTCTGAAATCCTTTTTTAAAATTATTTTGAATTATTTTCTTGAAATTACGATTTTCAAATGAACATCTGTTCTGCGTTATGTTTACTAGTGGCACGAAAATACAAACATTATCAGCTCTTTAGTTTAATTATAAATAATTTGTGCATCATTTTTAAAGATAAGATTTTAAACATATGAACAAAATAAAAGCAAAAGCTTACTTTTTCTTGAATTTTTCTGGGTTTGAAGCAATATTTATGTGAGACAGTTATGAAGCACAAGGTTTCCATTTCTCTTCCAGTATAACTTTTAAGAACTATCAATCGATGAAAAAGGTGTTTGAAATGACAGCAAGGTTTGAAGAATTTATATTCAGTCATTTTTAGATATCAATATTATAATCCCATTCAATTAGATTCCAAAATTTTCTGATTTTTAGTTTTTTTTCCTCCTTATTTTAGAAGATCAGAGTTAAAGTATGGATGTTTAGTTCATTTTTTCTTAATCAACCCCCCCACTACAACTTTGTTTAGATTATATATATCTTTTATCCCAATGCACTGTGGTAAGAAATTCACCAATAATCTTAGTGTGAATAATTAATATTACCCCCTCTGGCTTCATTTTTAATAACTACTCACAATATCAAAAACTATTTTCAATTCACTACAAAAAAAATATGCTTAAGAATTGACTATAACCATTTATTTTACAAGATTTAATAAATTTAATTTATGTTTATTTATTTTAATTGCTATCCAACAATAATAAAGTAGCAATATATTTATCTCCCAATTAATAATAATATTTTTAAATTGTTATTTTATCCCTAGTTTTAAACCTACACTGGGTTTGAAATCTCATCTCCACTCAAGCAATTTTCTAGTGCATTCAGAACAGTCTTTATTGAAAGCAACTCATTAAAATTTTCATGCTAGATATATTATTATGATTTAAAATTTTGGATTTTTTAATACAGGGACCTAAATAAAAGGTCACAATATATATATATATATATTATACCAGTCGAAAAAACCACCACCTGAATGCAAGTCAGATTCAAACTCAGGTTGTTCAAACTGAATTCAAACCCAACTCAACAGCTCAGATTAGTAGAAATCTAAATCGACGGCACAGTGCTATGTGCCAAGAAACTAGCTCAATGGTTGGTGAGGATCAGAGACCCCTGAACTGACATTAATATCTGATAATAAATGACTAAAATAATTTTACATCGAATCATATGTATATGTTCAGGTTGCCAACACAGACAGTGAGTATTAACATTAAAATAATTATGAAGGAATTAAGCACTAAGAAACCAAGTGTATTTAGAAAATATTTAATAATAATAATTTGTTTTCACATTCATATCGGCTTTTTCAAACCAAATTGTGCAAACGCTTTTTGCGAGTGTTAAATAATAAATGAATACCTTCTGACCCATACAAGATATAGAATTTATGCAGCAATAAAAGGAATCCCTATAAAAAATAAATGCTGATTTATATAATAATTTGTTTTGTTTGAATTTTAAATAATGATTATATTAATTACCTCTAGCCTTTAACAGAATTTATAATAATAATAAGAGTGGCAGTCCTTGTTATATGCCAACAAGTATTATGCAATATTTGAAAGTCTATGTCTATGCCCCCAACAAGAAAATAAAGGCAGATAAAGGTATTCATTAGTAAAGGAAATTTTTACGCTAATTTAATATGAAAGAATGTGATATTTATTTTCACAAGATATGTATTTTAGGGCATAACTTTAATTTTTATTAGAAAACATATTTTGAGATAAAACGGAGAATTTGTTGGACTTTAATTTAAATCACTTCATTACAAATTATGAGCATCAGAGCAGGCTTTACTGGAACAGAGAGGTAACAGTGCTGACGAATTATGAGCTATAAAGTGAAATTGAAAGACGATGGCTAGTCGATAATCGAAGTCCTATGGTGGCTTGCGTCTGACAAGTCTTATGCCCTTTGACTAATATGAACAGGAGAGGAAGAGCTTTCTTCCTCAATAATTTAAATAACAGAAATATGATCACTGACCAGCCTAACGGAGTGGAAGATTGCCCTACGTCAGCAACGTTGAAGATGATGACTTACTAGTCACTGTTTGAGAACTAAAACCCAATTATAGAATGCTCAACATGATGACTTGATCAAATGAATTAAAGTCAAATGAGTTTTTAAGTAAAACTATTTTAAAGTATTTGTAAATCATATTAATTATGCCCCAATCATCATGCCCTTCCTGAATCTTAATAGAAAATAATAAAGTTCAATTAGAATATATTTATTTGATTCCTTTATCGGCCCTTTGCAAAAAACATTTTAAGATTATATTTGAATAATAATCAAATATTAGTGAAACGAGAAAATAGTGGTGGCATAGATTAGAAACGGAGCTAATAATTTATTATTAGCCAATTATAAAATTAACACACATTTAATAATTTCTTTCGACTCGATGATTGATAGAACTGTAAATTTAGTTCTAATGGGTGAGAATTACTATTAGAATTAATATATTACTATTTGCACAAGGCAAAGGAAACAAAGGAGATCATCGAGTCGAAAGATTATTGGCATATAATTAAAAATAAATGACATTAATAAATCATACGATAAATATATATATAATATAGTAAATGAACCGCCAAGTAAGAAAAGAGAAAGTTTAAAGACTAGAGATTGAGAGAATTACAATATAAATTTACAGTAGCATGAATAAAAGGTTTTATAAAGATTGTTACATTAAAGAATAAAAGAGCTCTAAAAGGGAGTGAAAAATAAAGTTCGGAACTGGCCAGAAATTTATGGAAATATATTACCCATTTCTTCCGGGCTGGATCCTTAGGTTACATATCCGAGTTGGTAAAAAACGTAGGCACTATTTTATTGATTACTTGAACAGCATTTTATTTGATTTTGGCAGCCTGATTTGTCCGGAAAGAATTTAGCAGCTTCATTGAAGATTTTTAGGGGACTTCAGGAACAATAGCCAGATTCCTGACGTTTAGCCACTTATTATGATAGGAACAATTTTTGAATTCATGATTTTGAACAGCACATAGTTTACTGGCACTTTTCTGCAACAAAGATGTTTTTTTTTCCAAACTTTTCAGAGCTATATATACTACTGTATTTGATGCCTTCGGGCTATCGCTTCTTTCATTATCAATGTTTTTAGATTTACTGGTTGTTTTTAGATACATTACTCCGATAAGGCTTTCAAACTCATTAACTTGAATTCATTTTATAATTAGAAAATGAATTCTTAAAATCAGAAAATGATTTTAATTAGGAAATCCTTATCTTTTTTTTCTAATTAATAAAACTTTAACTGTTGTTTTTGGAAAGGGAAAATCTGAAAGCTTATCGAAAGAATGTAGCTTTTAATCAATAAAACTTTAACAAATTATTTAAAAATAAAATCAAACATTCCCGATGCAATGAAACTTTTAAACAATTATATATATTTAAATATTTACAAATATATACGCACAATCCATGCAGTTATAATATATAAATTCATGAATAATTCTATCATGAATTTATTAATAGAGTTGATCAATTTAAATCTGAAACTAATTAATTTTAATACGCATTTATGAAATAAGTTATTCTTTATGGAAATTAGCATGGATTGAATGTATAAAGCTCCATTGCATCGGAAATTTAAGGTTAGTACTAGGGTTTGAAGTGGGCTTATGATTAGATGTCATGAAGCTAGGATCGAACTCAGATTCGACTGCTTCAATATATATATATATATATATTGTTTGAAAGAGAAAATATGAAAGAATATATCTGAAAAAGTATAGTTATCACCTTAAAAAAATTTAAAAAAGCATTTTTAATACTTTTAAAATGTTTATTTATACTTAGGTTCAAAATTTCTAAATTGTGAAAGTTAAATATTAAAGTCACATAAAAGAGCCTACTTACAAAGGCCTCATATCTTTAAGCACTGGAATAGTGCCGTCAATTTCCACACACCAAACTTCAACTTTCATGTATTTTTGATTATGATTACCTATAAAGGATTTAAAATACATGCATAAATACCAATTTAATACTTTATTAGTCTCTGATCAAGAATGCATTCTCATCATGCCTTTTTTATAATTTTATAGGAATTTAAAGTGAAAGATTTTCTGATATCTCTTTATAAATGACATGCATTGAGATTTACTCTTTCTCCAGATGCTTTTAGATGTTCCATTCTTTTAAAAATTATTTGCATGAGACTATTATTTCACAATGTGTTTATAACTTTAGCATAAAGGCTTTTTCCTCCAGATGCTTTTTTCCATTCAGCTTTCAATTGCCATCAGAGATCGACTTAGATATTTCTGATTGTTTAAACATTATAATTTTTTTAGCTCTTAACCAGCTTCATAACTTTTTAAAAATACTTATGGATGCTACAAATATTTTTTCTATTTTTAAATCTTGGAGATGACTATTAGACTTAATTTTGACATCTTTTAGGTTGCTTTAAGTAGTTATTTTACTGAGTTTATTGAATTAAATTTATTTTTGCTGCACTTTTTTGTTAGTCCTATATTTTGTTTATTTTCAAAAGAAGAATATATATTTAATTTTTATATCTGTTTTTCAAACATCCATAGTCTCAAGAGTATAGATTTTTCTTATTATCTTATTACCAGTTATACTTTACTTCTCTCCAGACATTTATTTAGCAGTGACAGTGGTCTTATTCAGGATGACATGGAAAATTTCCTACTGGTCTTAGGATTAACTCAGAATCAATCTTGTCTTTCTCCATTAACTTTCTCCTATATGATCTCCCTCTCTCTTTTAATATCCCAATAGTTATACTTTGATATAGTGATCCATTGAGTGATCTGTCATGGGGTTTAGTTGCCTCATAATTGGAATCAATAGTCAATCATCTTATAATTTTTGATTTTTTTTTGTTATGGTACAAAATACTTCTATCAAGATTATAAAAGGCATTATTATTTTTTTATAATTCTTTTTGGTTTTTACAACAGTTATTTTGATTACAAATCATTTTGTTTTTGACCCATCACATTTTAATGATTATTTATATTATACTTTTTCATATGTGAGATTTAGCATATTTCAAATTAAAGTCACTTCCATAATTGTATGAGATTTTTTGGGTTGATATGAGTTTTTCATTGCCCTATTACAGATATCTATTTTCAATTTAGTTTAAATCTTAAATGGTATCACACACTATAGCATTATGTTCAGGATGTGACAATTCAGTTCTTTGAAGTGTTTTTTAATTTATTTCATAATGTTTCTATTAGTTTTAGGAACTTTAGAATTATTTTGATCAATTTTAGCTTTTTTTCTACCGTTTCTATTTTCATTTTAACTTTAGAATAATCTACAATGTTGAGAAATTTCAATTCCTATATTTTTAAACATTTTCCTGAAGATATTTGTTTATCATTTCTTACAGTCTCATTAATTTTTCTTAGATATGTTCATTACTCTTTCATACATTTAATTAAATATCTCTTTTCCCAGATAATGGCTACATTTTTGCTACTTGTTTCTTTTCTGACATATTAAAGAATGCTATTACTATATAATATGTTACTAATACAATACTTTTTATATTTTCCAGTTTCTTTCATCATTAAGTGCAGCTCTCCTTCCCACTTAGAATTTCTATCCAATCACTTTTATAGCAGATGTGTTTTATTATCTACTTTTTTATTGGAACTGTATTAACTAACTTGACCCAAGTTCTTTATTTTTATTAATCCCTTCTTTATTCTCTATTTTACATTGCATTTAATTACATGTTTGTGATTTCTTTTATCTTTTAATTCCAGACATTGTATTTGACAATATACTTTTCTATCAGAGTGTATAGTATAACCATTGTTAAACTCATTGAGTAATGAAATTGAACAGTGCAGTGTTATTGAGCTCCAAGTCTGGGGACAAATGTCATGATATGCAAAGATAATAGACATCTATTGAAATAGCAAATCAACTCTCTTGTAATTAAATTGCTCAGAGAATAGTAAATGGTAGACATTTATACTGATAAGAATTAAGAATATCATAATAAAAGCATCTACACTGGTTACTGCCAATGCTATAAATGTACCTAATTGGAAAGCTGAATGATTTCATCAATCACCTCAACATTGTAGCACAAATACAATCATATGAGATATATCTGCCATTGCATGTAAGATGGAAGTAAGCATAAGTGGGTAAACTTATAAGATTTATCATCTATAAAGCATTTCAATGACTCACCATGCTAAGGCAATCAAATGGCAAACTTAATTAAAAGATGTTAATTATTACAATTGCATCCTTTATACTTGTTATGTAATCTTAAAAATATTTTCATATGTATAAATAAATTACATTATTTTTAAAATGTAAATTAAGGTTAAATCATTGAGACATTTCTTTAAAAATCAGCCATAAGACAATGTCATAATGGCTTGAATTTATTATTGATAATGATATCATCTGAGTGCATCTATAATTTAAATTATAAAACCATAATAATCACATAACTAATTTATTTTAATTTCATTCTTAGTGTTTTATTCCAAAATGCTAGTTTTATTAATTATGACAATTAATTACTATATGGTTAATGCAGAAATTAACATTTGATTATCACACACATCTATTAATTATGTATAACTCTATTAGTTAATATAATTGAGAATAAAGATTATGAAAACTTTAAAAATTAATACATATAATTTAATAAACTAGACTTTGAATATATATAAATAGGCATTTCCCAAGATATTAATTAGCATTAGCTTTACTTCAATTAGCGAGAACAATTGGTGCCCCAAAATATATTCCTATTCAAAGATTTTGCATAAAAAAAGCATTATAATGAATTCCTATGGGAAAAAATAATTTATTACTTTAAATTCAAAATATATAAAAATTTGATTAAAAATATAAAGCTTAAATTGAAAAAAGTGTTAATTAATGAATAAACATTTTACTAAGCATATTAATAAAGAAAATATTAACCTGTGGACAAATACATTGTATAAAAATATTTCACTAGCTATAAATATTAAAATTAATTATAGCTTTTTCATTTATAGTCCCATCTTGTTTTATGTACAAAAAATATTTTCTAATTCATGATTAATTAAATTAAAATAATAAAAAAATAAATTGTAATGTACATTTTAAAATTAAAAAACAAACTTATTGTACTTTTAAAATTTATTTTGATGTACTTCATGTTCTATTATCAAAGTTTTTTATTTTTGTAATTAATATTACTGCTGTTAATTTTTATTGGAACAATGCTTTGTGATTTGTTTTTATTTTATATAAATGCAGTGAAATCAAACAAAAATGCGATAAAGAAATGTAATGTGCAGTTGATTATTGAAGTTTTAATAAATTAAATGATTAATTTTTTTTTTTTGCTTTTATTGTGAAAATGTATTTTTTTAAATACTTGCCATTATTAGAATTTCAAAATTGTTGATTTAAAATTGAACTAGGAAATGATATTTTAAACTTCTCTTTAGTAATATTTGGTCACATAAAATTGATTATTAAGTATAATTTACAAAATTATTTTTCCCTATCAAAATAATTTACAACTGTAGTTTGTAATATTTTACAATTATCATTTACACATGTTTTGCAGCAAGTAAATTAACCTTCATAAGAACTTTAATAGACACTATTGTTTGGGTGAATATATTTTATCTTATGTAATATTTTAAAATCTAATATTAATACATTATGTTGTTATATGTGATTAAACTATGTTTTTGATTATGTATTGAATTGAACACAATTGGTATTTGTTTATGCTTTTGTGGTCTAATATGATGAATATCTTTTTTACTTTGAATATGGCAAATATGGAATAACTTATTGTTATGCAAAAACATTGGATGAAAATCAGACATAATACATTAACTGTAACTTAATTCTATAATCATGATGATATTGTATACTGAATAATGAAAAAATTCAGGATTGTACTACATATTTTTAATCAAACCTGCCTAACACTATACTAGCAAAAATAAAAATGCAAAACCATAAAACAATATAATACTAGATTAAATCCAAAATTTTACCAAAATTCTTACACAACCATGGTTTCATCTACTAAAAATAGACCTTCTCAAGTGAAAATCAAACTAAAGGAAATAACATTTATATACAAACAAACCTTCCCATAATTCATTTCAAACTTTACCTTCCCTTAATTTCAAAAGAAGTCTTCATAAAATTGATAGCCTCAGAATCAAGAAGATTTATCATCAAAGTCTCCTTTATTCATATTACCTCATTCTTTTCATAAAAAATAACCAAAGCATTGCCAAACAATATTCTATGATGTGAATTCAATTCATGAATATATAAAACTGAGTTAAGATACCTATGTTTAACTCTATTTATATGAACTTTAATCCTTTCATTAAGGCTAAACATACTCTGGCCTACATAAAATTCACCACAAGTTCATGGAATTTTATAAACAATACCAGAAATAGACCTACTATCAATAGACTGTTTTGAACCATTAAGTAATGAATTCAAATCAAAATGATTCTTCCATGCAATCTTCCTTCAACCTAACAAATGACTATTCTTATAAACCAAATTATATATTGAAGCCTTAAATGGTAAGGATAGTGATTATATGTCATTACCATTTAAGGTTTCAATATATAATTTGGTTTATAAGAATAGTCATTTGTTAGATGGAAGGAAGATTGCATGGAAGAATGATTCTGATTTGAATTCATTATTTAATGGTTCAAAACAGTCTATTGATAGTAGGTCTATTCCTGGTATTGTTTATAAAATTCCTTGCAGTTGTGGTAAGTTTTATGTAGGCTAGAGTAAGTTTAGCCTTTCAACTTAATGAAAGGATTAAAGTTCATATAAGTAGAGTAGGTATCTTAACTCAGCTTTATATAGTCATGAATTGAATACAGGTCATAGCATATTGTTTGGCAATGCTTCAGTTATTTTTTATAAAAAGAATGAACTAAAAAGAAGAATAAAGGAGACTTTGATGATAAATCTTCTTAAGTCTGAGGCTATCAATCTTATGAAGACTTCTTTTGATATTAAGGGAAGGTGGTGTTTGAAATGAATTATGGGAAGGTTTGTTTGTTTGTGTGTATATATATATATATATATATATATATAATATACAAATCAATATATATATCAAAATACAGTACAATTTACATAAATTATATTCTTTTAGAAGTACTTTCGACTATACACTTTGTAGTCTTTATCAACTATATAACATTGAATAATCAAAATGAGACAACCTTTAACAATACCCATAGTTCAATTCAGATTTCCCACAATTCTGTTATCTTAACATTTGATGACTGGCGATTCATTAACATTTGATGATTTCTTGAAATCAACGTAGCCTCTTTTATTTTACGTTTATTATGACAACATTAAATTTGAATAATTTTCATATTTTTATAATCAAATTTAAATCCATATTGACAAGATTTATTATGATCAAATATAACAGATGATGAAGGTTTATTTACATCTGTTTCAGATTGATTCTCTTTTTGAATTCTATTATATAAAAGCATATGCTCTTTTATTCTCTTCTCAAAATGTACACTTAAATTCACCAATGTATTGTACACCACATCCACATATCAATCTATATATAATAGAATTTTGATTAAACTTTGAATTTTGAATTTTAGAATTATTAAGTAATCTATTTATGTTATTTATAAAGAAAAAAGCAATATGACATAAACCATTATAAATTTTCCTAATAAACTTGACCTGTTCATCTGATATAAATGGCATTGAAATCCATTTCATTTTGATATTTTTATTTTTAATTTTATTATAGTGTTGATTTCTTTTAAATCCTTTAATAATATTAGCAATAACATTTTTATAATAACCAATTTTCAACAAGTCATTAACAAATAAATGTACATTTTTAATTTTATCACTAGAATATTTGCATAATTTTTTTCATTTCAAAATAAGAATGATTTCAATCCAGACAGCTTATGCTACATAGGTATGTGTGATTTATATGGAATAAAACCTATAGTTTCAATTGGTTTTATTCCATATGAATCACATGTACCTATGTGTCATAAGCTGTCTGGATTGAAATCATTCTTATTTCGAAATGAAAAATTGTGCAAATATTCTAGTGATAAAATTAAAAATGTACATTTATTTGTTAATGACTTGTTGAAAAGGGGTTATTATAAAAATGTTATTGCTAATATTATTAAAGGATTTAAAAGAAATCAACACTATAATAAAATTAAAAATAAAAATATCAAAATGAAATGGATTTCAATGCCATTTATATCAGATGAGCAGGTCAAGTTTATTAGGAAAATTTATAATAGTTTGTGTCATATTGCTTTTTTCTCTACAAATAACATAAATAGATTACTTAATAATTCTAAAATTCAAAATTCAAAGTTTAACCAAAATTCTATTATATATAGATTGATATGTGGATGTGGCGTACAATACACTGGTGAATCTAAGTGTACACTTGAGAAGAGAAAAAAAGAGCATATGCTTTTATATAATAGAATTCAAAATGAGAATCAATCTGGAACAGATGTAAATAAACCTTCATCATCTGTTATATTTGATCATAATAAATCTTGTCAATATGGATTTAAATTTGATTACAAAAATATGAAAATTATTCAAATTGAACGTTGCCATAATAAACATAAAATAAAAGAGGCTATGTTGATTTCAAGAAATCGTCAACTGTTAATGAATCGCCAGTCATCAAATGTTAAGATAACAGAATTGTGGGAAATCTGAATTGAACTATGGGTATTGTTAAAGGTTGTCTCGTTTTGATTATTCGATGTTATATAGTTGATAAAGTCTATAAAGTGTATAGTCAAAAGTACTTCTAAATATATATATATATGTTATTTCCTTTAGTTTGATTTTCACTCCAAAAGGTCTATTTGTAGTAGATGAAACCATGGTTATGTAAGGATTTTGGTAAAATTTTGAATTTAATTTAGTATTGTATTGTTTTATGGTTTTGCATTTTTATAAAGTTTTAGTATCAATATCATAATTTTATTTTCAAATAATATAGCTTGAGTGATGTCATTATCTTATGACATCATTCATCTTACAAAAATGGTTGCCATTTAAAAAAAAAGCAATTGTAAAAAAAACATTAAAAACATTTTAAAAAAAGATTTCAATACTGAATGATCAATTGTGAATCAAAATAGTGGGTACAAATTGATGATCACTATGATAAATCATCATATAAAGTTCCATTGCAAACTAAAATGAAAATGTAAACACGTTAGAACATAGAAAATTCTTATATCCTGTAAGAAGGACAGTCTGTATTAACAATGATTGTAGATAAAGGCAAACAAATAATAAACTGAATTATGAGTAAGTACAATTTCCCTAAAATGAGATATAGGTTCATAACTGTGCCACATATGGACAAGGAATAGTGAGAAAAAGAAAAAGAATACATTCATAAAATATGAAATATCAAATAAGTAAATACCTAAAAAAGCAATATGTCTTTAAATAAAATAAAAAATAAAAAATTTTTGAGTCTTAAAACAACAAAGAAAACAACAGAAAACAGAAAGTCTTCACATAGGTTTGAATTTTAATCCCAGCTTGATCACTTTGCATATAACTTTAATTGAATGACTTGTTGGAGAATGTATGTATGGAGAATACTTTCTTAAGGTTCAATTCTTTACAGTTAGTGATAAATAATATTTTTTCTTGGCAAATTTTTTTAAAGCTTACTTTAAAGTTATTTTATTTTTCAGCTATTAAAAGTTTTATTAAGCTTTCACTATTGTTTATGGAGATCTTGCAAGCAGATATCTTTTATTTAGTTAACCATATTATAAGAGCAAACAGGCATATTCTACCATCTGGAGTGATTTAGTGGCCAGGTAGGCTACATCTTGTAAGGATTAGTCATAACCAATACAGAGTTTGATATTTACAGATGTGTAATGAAGATTTGAACTCAGATTTTCAAGTATGTTTCAACTATCCACACTATCTCATACAACTGATACTTATGCCCACACACATGTAATAATATTAGCATCAGCATGGGATTGGAGTTTTCATCATCAGATTTTCAATGATATGGATGGCTGAAAAGTTGGAGGTTAGAGTGGATTGAAGCCTGTCCATTAAAGTATAAAGATTTGCTATCTTAATATAGACTGAGCACTGATTATATATATATATATATATGTGTGTGTGTGTGTGTGTGGGAGATGATAATCTGGACCAACTGATGAGTGCTGGTTTAGCACAAAATACATATATTGGTGATTATTTATCATTTCTACATGTGTGTGGTCATGTGTATCAGTTATATGAGATAGTGTGGATAGTTGAAAGGTTCTTAAAAATCTGAGTTCAAATCCCCTATACTTACAATTAAAGCTCCAGGTTTGTGAAGAGTGCCTGGTTTTCAAATATTTAGATATGTAATGAATATTTTCTATGTTAATAAAACAATTTAAGCGTTGTATGAACTACCTGGCTTTTGTTATTTTACAGCAAGTAAGATGCAATTGCTTTGTGCTGAAATATCAACTATCTAAATATAACCACTATGTTTTCTAATTTAACATTGATTTTGAACTAGAGTTGTATTAATTATCTAATCATATTTTTGTATATTCATAAATAAGAATTATTGTCTATCTCAGACTTATTTTTTAAAGATATTTATTAGATTAATAACATTTCTAAACAATAATTTTTATAACTCAGTCTAAAAATTATTAAAGCTTTCATATATTTTTTACTTTTAATTCAAACTATTTTTAAATGTTACAATCTTTAATTTTTCTGAATCTTTATAAATAAATTCATTACAACTTTCAAATGAAATCATTCATGCTAAAATTTATTTTACAAATATTGGAACATACTTTAAAATTATAATATTTTATACATATTTTTTAATTTATACTTTTACAAGTGAATAATTTTTAATAATATATATCTCCTGAAATTATTTTTTTTTACATTTTTATAGTAAATCATTCAACTTCTACAGTTGTAGGATAATAAAACACTTTTGGTTTTCACTCATTTATTAATATTCTCTTCCAAACCAACAAATAGCTCATTTCTTTAGTAGGTTCCCTTTTAATTTTCATTTTATTTACGAAGAAATTAAAGCTACTCAGTTACTTTATCAACTCTTCGTATCCTTTATTTACTAATTTTTTTATTTCATATTATATATATTTTGATAAAAAGCTATTGATTTTTACAAGAAAACTATAAATGATCTAAATTGCAATATATATATATAATAAATTAAGTTTAATATCTGTATTTGTAAAATAAAAATGGCCATGTTGATTTCAAGAAATCGCCAAATGTTAATGAATCGCCAGTCGTCAAATGTTAAGATAACAAAATTGTGGGAAATCTGAATTGAACTATGAGTATTGTTAAAGGTTGTCTCCTTTTGATTATTCAATGTTATATAGTTGATAAAGACTACAAAATGTATAGTCAAAAGTACTTCTAAAAATAATATAATTTATGTAAATTTTACTGTATTTTGATATACATATATTGATTTATATATATGTTCTGCCGAAGTATGTAGACAATTATCAACGATTATGATAATAAATCTTTCATACAAAACAATATTTGTTACATTGCTGAACCAGACTTTCTAGGCAGCGTATCTTTGTCAAAGTAATAAATATTATTTTGTACCAAAGACTTATTACCATAACAGTTGATAATTGTCTATACACTCTGAAAGAATTTATTTTATTACATATTATCTATGATAGATACATATCATATATATACATAATTAAATACATATATAATATTTATATCTTAAGCTAAGTGTAAGTAAAGGGAATTTGAACCCAGACTTTCAAGCTTTTTTTACTCATCCACTCTATCTTATACAACCGATACCCATGATCACATACATGTGAAAAAGATGAATAATCTCCAATATACATATTTCATGCTGAAACAGCACTCATCAGTTGTCCAGATCATCATCTCTCACACACATATATAATCAGTGCTCGGTTTATATTAAGATAGCAAATCTTCAAACTTTAATGGACAGGTTCAATCTTGTCCTTTTTCCAGCTATGCATTTTCAATCTTTTATATAATAAAATTTTAAATCTTTTATATAATAAACTAAATTCTTACAACATTTAATAAATAACAACAAACAATTTATTTACAAATTAATAATCAAATAATTTACAGTGTATTCATTTTTTATTTCAAAGCCCCAAAATCTTATCAAGTGTTCAATGAGTCATTTTAGCATTTCCTTTTTTATTCAATATATTTAACTGACATTTAACCCACTTTCCTATATTAATCTAATGAGTTTTAAATTTATTCTTCACTAACATAAATAAATCTTTATCAAACGATCACTTTTAAAATTAACAATAAATATATATTTCTTGATAATCTTACTTCTAAATTATATGTTCATTTATATTTTACAAGCATGTGTACAAAAACATTATGCAACATAATTGAATGCCCATGATTTTAACATCATCAAAATCTATAAATGTTACTATGTCACTCTCGGCATTTAATGTAAAATGATAAAAGTACTGATTGCCATGAATAAATACCCATAATTTTTAATACATAAAGGATATAATTTCATGTGTCAATGACTCTTAAAACAATAATTTATTTATTAATCATATTTGATTCACAGTCATTACATATCTTTTCAAAAATAAAGTTTAGTTTATCAAATCCATTTACTTCTGTTTCTAATCACGACTCAATCCTTTTTTCTTTTCAAAAATATACAGTACATATAGCCATATAATTCTATAATTAAAAATCACTTCTTTTCTTTTCAAAAACTTTATTTGATGTATATATATACATCAAATAAAGTTTTTGAAAAGAAAAGAAGTGATTTTTAGTTTATCAGTATACTTTCAGTGTAAATCATGGTAAATACACATTATACCAAAAACAGGTAGTCATCATTAGACTCAAAGTACTTAAATGCTTTCATTTTTAAATACACAAACAGTTCTTCAAATATACTCAATTATAAACAAAAGCTCACAAATAATCTGTTATATAATAGAGTTCAAAAATAAAATCATTTATTATTAATTCTCATTAATGCATGGGTCTAATCTCAGAACAATGCAATCTTCAATCAAATTTGTGATAATAAGACAATTTATACTCCCAATTTGAAATTAAAATAATTAACATGCTGTTTTTTATTTTAATTCTTGGCACTTTTTATATATTCATACATATTTTTATATACATACACTGCTAAATAAGATATACTTATTGGGACATGACTATTGTGCTCTTATATTAATCTATCTAAATCTTATAATTATATTTTAATCTAGACTATTACTATTACACTATTTTATTTATGAATTTTTTTGAGATATTTTCTGATATTAATTGCTTTTATTTTAAGGGAGTAATCTGTAAAAAAGTATATTGTTTTTAATATACCAAATTTTAAAAATAAATATTAATTAAAAATAGAAAATGATTTATTTTTTACAGTACTAAAACAGATTAAATTGTATCACAAATTCCTATAGCTATTTTTAAATCAATTTAAAACAAATCATACGCTTTTTCTTTCACATATAAGTATGTTCCAATCACAAATTTATATTACTTTTTTTACTTTAATAGTAATAATAAAAAGTCAGATGTCACATGACTTATATATAGCTTGCACTTACAAATATGTAAAATTAAGAGCATGCTAATGAGCTCTAAACAAGCTTTTTTATTTTATTTATGATAAATGCTACTACAAGAGAAGGCATTCAAATCATTTTTATCTTGGATTGTCCCCATCCCCAGACCTGTTTCGACCCATGGGTCTCTTCAGTGAGGAGTTAGGACATTAGATTCAAAAAACCAACACAAGCAATATTAATTGCACAAATATATACATTCATGAGATCAGAGCAAGACATTTTAGATTCACCAAATTAATAAATGACAATTTATTTGCTAACAATGTTAATAAAATTGTGAAAGGTTTTTTAAAACAAAATTAAAGAATATTTGCATTCAAATAATTTACGACCATGTAACAGAAGTGAAAGTAGTTTTTTGGCTAAAATTTTTATATGGCTAGCTTTTTGTGAGATTTATGTAATTTATGTTTTAGAATTTCCCTTATCTGTTTGTACATATAAACAATTAATATAGAACTAAAATTACTACTTACTCCTAGAATTTTACTTAATAATGTTTGATAGAGAAATACTTGCACTGGAATTTAAAGCTTTTTTTATTGTGACATATTCAAGATATAAAAATACATTTGTATGTGAGGTAGATTTCAAATAGCATGAAGCTGCGCTTGTATGTTATCCATTGACATTTATCTTAGCACTTTTATATAGCATAGAGCTTCAATTCCTCTTAAAGGCACATGCAGCTTATATATCTATATCAATATATATGATCGGTGATTCACTTGTTTTTTATACCTTAGATAAACTTTTAATTATATTTAATTAAAAATTTTTTCTTTATAATTATTTTCTTAACTAAATTCTTTTTTTTTGTGTTAGAGCTAGAGATTATAATTTTTATCTATCCATTAAACTCTTATAACAAATAAAATACAACTATATAGAGTTAGCCAGGTTTATCCATGCACGATTTTTTTTACTAAAAATATATATACTAATGTTTTGGCTGAGTCACACTTACCATAAGGTGGATAAGAAATATTATAAAAATAATTGTAAAAACACTGTAAACATTGATGTACAACACTACCAAAAGTTCTACCAACAAAAATCAGGTAGAAATTATAAAAATTAAAAACTATTTAGATTAATGGTTTGTAAAATTTTTCAAAATAGAAGATATTTTATATATAACATTACATATGTCGATACAATCGCAGTGACTTCTCTGATCTCTACATTGTTGGCGAGTGATACAATCTCTTAATTATATTTAATTAAATTTCTTTTTCTTAATAATTATTTTATTAACTTAAAGTTTATCGTGGGTTGCAAATGGAGATTAGTTTTATTTATTCATTAAACTCTTATAACAAGCAAAAACATAACTATATACATATATTCAGGTTCATATCTTTGCAGATGAATGAAAAAAAACGTATTTGCATTAGATGTTTGTAAAATAAAAAAATTTAAATATAACCCTAATGACATATGTTTATAATACTAACATTTCTTAATGTATGCTAGAGTGAGTTGCGGTTTCTTCTCATCTTAATTTATTAATAGTATTGCTTTCTATTTTATTATAATGCTTTCCATGTATATATTTTTGTATTGTGACACATGTTATTAGACCAACTGAGCATAACTTGATAGCTTGTTATCTAGCTTTACATTTATAATTTGAGCTTTATTTTGTGCAATAGTGTCATTTTCACTTTTTTTGGATTACAAAATAGTGTCTTTACCACTGTATTTACATACATATGTCTAATTTTAGAGTACAACACCCTGCCCTTACATATTCTTCTCATCTAAATTTTCCAGGTTACAATATATATATATATATATATATTGTAACCTTTTTCTAATGGAGATGGGAATGAGTAAGAGGGAGAGAGAGATAGAGAAAGATATAAAGAAGAATATAGAGTAAAGGAAAGAAAATGATAAAGATAAATGATGAAAATGAAATGAGAGAGAGACCAATTGTAACCTTTTGATAATGGAGATGGGATATGAGTAAGAGAAATAATGATAACGGTAAAGATAAATAAATGATGGAAAAGAAAAGAATTGAGAGGGAAAAGAAATGAGGAAAAAGTAATAGAAATGATATATATAATGGAGAGAAAGAAGAAATGAAATAGAGAAGAAATGAGATGGTGGGAAAGATATGAAATAAGAAATGTAAGAAGAAGATGGAACTAAAGGAGAGATAGAGAAATGAAATGAGATGATAAAAGAAATGACATGAAAGGAAATGGAATATAATTGAAATGATATAAATGAACTATAAATTAGAGACTCTAAACGACTCGGCTCAGTGGGGTTACAATAAATTTAAAGAAAAGAGATGATGATCCAAAGATGTATAATCAAACAAAGGTTAAATCCAAGGTTGATGAACTATAATTACTGAAGCATAAGTATAATAAGCATAAGTATAAATAAAATAGGCCGGCATTGAAAACAATAAATTCTTCAGCTAAGTACATGTTTTATATTTATAATCCTAGGTTCAAACGTGAAATAATTACAATATATATTTTAAGTTCACTTTCACGGTTCTTCTTTCGATAAATGCATTTTTTTTTTAAACAAATTTCCTTTTATTTATTTCTAAACATAAGAGTAGACTTTATTTATAATTAAGGACGCTCCTTGGTTTATGTGCTACGATCAACGGTCATAAAGTTACTTATAAGTACGGGCAATTATACCCAAACATTATGCATTTGATAAAGATAAGTTCATTAATAATTTTTTTTTTTTTTATTCTTTTAAAGTTTTACTTCCAAACAAATTCTTTTCATCTTATTGGCATAAACGAGAATTAGCATTTTAAAATACATATTTTCTTCTTAACTACTATTCTTTAAAGAGCATATTTACATGTATACAGCATGTATTATAATGCGGTATTAAATTTGATGTCACTTCCAACTTATACAGACGATAACGCAATTTCCATGTTAATATTTTAAAATGTTTGAATTTTTTTTTTTTTGATAGGATATATACTATAATTTAGTGCAACAAAGTCTTTAGCCATAACAATACCTAATAATCCAAGTTTTACCCTCAAATGAAGAAAATTGAATATAATAAAAGTAACTGATATATGGGACGCTGTATTTTTTTTCTTTAAACATTTTACCGTAAATTTTAATATCTCAACTGTACTGAAAAACTGTCAGAAAACGGAATTACCTTTCTTTTAGCCCTTCTTCATGGCAAGACGTTTTTTTTTAAATAGTTATTTTAAACATACTTTTTTTTTTTTTTTTAAAAAAAAATATAAAGTTTTAAAAATTTACTTTTGTTAAAGGACTTTTAAGATTCAGCCACAGGTAGAATTAATAACAGATCAGCCACTGAACTCCCTTTAGATCTCCGTTTTCTCACAATTCTTCACCCCCCCCTTTTTTACAGTTTATTTACAAACCAATAAAAACTATTTTTTTTATTAAATTTACATATTCCAACAAACTAGCTATAGAATCGATCCAATGACACAATCAATATCAATTTTTTTTATACCACGTGACAGCTACCAAGTCAAAATTTTATTATTAACACATATTATATAACAAATGTTTTGTTATTTAATAATATTTTACAATTCCCTCGTAAAATTTAAAATCATACACTTTATTAAACCCATAAATTATTTCATTGAAATAATTTTATCCACACATTTGTTTTATTTACCTATTTTAAATAATATTGGATTTAATTTTTTTTTATTTTATTTATATTATCCTTGCAGGCATAGACATATTCTCACATAGAAACGCAGACGATAAACGCCAGCTGATAATTTAAAAGTTATTTTTAAAATTGCAACAATGTTAAACTACAAAACTAATAACAAATATTCTTATTTTTTTTTTAATAAAAACTTATATCATTTTAAATTTTTTTTTTTTAAATTTATTACTTAATTATTCCGATTTATTTATCATATCTAATTACTATCATTTAAACATTAGAATGGATTATAAGATAGTTATTTTAGAATACATTTAATATTACTTACAAACTGACAATTATTTCTAATATCTTTCTTTTTTAAAATTTAAATTATTATTTAGCCTTTCTTACCAACCTAACTCATATATTTTTTCAAATACTTAAACATAATTCTAGTTATTAATTAATTTAATTTTCATTTTTATCATTATTATCTTTTTTTTTTAAAAAATCAGACAATTTCAAACCAAAAGGTTAAGCTAAGATAACCTTTAGCTCCTTCTGGAACCAAGGGAAACTTTAGTTAAGTACAATATATATATATAATTAAAATCCAGTCAACACTTAGACAATTCCTATATCAATAACAATCAACAATTTCAAATTGTTGTCAAGGTAATCTTCTTTTAATAATAAAGGTGGTATCCCATCTTTATTAATGATCCAATATATTTATATAGACACTAAATATTGCAACTTGACCAATGAGATTAAAATTATTGCTGCAAAGATGTTTAAATAAACCTCTTTGAACAGGTAAATATAACTTGTTCTGAATGCAGACTAATAAATTATTAATTTCATTATAAACTGCATTTATAATTTTCAAATTGCAAATAAAGTATTACTTAAATAATAAGTGTTATAATGCTCAAGGCTAAATGGGTTTGTAAGTAATCATTAAAAGCCAATCAACACTTAAACAATCCCAATATCAATAACAATCAACAATTTCAAACTGTTGTCAAGGCAACTTCCTTTTAACAACAAAAGTGGAATCTCACCTTATTTATGGTCCAATAAATATATTCATATAGACACTAAAGATTGCAACTTGACTACAGGTAATCAAGATTTATCTGTTAAAATGGCAATAAAATGTAATTCTATACCAAAAATGCTGTGATTATTAATAACAATATTGATTTTTGCTCAGGTTTATTGATTGAAGTTTTGAAATATTTTGAGGATGATGATTTTCATCACTACTGATTATTCTCTTGGTATTTAGCATTACAATATTATATATAATCAGAAAATAATAAATTCTTACAACAGCTATATAAATATCAAATTTTTTTATATACATAAAAAGCCTTTTTCAGCACCTGATTTTGTGCCCTTTTCAAATGTTAATAATAAATTGTTTTTTCTCTTCACCAGTAAAAATTGTAATTATAAATATGTGATTTTTTTTGCATACATTAGTGAAGCTATAATTATACTATAATGTGTAATATGTCTGCTTAGCACTTTCAAGATTTAATGTTCAAATCTCATACTCATAGCTTTACAAATGCATACAACAGGGTTAAAAATAAAAATGAAGGAACATCAGTCTTCTGGGACCACTAAGCATCTACAGACCATGTAATCAAACTCAGTTCTACTCAAATAATTTGCACAGAAAAGAGTGATGCCAAAAGAAAAGTCAAAGAAGCTTTTTACATAGCAAATGATCTCAGTGCCATTAATAGAAGAGAGGCATGCTTTGCTCTCTCCAAACAATGGACTAACTAATTAAAAATTCAAACTCATTTGCATATGTATACAATAAATCACAACAGTCTTCATTTGTAAAGCTATGAGTATGAGATTTGAACATTAAATCTCGAAAGCGCTTAGCAGACATATTACACATTATAGTATAATTACAGTTTCACTAAACGTATGTGAAAAAAGTCGCATATTTATAATTAAAATGTTAATAATCTATTATGTTAATGAACTATTACAGATATAAAACTATCTAGTGTTCAGTAATGAAATTAAAATATCAATACCAATATAAATCATTAAAATAAATCAAAACCTACATATAAATCCAGTAATTACAAAATAATTGACTATATCATAACAATATAATAAATAAAATAAATTACATGCATTTTTTTAAATTTACAATTATATATATGTCAATTTATATAATTTTCCATTCATTTTTAATTAACCAGTTATTAACCAAATTTATAGAAATCTTGTAAATATTTATACAATTATTTAAATTATTTTTAATATAATATGTTTCATATATTTGTCTTCTTTTTGGATCTTTGATGAAATTTAAACAATTAATACTTTTGTAGCATCTATTCTATGCCTATATTTTAAATAATGAATATATAATGCAGATTTATCATCTTTTCTATTAATTGCATTATTATGTTCTCTAGCTCTTACTTCTAATTATTTGCCAGTATGCCCAAAGTAAACCATTTTATAACTTCACATGTAATTTTATATACAATTCCTTTTTTGTACCGTATATCATCTCTCAATCTATAATTACCTATTAATAGATCGAGATTTTTACTGTTTTTCCAGCCAATATTTATATCCTTTTTAATATAATTTTTGTTATATAAATATTGTCTGGTCAAACAGTAAAAATCTCAATCTATTAATAGGTAATTACAGGTGGGGAGATGATATACAGTACAAAAAAGGAATTGTATATAAAATTACATGAGAAATTGAAAAATGATTTACTTTGGCATGCATACTGGCAAGCAATTAGAGATAAGAGCCAAAGAACATAATAATGCAACTAATAGAAAAGATGATAAATCTGCATTATATATTCATTATTTAAAATATGGGCATACTATAGGTGCTACAAAAAGTATTAAATGTTTAAATTTGATCAAAGATCCAAAAAGAAGACAAATATATGAAATATATTGGTTAATTAAAAATGAATGGAAAATTATATAAATTGTCATATATATATAATTGTAAAAAAATGCATGTAATTTATTTTATTTATTATATTGTTATGATATAGTCAATTATTTTGTAATTACTGGATTTATATGTAGGTTTTGATCTATTTTAATGATTTATATTGGTATTGGTTGTTTCAGTTTTATTATTGAACACTAGATGGTTTTATGATTATTAACATTTGAAAAGGGCATCAAATAAGGTGCTGAAAAAAGCTTTTTATGCATAAAAAAAATTTGATATTTATATAGGTGTTGTAAGAATTTATTATTTTCTGATTATTATTTTATGGAATAACAGCATAAAGATATTTATTCATTTCCAATTTGAATATTAATATATAATGTAGAGGATTTGAACATGTGTGTGGTCATGTGTATCAGTTCTATAAGATAGAGCTAATGGTCAAAGGGATCTTGAAAATCTGTGTTCAAATTCCCTATATTACATCTAAACCATACATGGACAAATTTGAGTTCCAGTGATAGTCTATTTAATATTCATTATCTAATGGCTATTGTTTATAAAAAATGGCTAATCTCTCTGCCCAAGATTACATTTTGAGCATATCTTTCTTAGTTGCCTTGAAGTGTACCCAACAGTTCACTCAACTAATAATAATAATTATGGTCAGTTTGCCTTGATGTAATTGAAGCTAATTACTTTCAAGGCTTATTTTCTTTCTTTCTGCATATATATATATTTCAAAATTATCAAAACATATTCTCTTATATTGTAAAAAAAAAAAAAAAGTATTATTTTTACATTTTTTATTTTCTTTTCCCTGATCACAAAATCTTCTAGTTAAGTCATATGAAAAAACATTTTTTTTCCTAATATTTTTTATTTCTAATCATATTTAATTTATTTAATTCTAATCTTTCACGCATCTTGTCACATCATTGTATTTCTGTGCATCTCTTAGTAATTGCTTATCCTATTGGTAACCTTTTACCTGAATATACATTTCATGCTGATTGACATCATGTTTTCTTAATTTATTTTGTGAATAAATAAATGATGAATGTAATAATTTTACAATTGGGCTGTCCAATGTTGAATAAAAACTAGTAAATGTTTTAAAAAAAATCCCATATGATGAAATATATCAATTTCACCAAGGTCCCAAAGATAAAATACTAATTCTCATTTATACATTGATCAGAATAATTTCGGATCAAGGCCAAAATATGAGTACACATTTTTGCCAGCATAAAAGATTCAATGCATTAGATATGTTTTAAATATTTAACTAACAAATATGATAATTATTTTAGTGAAACACATATTTTGATCAAAATTGACTAATATGAGGAAGAATTCTGATAAAGGCCATAGAGAATTTTAAAAGACCTGACAATATAAAAAGTGTGATTTAAAAAAGAAATGCCAATTTAAACATTATTTTGACTATTTCAATAGTTTATGGTTATCTACTTACATGGGACATTTTTTTATTTAGCATTCAAATATACAGTGAAAAATGGGGAAAACTGATCTTTCTATCAAGAGGATTTAAATACAATCGATATTTCTGTCCAAAATAGTTTTCATTAGTGTACATAACTTCATATAAAAAATATCATAAGCAATAATCTTTTATACTTAAAAATTCTGATTCAAATATTTGAATAAAAATACTCATATATATATAAAATATTGTGCCGGTCGGATTTGTATGTTCATGTAACAAGATCTAGCATCTAGGCAAAAGTACCTCAAATCCAATCATGTGCAACACTCATGAACTCTGCCCTATTTGCCTATTTCCCAGATCTATAACATTATAAACAACAATCCCGATGACATCGACTTAATTTACTTCTCACCACCAGCATTGGTCATCGGAGACACAAAAAGACTCAGGCTAAACTTATATGATAGAATAACTTAATAACTAGCTATATTTGATTTGCAATGAAAGCTTGTGACCTAGCATATTAATTATGTATTGAGCGGAGATCATCTAGTCATATTTAGCATAAGTAATAACTTAATATATTATCTTAACTAAAAGAAAGCAATGGTTTGAGTTTGATATATATATATATTTAAGATTTATTAATAACAAAATTATGTCGGGTTACTTACCCGACATTAGCCTCATGAGTATTATATATATATGTGTTTGATTCATATTTAACGATAACATAAGATTTGCGGCTATGCCAATAATATATGTGATTTAATGAATTAGCACTATTAGAATACATTACTGGAATACTATTACACCCCCAGAGATGAAAAGAGCATTTAATTAATTTAAAAAGACAATAATTTTACAAGCAGATATTATATTTGGTTACATTTAATATGATTATTAATTGGAGTTATAGATAATTAATGTGCAGGGTGGATAATGAATAATTATATAATGATACTATATCTATTGCATTAATACGTATATGAAACTAATGGAAATATGTCTGTTTAAATAAATCATCTCATTATGGCTTATGACTATTTCTGGGTGACTAATAAGACACTGAATGGGTGGCGCGTGCATGGCAGCTGATTGGATTGGTCCAATTATGGATCCTGGAGTGTGCTTCATGAATTCTAAGAACGAAGTTGACCAATTTCCTCTGCAATGTAGGCAGGGTTGGTATAGAGATGAATGAAGGACGGTCGGCTATGTCATTATTGGGCTGGATTTTCCAGAGCAATCCCCGTATAAAGCATGCACATAAGACCAAGGATATCCCCAGGGTGGTTTTACAGCCTGGTTTAAGGACATAGAAAACGATGATGGGCCTCGACTGCGCGAATACCTCCATGTGAAAAAGAAGCATGAACATATATAAAAATGAAGTGGCCTTTATGCACATAATGCTTAATAATATAATATAAACAAAACTCTAAAGATTAAAGATTATCGAACATATTTATTGCCCACAAATTATGAAATATTCGGCATAATGATATGGCTTCATTAAGCAAACATGGATAATATTTATGCTTAAATATAAAACTAAGCTCTTAAGATTCCCCCTCCCCTTACGTTATGTTACTTAATATTATTCATTACTTCTCACACATTTAATAAATCTCAATTTTGGTTAATCAACGCCCTTGTGAAAATATATAAATCATTACAAAATAAGTGGGTGGTGGTAATAGCTAAGATGGATTTTACATATATAATATAATTTAAGAATAAAAGATAGCACATTATTTAGGAAGGAAAATGTGAAAAACAGATATCAATCTGTTTTTCTACAGTAAACATAAAAATATAATTAGTTTATTTATCTAAAATCGCGAGCACCTGGGCAAGTCAAATAAGACTTGTTTTGATCAAATTATAAGTTATTTACTTGGTAAATGATGGGTGGGGAAATGAGAATGAATAATATGCTTGCGATTTTAAAATATTATTGGCATAAATACATAAATCTAAATGAAAATTATTTGCCACTTGGAAATAAAAGAAAAGGAAAAACATTTTATAGGAGGCTTACTATAGATTAGTTATATAGAGTTATACGAATACATATTTTGAAGACATTTAAAATAGGTGATTAAAATATAAATATTACAGAGAAGGCAGGATTTAATAATTATAAGCGGTCAAAGTTCTTTTACCTTGCTTATTTGGAAGAACGATTTCATTAGGAGTCAGACCATCGGTATTGTTTCACTAGATCTAGGGTAGCATTATTATTTGAGAATCAGCATTTCATTTTCACTGGAAAAATACACAAAGTTCATTGGTACGAGATGCAGAGCTTTGTTCATGGGAACAGCATATTAGAACGGATGGAAAAGGTGAAATTTCCCCTACTCATGACACATTGAGTGAGAATCAAAACTAGCATGGAATATGTATAGCGACATAGTTATTTAATGGTCTCCTCCTTTGTGGATTCAAATCCAGCAGTATATATTGTAACGATGCGGAGAATGCGACTGAACGTAAACTGCACTACAGGGCGCCATCTAGGCATTTGAACCTAGAAAAATTTATAAAGTAGGCAGATACGTAAGTCAAAAAAAAATTTTTTTTTTTTTAATTTTGATTTCGGTCGTGAGCCCATGTCACTAGCTCAGGGAGTAGCAGAGATTTAATAATATCATCTCTTATCTAATTAGATTTCAACATTAAAAAATAAATAAAATAAGCCACTGCCAGTAATTAGCATACAAACATTTATTTATGCACATATATATAAGATTTAAAATTATTTTAGTATTAGTTTTACATTTTAACATTTAACATTATTTTTAACTTTGATTTTTGACTATAATTTACATTTAATTACTATTATATTCTAATTTTACATTTTAATTAAGTTCGCACAGATAAATTTATGAAAGCTTGTTTATAATGTTGAATATAGATCGCTTACATAGATTTCACGGTCAAAAACATTTCAAAATAAACATAAACAATCAAAATACAAAATTATTGATTACTGACAATTGCAGAGGGAAATTTATATGTAACCCAATAGTATTCACCATAAGATACTTGCATTGTCACCAATAACTTAAAAGACATCCTAATAAATACAGTTTAGTAACTCACCGTAAGGTATCATTATTTATCGAATGTCTATATATTTCGATCAAATATGAAAACGCAAAACATAATTAACCGATAAACAATCCATGCAAGCGTCTATAAACAACTTAAATTTAATGCATTTTTATTTAGAATCGAGTATGAATACTACATAGACTTGCATTGAAATTAAAATATTCTATCCCTATTTAACCTTAGGCTAAAATTCGCAGTCAAACTGGCATCAATCCATCTGATACATCGATGTATTCAATGTAATACGAAATATGGCAGCACCAAAAGAATTAAGAAAAGACATTGACTCTCAATCAGATAGGAATATTACATCTATCTAACGAGAAGAACAATAAAAAAAAAACTCCATAGAAAGGAACTGCGTTCTCCGTCTTATAATTCCTTCCATAGGCAAACGGGTGAGTGCGGCGTATATATAAACGATTCTGCCAGTAGCGAATCTCCGATCACATCTACTAACTACATCAATATATCCAATCCATTGACCCAATCTAACAACGACATAAATAACCTAAGATTACCCTCCCCTAATATAACTTTACAAATCTATACAGCCATTCACGCCCGACTTAAGTTTAACATTTTTATAATTAATTTAACGGAAAACAAAAATCATAATAAAACTTAAAGAACAAAAAATAAATAAATGGAAATGATTTTACAAAATAAATACATTAAATAAAATTATAACTAATTAATAAATAATGTTGGTCAGATAGAATAATATTGCAATCATTTAAATCTGGAAAAGTTTTTAATTTACTGTTCATAAATTTTAAAGTTCTTATGGTTATTTAAATAGTTCATCTTCATATATTCTTTGCCGTTTGAACGTGAATTCCCACGTCGTCCGAAGATTGGTATCCTGTTGGCCGATTTATTTATCCATCCGGAGATTTTTTTAGTGTAGTTGGTCCTCAATGTAGAAACGATGGTTCATTTTTCTTCCTTTCTTAGCAGAACTGAAGGGATTGAAGCTGTGCGTCTTTTTCAATCCCCTCAGCACTAACACCTAGCTGTTACATCGTAATAATCATCAATAACTAGTCACTTATTAATAATTTCCAAATTTTCCTTTTATACGTATTCGAAGGATTGACTTAACATTACGTCATCGATGAGATGATCCTTTTCGTTGAGGTCCGATTTCCCAATGGATTTATTTCATTTGCTGAAAGTTTCTATTGTTTTCCTATCTGACTGATGTTTTTACATTTTAAATGCCCAAGGCTGGTTTACATTTAACTAATTAACAATCATTTCCATTTCTGATTAATTAACCTGTTTTCCAAAACAAAGATATATTTTTATCTCTAAATCTTTTTAAGTTTTGTTTTTAAAATACCTTTTCTATTTTTAATACAGTTTTATTTTAATAATTTTTTTTTTTTTTATTATCTGTGCGATTTAATATATAAGAGTTTAAGATGATATTTAATTTCAATTTTTAATTCTTAAAGAAAATTTTTAAATGCGAACTTTTTAATTTACTTTCATGTTTAATAAATAAAAAAAACAACAATGTAACGAATGTCTGTGCTCGTTACAATATACTTTTATTTTGAAGCTGTAACTTAGCAACTACTGCTGGACCTGAGGCAGTTTAAGCACTTAAGTTTCATCTGGAATAGTTTGACCGGATACTCTTATCTAGTAAGATGTTTGAAACAACGCAAGTTTGTTATCAGTTTTTTGAACGATTGTTTTAAAATAAATCTTATGATTTTAAAACAAGCTAGCATGGACAATTTCCACTAATGGGTTTATTTTATTATTACCAATTCGTAATCTTTTACTTTTATCTAAGGGGTCTTCCGGGTAATTATTTTTCGAGAGACTTTTTAACAAGATTGCATCACTTCTGGCTACAAAATTATATATGAAAAAGTAATACATTTTATATATGATACCCTATATATAATATAACTTTATTAATATATTTGCAATCTCCTACACTGAAATATATATATATATATATTGTAACCGTCGGAATTGTCGAATGCTGTATTCTACTTCAATTGAAGAAAGAAAGGCCCAAAACGTTGGTGCCAATTTGTAACTGACTGAATTGATGGATGAAGGTGATGGTTAGGATGATCAATCTGATCTGATAAAAAATCTAAAAATCCAATATAAATTAATCTGGTCTAGCTCAATCGGATCACCATTATATAATAAATCATCACAAAGCACAAATAATCTCTCTTAAAGTTTCATTTACTTAAGTTAAATGTAAAATGAAGAAATAATGAGATCATCTGCTCCAAACATCAACAAATCCGCCACAATTACAATATAAATTATATAGAGCAGTGAAACCAACTACTATTACCCTAACAATAATATAGGATTAGGCTAATTACTTGATTGGCAATCTAATCAAAACCAAATCCCATTAATAACTAACATAGATTCCAACACATATATATTTTATTAGCCTGTTAATTATTATAGTAATTTAACTCTACTTTATTATTTAAAGATGTTGCCTTTATAAATCAATGGAAAAGCTTCTAAGTACCTGTAATAGCACTTTACAAAACATTTGTTTTGCAAACAGACATTATTTAAATAACAAAACAAATAATGCTTGAACCCAAATATGCATATATCTATTTTAGCAAACGCTAAATAGAAAGATAAACACTCGTGTTAATAAGCGATATACAATTGATGTGCTGTTTACATTATTTTTCCAAAATCTCAACAAATAATTTTCTGTGGGTATCAACTGGTTTTATTATAATCCTATAAACATTTTGAAAATTTATACATTCACTTAAATGCCTACACAAATTAATGGACGCCGCTGATCTACCCATAAGCTACAAAATAATCTATAAATAACTTGTTTGAAAATTTTAAACAATTGAGTAAAAATTGATTGACAACAATTAAAACACATGATTATATTTGATATTTATATAAATTGAAATAATATTCAATTGAATCGGTCAATGAAATTTATTCTCTTCATGTTATAAGAGTTTAAGAAAATATCCAAGACGAATTATTCCAAACTAAACGATAAAGTATAATTTAGATCTTTGTGACGGAATCAGACAAACATGAAATGATTGACTTTGTACTATTAATTAAGATAAATGATAATATGTATGTATAATATTCACATGCAAATATAAATATGAAAATTATATAGAAATAAAATAAATTTACTAGTAAGCTAAACATACCTTATTTTATATTCCAATTTGCTTACCAAGCTGAGCCTGAATTCCGCTACTTAAATAGCTACGCCGTCTTACGCAATCCAAATAAGACAAAATAATTAAACTAGTCTTGATATTCAAATTAACTCAATTTATTAGATTATAAGAAAGAAAATTGACAATATTCATGATAGAATACATCCGAAATAACTTTATAATTTTAGATGGGTTGATTAAATAAAATGATCATATTGCTATGTGTTTCTCTATATACGTGTTGCAATAACAATAACGACACAAAAAAAAATAAATGACTAAATGACGGGAAAGGCCCCTAGATATTTTACTAAAATAAAGTTTACTTATAACCTATACCAAAATGTGAAATAGGAGGATATCAAAATCTATTTGTTTATCAAAATAATTACGGATAAATGAATATGAAATAGAGAACATTTTGAGCCTCTCCGATCACTTTCATCTAATAACTTATATTACTTTTAGATAATAAAAAAAATCATCATATTTTACTACATATAAAAAAAATATAACACGTACATTTTATATAACAAAAAAAAAAATCATACCATATTTATAAATCAGTTCGTTCATTGTTTACTGGTCTATCGATCGACCTCAATCATAGTGTATAGAAAAGTTTCTCCGTCAGAAATGGTAATCGTAAACCCTGCAATACTTCATTAAAAAGTTTCCTTTTCCATTTTTCTTTTTTTTTTCTTCTTTCTCTTCTCTCCTGAAGATGTGAGTGCACTTTGACTATTCCCATTATGAGGTAAAGTGATCCATTGGGTTCCTGTTCTGATGTTTATGCAAATCCATTTTTTTATTTTTTTTTATTTTTTTTTTTACTTCATAGGTTTCTTCTTATTTTTTTTTTTTTTTTACATTGTTGCCGCCTTCCGAGACTCCCTTTCCACTGCCCGCTGAATGATTGAACAGACAGACAATTCCCTTATTTTTCCATGTTTTATAGTTTTACATCCAAAAATATTGAAAAAAGTTCATTTTTTTTAAAAGACACGGAAAATAGATCTGTCCTTTACTATTGCAAAATGATAAAGCTTGTGTGTCCTCTTATCTTTTGAAACGTCATTTTTATATGTTCTCTTTCTGACGTTGTCTTATCCTGGCGACCACACACGGTTATAGATAAGAAGATACGTGAAGATTAAATCCAAATTCGATTACAACAATTTTTTTTTTTTTTATATTATTTTATAAACCAAAATACAAAATTGATATAATAACCTTTTAAATCATTGATACACATCAATGATTTACACCTATCTATATACTTCCCTTTAATAATAATATTTTTATAAAAAATTCTATAAATAAAATGTACACAACATATATGTAAACATTAAACTGTATGTAATAATGTTACTATGGTGTCTGCATTCATATCTGAAAAGTATAAAATAATATCAATCCGATTTAGTTAAATTTATATTATGCTGAATTGTTTACTATGTTTTTCTTTTCTTTTCTTATCATATTTTTTTTT
This sequence comes from Epiperipatus broadwayi, assembly GCA_028023455.1. Taxonomy (NCBI): domain Eukaryota; kingdom Metazoa; phylum Onychophora; class Udeonychophora; order Euonychophora; family Peripatidae; genus Epiperipatus; species Epiperipatus broadwayi. The sequence continues at coordinate 196,765 of JAQFVV010006955.1, read as the reverse complement.
TTTTTATATATATACCTGGATCATCAATTTGAACACTCACAACATCTCCCCTCTACAGAGAAAAAAAAAAATAACAACGATGCCTTTTTTCCTCCCTCTCTAAAATCATTAAACGTCTTAATCTCTGCACAGAGAAACATCTACCACTTCCATTTGCCTTGATTTTAATATCATCTGAAATGTTAGTAAAAAAAATCTAAAATATCTTATTCTTATAGAAGAAATGTGGAATTCGTTCATTCCATTTATGCTTGACTAATTGGTTCACCTATACGTATATATATATATTTTTTTTTTTTTTTTTTTTTTTTTTTTTACAATCAAATTATTACATCTTTATATTCCCATCTACAACTTTCTGGACAACAATGCTTTAAAATTAAAGTCAAACAAGAAAATCATTTAGTATTTGCTTCATACAAGCTAAATGTATTATGGAACAAAATTCATTTATAAGCCAAATATTATTAGTTACTTTCTAATAATCATATATTTTCATTGCATTTTTAAAATATATACATATTCACTATTTTGTTTTCTTAAAACTCAACAATAGCTTTTATTATTATTTTCTTTAGACATATCTGTAGTTCACTTCAGTGATACTACTATGGGCCTAAATTTTAAACATTCAATATTGTCATAAAGTGAGAATGTAACTTTAGTTATTTAATATCCCATATTTATTCAATTCCTGCCTTGGACATTAAAATATCAACCTTTAAAGTCACTTTTCCTATAAAACAATCTAAACAAATGAAACTTAACTCATACAGTGAGCCGGAGATTCAAAACAACAGAGATATCCCACTTTTAAATCACTTCTAATACTAAAGTAAATCGACTAAATGTTAATTAAATCTAATTTTAATTTCTGGAGGATCTGACAACTACTTTACAAACCCATCTGTGCTCTACATTGATGCTAATCAGGGACATTTATGTTTGAATAGCTTTATTTTATACAGGTTAGGGAAACTACTAAACATTTCTCTTTAAAATTATAACTCATATTAACATATAAATCCTGCCATCAAGGATTTCTTCCTACCTGCCAACGAATAATAATAATAAGTCGGGACATCTGTCGACTTCAGACTTCAATATAATCTTATATAGAGTTACGAGCCACAACACACATCTATAGTTCTGTCAACTTCCTCAAAGAAAAGACTTAACCATACAAATATTTACAATTCACAAATAGCACAGACATTAAAATCTTACACTCTATATCTCCAATGTATTAAATAACACATTCACCATCATCAGTCAATTCCACAAGGTTTAATTTTAAACAGTACTTGCATACTATACAATGAAAATTTTCAAAGTACTTTGACTATAAATATTTCTCACTATTACTAATGACTTTTGGTCATAATAATAACTATCATAAGACATACTAATAAAGTTACTTTAGTGAATGTCTTCTTATTTAATTGGGTGGGGCTGCTGGTTTTAAGCTTCGGGCATTGAAGGTACCTTTTTCACCTTCTGGGGTTTCTATGAGAAATGCATTCTCCCCCACTTTTCTTTTTATTTGGAATGGTCCCTCATACACATTCAAAAACTTTTTGAATTTATAATTCTGCGGGTCACTGACTTGGGGAGTTCTTACAAATACAAAATCTCCTACTTTAAATCTACAAGGCTTATGAGAGGCTTGGGTAATTCTTTTTTGTCCCATCTCTCTCAAATTCCGGTTAGCCTTTGCTAAGTCATGATCATAATCTACCTTTTCTTCAGTTATAATAGGTAATGGTGTTTTAATTAATATGGGCTCTCTATATCCAAAATGCAAATACGTTGGGGTGTATTTAGTGGATTCATTCTGGGTTATATTTATATAGTGAATGACATCCTTTAATTTATTCACCCATACACGGTGGTTGCTTCCTAGGTATACCCTAAATAATCTACCCAGCTCACGCATAATTCTTTCACATGGGTTAGATTGAGGGTTCCTAATTGAACACAGAATATGTTTTATACCCTGCCGTTCAATCCAACCTTTCCACTCCTTAGATAGGAATGATGTAGCATGGTCTGTCTCAATGGCAACATAGGGATTTCAGAATCGATTTCAGCAATCTTATTATAAAAATTTTCAGAGATAAGGGAAATTTGACTCCCTGAATCAAGTAAAGCCCTTACTGACGTACCTTGAATAACTATAACAATTTCTGGACAATAATTAAGGATATAACTTTCCAAATCCCTATCATAATCATTATCTTCTGTTTCAAAATTTATTGATTCCAAATAACTAAAAATATCATGGCTCCCCAAATTCACTATACTATGAGGCTCCCGCAGTGAGGAACATTCCAACGAGGCCATTTTTAATTTAAAGGTTTAGTCTTAGGCCTAGCCCCTAGCATTTTCACAGGTGTGTTCTGTGATGTGCTGACAGGATAACTTCCTGCTGCACATGCACCCTTTTCTGCTCTATCATAACCTTTGGGATTGGTCCTGTTTGTATTTACTGGTGCTAAAGATTTGGCATATTTAGTGCCTCTATAATACCTATCATTTCTATTATCTAAGGTCCTTCTATTTCTATAACATTTAATGGGAGAAACATTGTAAGTAGGATCATTTCTGTGGTGTTTATGACTACTCCCTGTAGGTGCTTCACTTGCCTCAAGTGATCCAAGTATATCGGACACCTCTTCCACAGTATGCCTATCGGCAGCAATCAGAGTTTGCTCTATATCGCGTGGCAGGTTTCTCCTAATGATACAAATTATTTGGTTTTCCGACAACGGATATGCGGTCAGCATTTTCAATTTTGCTGTCTGCATCCGGAAAAATTGAGTCAAGCTACCCTTGCTAATACTATATTTATCTTGGCTAATCTGGTGCCTAATATTGTCCTGTTTATCTTCCCCCAAAAACCATTCAACAATATATATTTAAAATCCCCATATGTTTCGGGCTTATTAAACAAGGACTTCCACCAATGTTTGGCAGATGCACTCAAATGATTACTAGCCACTGACAATTTTTCCATTTCACTTAATCTACTTAATGAGAATAGCTCTTCCAGTGCGCTTAGATACTCTATAGGGTTTTCATCATAATCACCCTTGAAGACTTTGATCTGAATAAACCTTGCTATGTTTCCATCTATCTTTTCTCTCTTAACTTCTTCTGGACTCTGTATTAATTTATTATTTTCATCCCCATACATTGATAGTATATCATGATCACTTCTATTTAACTTATTTTCTGTGGTCAAATATTGATATGGTTTATCCTTTAGACCATCATTACCCTTTACCATAGTATCTTTTATTCCTACTATTTTATCTTCCAACATTATAGATATCCTATGATCGAGATTTATTTCCTGTTCCTCCAAATGCTTGCTTATTTCTTGTTTTAGTATCTTGCTATTATCTTTCATTTCATTATAAACCTCATCTTGATTTTTAGCATACTTTTCTAACTGTTGCAATGATGATTGGTGACTATCTAGTCTATCCTTTAAATCGTCTAACTCTCTTGCCTTCCCTTGCTCAATATTGCTTAACTCTTCTTGGACAACTAGTAGACTATTCTGAGATTCTGTATACACTTTCTGTAATTTCTTTATTTCATTATCAGCCTTATTATGTTTCTTACACACCTCTTTATATTCAACTTTCATCTGGCTTTGAAGATCCTTAACTTCTAGCTTAAGATTGTTTACTTCTACTTTTGAAGCCTCTTGACCATCCTTGTAAGCTTTCTCAAATTTTGTGTACTTTTTCTCTAATTCTTTGTGCCCAACTTTACAATTTTTGACTTCCTAATTCAAGTTTTCAAATCTATTTTCTAATCTTCCTTGTGATTTATTTAACTGGTCCCTTAACTCATCAAATCTGCTATCACATTTACTATCAGATTTTTTTAACTGAGCATCTAAGTCATATTTTAATTCCTCAAACTTTGCATTAGTAGCATTTAGCTCTATTTTGCATAAGCCAATTGTAATATTTACCTCCTCTCTAAATTCTTTGTTTTCTTTAATTATATCACCCAGTTTATTATTCATGTCTTCTCTTAATATTTGATTATCTCTACTCATACCACTAAATTTATCATTTATTTCACTACTTATATCTTCTCTTAACTTATTATTATCTCTGCTCATATCACCAAATTTATCATTTATATCACCAAACTTGGCATTTATACCTTCAAATTTATTATTCATATCACTTTTCATATCATTCATATTTTCCATTAATTCTTTTAAAATTGGATACAAATTTCCTTCAGGTTTTGATAATTTTTCTTTCTTATGGCTTTCCATTTTTATTTTCTATTTCTGTCAAATATAATATCTCTATTTTAAATAAATTGCGAAATACTTTACTTTTATTTATTCTTACATAAAACATATCTATCCGTTCAATCCTGCGGCTGCGAACAAAATCCCCAAAGAACGACAACAACAAATATTTTAATATCTTATTTAAACCCATGATATAATATAATCAACTATATAACTCCACCAATGCATATAAAAATAATACTATGTTTTAGCATCCATATGAGACTCAAACTTGGGTCTTTAATTGGTTATTTCGGCCCGAGTTGATGCGCCATTTTGTAACCGTCGGAATTGTCGAATGCTGTATTCTACTTCAATTGAAGAAAGAAAGGCCCAAAACGTTGGTGCCAATTTGTAACTGACTGAATTGATGGATGAAGGTGATGGTTAGGATGATCAATCTGATCTGATAAAAAATCTAAAATCCAATATAAATTAATCTGGTCTAGCTCAATCGGGTCACCATTATATAATAAACCATCACAAAGCACAAATAATCTCTCTTAAAGTTTCATTTACTTAAGTTAAATGTAAAATGAAGAAATAATGAGATCATCTGCTCCAAACATCAACAAATCCGCCACAATTACAATATAAATTATATAGAGCAGTGAAACCAACTACTATTACCCTAACAATAATATAGGATTAGGCTAATTACTTGATTGGCAATCTAATCAAAACCAAATCCCATTAATAACTAACATAGATTCCAACACATATATATATTTTATTAGCCTGTTAATTATTATAGTAATTTAACTCTACTTTATTATTTAAAGATGTTGCCTTTATAAATCAATGGAAAAGCTTCTAAGTACCTGTAATAGCACTTTACAAAACATTTGTTTTGCAAACAGACATTATTTAAATAACAAAACAAATAATGCTTGAACCCAAATATGCATATATCTATTTTAGCAAACGCTAAATAGAAAGATAAACACTCGTGTTAATAAGCGATATACAATTGATGTGCTGTTTACATTATTTTTCCAAAATCTCAACAAATAATTTTCTGTGGGTATCAACTGGTTTTATTATAATCCTATAAACATTTTGAAAATTTATACATTCACTTAAATGCCTACACAAATTAATGGACGCCGCTGATCTACCCATAAGCTACAAAATAATCTATAAATAACTTGTTTGAAAATTTTAAACAATTGAGTAAAAATTGATTGATAACAATTAAAACACATGATTATATTTGATATTTATATAAATTGAAATAATATTCAATTGAATCGGTCAATGAAATTTATTCTCTTCATGTTATAAGAGTTTAAGAAAATATCCAAGATGAATTATTCCAAACTAAACGATAAAGTATAATTTAGATCTTTGTGACGGAATCAGACAAACATGAAATGATTGACTTTGTACTATTAATTAAGATAAATGATAATATGTATGTATAATATTCGCATGCAAATATAAATATGAAAATTATATAGAAATAAAATAAATTTACTAGTAAGCTAAACATACCTTATTTTATATTCCAATTTGCTTACCAAGCTGAGCCTGAATTCCGCTACTTAAATAGCTACGCCGTCTTATGCAATCCAAATAAGACAAAATAATTAAACTAGTCTTGATATTCAAATTAACTCAATTTATTAGATTATAAGAAAGAAAATTGACAATATTCATGATAGAATACATCCGAAATAACTTTATAATTTTAGATGGGTTGATTAAATAAAATGATCATATTGCTATGTGTTTCTCTATATACGTGTTGCAATAACAATAACGACACAAAAAAAAATAAATGACTAAATGACGGGAAAGGCCCCTAGATATTTTACTAAAATAAAGTTTACTTATAACCTATACCAAAATGTGAAATAGGAGGATATCAAAATCTATTTGTTTATCAAAATAATTACGGATAAATGAATATGAAATAGAGAACATTTTGAGCCTCTCCGATCATTTTCATCTAATAACTTATATTACTTTTAGATAATAAAAAAAATCATCATATTTTACTACATATAAAAAAAATATAACACACGTACATTTTATATAACAAAAAGAAAATCATACCATATTTATAAATCAGTTCGTTCATTGTTTACTGGTCTATCGATCGACCTCAATCATAGTGTATAGAAAAGTTTCTCCGTCAGAAATGGTAATCGTAAACCCTGCAATACTTCATTAAAAAGTTTCCTTTTCCATTTTTCTTTTTTTTTCTTCTTTCTCTTCTCTCCTGAAGATGTGAGTGCACTTTGACTATTCCCATTATGAGGTAAAGTGATCCATTGGGTTCCTGTTCCGATGTTTATGCAAATCCATTTTTTTTTATTTTTTTATTTTTTTTTTTACTTCATAGGTTTCTTCTTATTATTTTTTTTTTTTACATTGTTGCCACCTTCCGAGACTCCCTTTCCACTGCCCGCTGAATGATTGAACGGACAGACAATTCCCTTATTTTTCCATGTTTTATAGTTTTACATCCAAAAATATTGAAAAAAGTTCATTTTTTTTTTTTTTTAAAAGACACGGAAAATAGATCTGTCCTTTACTATTGCAAAATGATAAAGCTTGTGTGTCCTCTTATCTTTTGAAACGTCATTTTTATATGTTCTCTTTCTGACGTTGTCTTATCCTGGCGACCACACACGGTTATAGATAAGAAGATACGTGAAGATTAAATCCAAATTCGATTACAACAATTTTTTTTTTTTTATATTATTTTATAAACCAAAATACAAAATTGATATAATAACCTTTTAAATCATTGATACACATCAATGATTTACACCTATCTATATACTTCCCTTTAATAATAATATTTTTATAAAAAAATTCTATAAATAAAATGTACACAACATATATGTAAACATTAAACTGTATGTAATAATGTTACTATGGTGTCTGCATTCATATCTGAAAAGTATAAAATAATATCAATCCGATTTAGTTAAATTTATATTATGCTGAATTGTTTACTATGTTTTTCTTTTCTTTTCTTATCATATTTTTTTTTTTTATATATATATACCTGGATCATCAATTTGAACACTCACAATATATATATTTATTATTTATGCCCGCATACACATGAGAATATTATTATTAAATATAATATATTATTATTAAATATAATATTTTTAAATTAAAATACATATGTGTTAATGTGATTTATGTTATAATACTAACCAAAGAAATATATATATATTATTAGCTATGTATATATGTGCGTAAAGGTTGGTTTGAATACAGTTAGATGGTAGGAGATTGAATGTGGGCTGTGAAGCAGGATCTGAGCATCAGATCATCTGCTTCAATATAGGGATTTGAATTTAGGATTTTTAGTCTATATTCACTCTCCAATCCATCTCAAACAATCGATAGACATGACCACACACATGTGAAAAAGATAAATGATTCCCAATATTTGTGCAAAATCAGTTATTTGAGATGGGGTAAAGGAAAAATATAGACTGAAAATCTTAAGTTTCACTGAATAGATTAATTATATATATATTGAACTGATTCTCCTGAATACATGTTGTTTAACTGGGTTTAAATATCTTTTATAATAAATTTTTAAAATTACACTTTAATAAGTTTAACATTTACTTTAATACTATGGAAACAGACCAGCCCTTCATGCAGAGGGAAGAATATCATTGTTAGCATAGCCACCAATGATATCCATGTCCAGATCATGCTATACAAAGCATAAAACAACCATATTTGCTGACCATGGCCCACCTTGGGTGCTGGAACAAAACCTTGCCATTCAAAGCATTTTATTTGTTTTGAGAATCAAACTCAGGCACCACTTGAGAATATTATATAACCAACATGCTAAGAATGACAGGCACACAATACAGTGCTTGAAATATCTCAAGCTAGCTCATACTCTTAAAACAGGTTTCACCACATTCATTTAACATATAAAAATAACTATACACTTAAATTACTAGTGATACAGTAATAAGAGAGAGAGAGAGAGAGAGAGAGAGAGAGAGAGAGAGAGAGAGAGAGAGAGAGAGAGAGAGAGAGAGAGAGAGAGAGAATAAATTAAATAATACTTAAACAAACATTAATATTTATTCATACACAGACATATCTAACTTAATGTAAATAACACAATAATATAAAAATGTACATAAAAATATGTGATTAATCAGGTTAAATTTTATCATAGTCCTTTGTTAAAGTTCATTTGATTTAAAAATAAAGTGTCTATAGACAATTATTATGGAAAAATATATCCAGGTTTTCATGATATTGAGATGACACAGTTCATTGGGTTTTGGTTTGCATTAGTGTTACTTTCCAACTGGTTGGTTTTTTGTTTTCCATCGATGGTTCCAAGATTTTTTTTCAGTTCTTTGACTTGACAATGGGGGAGAATTTGTATCAGCATCTATTCCACCATTTTTGCATTTAGTTTCCAGTGAGGGTTCAGGCAGAACAGTTGATTTGCAGGGAAATGTTGGGGCCTGAAGCCCATTTGAACACTTCTAAAGTGATCTAGCACTACATGTTTCTAGATCTGTGGCTACTGCAATAAAATTTTTTGCAGTAGTAATTAATGGCTCTATTTGTTCTTAGATTTCTGAATCTCTGGTTCAATGAATAACATAATAAATCAATCACAAACATGAAGACCAGAATGATTCACAGACTTAAGAGTGAAATAATTTGATTACAAAATAAAGATTGGAATAAATAACAATAGACAATGGCAACTTTATATACCCTTCTCTTTCATAGTTTTAATTTCTTATCATTATTTTCAATTTTGATCATAACTCAAATGTTTTTTTTTTTTAAATTAATTTTACATTTCATTTTTCCTAATTGGTTTTTATATATTCCTTAATCTAATTGATTTTTATATTGCCCATTATACTTTTATGATATAGTTTACATGTTTTTCTTTTAATTAATTCAATCAGTAATCTTTTAAATTAATTACATTTTCAAAAATTTTTCTTTTACAAACAAATTTTATTCTATCTTTCCCTATTTAATTATTTTTATATTAGAAGAGGAGAGTTTTTTTTAAAAAGGAGAGAGGGAGTGCAATTTTTTTATTTCAGAAGTCTAACCTCAATAGTGAACTGCCTAAGATTGTGCTTTTATTTTGCTTGAGTACCCATACTTGACATTATCAGATGGGATTTTCTTCATCAAGTAATGTCTTTTTTTAAAAAAAGTACTGAGTATAGAAAGAATCTTTGTGAAAGATAAAACAAATATGGGTTGATTAATTACAACAGTAAAACATAGACTTCTTTCAATTTTAGAATATCAATATTCAAAAAAGGGAGCTTCCATCTCTGATGCTATTATGACATGCAGGATTATAACTGATTATCTTAGAACTTTAAAGAAAACTGGCTACATGTAGTAAAAATAGATATTTCATCTGCCTTTGATTCTTTACCCTATAACTCTCTTATTGAATTGATGTAGTCTCATGATACACCTATCCCTAATTTTATATATTCGCTAACTATTAACAAATAGAAACATTTATATTACTCTCTGTAGCTAAGTGTCTCCATGCTTTAAGCCTTTTAACTGCATTCTGTAAGTGCCACCAGTGAATGCATTATTTTTCATCACCTATATCAATCTGCTCCTTCATGAAATAGAAAGAGAAACTACCTGGTATTCATGTCCTAATAATTAGTAGAGCTGTTAAGCATATAATATTTATGAATAATCTTGTTGTCTTTACCCCCTCCAAGAAATATCTACAATCACATCTCAATTCTTGAAGGGTACAATGCCTATTTTAAACTTCAATTTAACCTTGATAAACCATCCTCATGGAATATATTCTCTGGCAAGAGTTTCTTGTCTCTCTTTCCTGCACCACCACACAAATTTTCTTGGCTTTTCTATCTATAAATCAATAAGTGCTATGAGAATATCAATCCAGAACTGTCAGCTCTCATCTATTGAAAAACTCATTAACTCCTATCCAAAGCATTCTGTCTCTTTATGTAAAATTCTCTCTAATCAACATTTTAATCTTTCCAAAAATCTCATACTATATGCCAATCATTAGGTTCATCAATGCTTTTAAGAAGAAAATAAATTCACTTTATTCCAAATTAATATGGAATAAGAAAACTGTAGTCATCAGTGTTAGAACACTGAATAGGCATCCAAAATATAATAGCCTCTCACTTCACTCAATCTCACTTTTCATCCTTCAGAGAAAATTTGACTCAATATTTAAATTTGTATCTGTAAACCTTGATGCTGTAAAATTTATCCACATTATCCCTACTGATAAAACACTGCCCAGCGGTAAAAAGCTTTTTCAATTTCTTATTAGACATGTTGCTGCTTGACCTGAATCAACATTTCATTTTAGGGAAAATAATTTATTGGGCAGCCTATAACATGACTCATAATACTAATCACTTTCAACATCAACCTCTGCTTAATCTTAATAATAAACAAATGATTTCAAAATTCAAATTCTGGCATCTAGAACCAAAGTATCTTGATTTTCTTATTAAAATCAATCTAGATGCTCTCTACCCACTAATTAGTATTTGTTGCAAAGGATGGCATATGCTAACATTGACACCATCTGCTTGCTATGTCATAAATCACAAGAACAATTCATCACATTTTATTACAATGTATATACAATATTATTGAATCAATCATTAAATTATATATTTTATCAATTACCAATCTCATAGATAGTATGAAGCATGATCTCTATTCCCATTTGAGTAACAATTTTCATCATGTTACCTTTTGGGTTTGGAGATGTCATTTTTGTTTAACCTTACATCCAAAAAATTGCAACCCCTGCTTTATAATCAGATATCTAAAATCAAAAACAGAGATAAGGCATTTATCCCCCTGATATATATCTTGCCACATGGAACCTCATTATGCTTCTCTCCTTTGTAATAATAGGATATTAATGAAAGGATATATATCGAGAATATCAATAGTCACATTGTATAAGTATGTTTAGGAGTGTTGTTTCTGATATATAATTCCATTTGAAACTGTTTTTTTAATAACAAATAATATATATATATATCACTTCATATTATTATTGTTTTCGGGGTATTCTATGTAGTAAAATAGCTAAATAGTTGATGTTTCAGTACAATAACATGTACCTTCCCCATATAACTATGTAACCATATACTCCACTAATAAAGATTATTTTAAAAGGTCTTGCATTGGTGGTCGAGAGGTCAGCACGACTGCCTTGCACTTGCAGGCAGTTGCCCGGGTTGCGGGTTCACGTCCCGGCCGATGCTATGACACTTAAAAAAAAAAAAAAAGATTATTTTAACAGCTCATTCTGATCAATTTTCCTTTTGGTAATAATTCAGTCAAAAGTAATTGCAAATGCATACTATTCTTAATTAATATTTTTTATTGCACGATAGAGTCTATTGTCAAGATATTTTAATCAACACTAACTTTAATGAGTAAAACTATTATAACAAGAATCTTAAAAGGACTCAATAAAGAGAGATTTTCAAACATCAAGTTAATATTTAATGCCTAAGATCATATTAGTAATTGTTTGGCTAGACTTAAGTAAAAAAAGATAGAATATATTTGAATAATAAATAAGTATGCATAAATATAAAACTGACATTAATTAAGCTTTTAAATTAATAAAATGCAAATTCTTTCCTATATTATTATTTCTTTATCCTGATTTATAAAGATAATAGTTTTTTTTTTTATCCTCCTATTGATTTTTATTTTAAAAAGAAAAAGAAATTCTAAAAACTGTGCTTTTTTCTTTAAAAAAAGAAAAAAGAAAAGAATAATAATAAAAAAAGATTATTCATTAAAAAGATAAAAAATAGAACTGAAAGAAAAAAAATCATAATCAATTACAAATACCCTTATTTAAATGGAAATGTGCTTAAACAATGCCCAGAGCTTTTAATAATTAAATTTATATACTGATATAAATACCTGCACATATGATTGTATACTTGACATTACACTCAAGCATTTCTGTGTGTGGGTATATATAAACAATGTTTAAAAAATCTTTGCAACGGTTTACATTTTAATAATTAAAAGAAATTCAAACATTTGAACTGAATAGTTACTAACAACTTGTAAACGAGAACGGAGATTTAATTACAGGTTAAAAAAAATAAAGACAAGTTTTGTAATAATAATAGATGTATTTAATAACCTCCACTCCTGCATACATTCTTGAAACATGAATAAAAAAATGTTAAAAGACAAATGACATCCAAGTTGCATTTCGACCTGAACAAATACTCCTCAGTTGGCCCAACATTACAATATTACTTACGTATATTTTTTATCATGTGTTCCATAGTTATCAATAAATTGTTACATTTTGATTTACAAGTGTCAAAATTACTTCATTCACAATTTTGTCATGGTCCACTCTAGATAAATACATTATTGATTATCATTAATCATTTATTAAATAAAAAATATCCCTAATCCAAAAATAAACTTTAAACTTCAGTTAAAGATTAGTTTATCTATTTTTTTTAATTAAAAATAAATACACTAATGATTATTAAATATATTTATAAAATATTACTTATGTTAAAAGAAAAGTGCAGTTGAATTATTCTCTGTTTGTATTCTTAAATAAAAAAACCAACATATTAATCTTTAACTGAAGTTTAAAACATATCTGATATAGGGGTAATTTTTGATTTAAAAATAATTATTAATAATTATTAATATAATTATCTAAAATAGATCAAGAAATTTGATATTTATAAATCAAATTATAATAAATTTACTATTAATAAATACTGAACATATGATAAAGATATATGTGAGAAATTGTGACTTGGATAAACTGACGAGAAGTGGTTCAGCATAAAAGGCATCTTGAAAGTCATTTGTCTTTTAAGGTGTCTTTATTCATATGTTTTAAGATACATAGTGGAATGAAGATTATTAAGTCCACTTTTAAAAAACATACTACACATGGAAAAAGAGACATAAGTTACTCTACATGCATGCACATTTAACTAAAAAACCCAGATATGTTAACATTTAACTGAGAATTATAATTCGTATCTGAGCTAGAGCCAACTTTAGCCTAATAAATGATTAGTGATAATCATTAATGTATTTATCTAAAGTGGATCACATCAAAGTTATGGGTGGAGTAAAATTAATCATTGTAAATCAAAATGTAGCAATAGCAATACAAAAACAACAAGAAAATATGTTAAAAACCAATACATTCATTGTTATGCAGACTTTAAATACTTATTACTCATTGTAAAAATTTTCTGAGAGGAAAGTTAATTAGATTTTTTCTTTATTTACAAAACTCTAATATTGGCATGTTTTTAAGAATTTGGTCCATCCTCCATCAAAGTTGAACAACTTACTGTATTGAATGCATTACCCAATATTGTGGTCATCACATGTTAAAACTGTAAGTAAATAATGAACTATATTCAATTTAATTGTTCTTAAGCTGCTTTTTTAAAGAAATGGCTTGTATTGTAGTGGTTGGTACATTTATGCGCCATGCTATGACCTAAAATATTAAAATCTTGATAAATCTAGGGAATTTGTTTAATGACTAAAAATTTTTAAATGAATTTAAATTTTTTGAGGTAAACAAGCCATAGCAAATGCAGTTAGTCATTAAATTATTGGTTAATAGATGAACATCTAGTTTTTTAAGCTAAAGAGTAGAAAAAATAAGAAATCCCCCAAAACATCACTAATTGTTAGATGACTAGTGCAGTGTGTAATGCCTTTTTTTTAACTGTTTTCTTATATATTATTACTGATGAAAGACTTTTGTCCCACAGTAGGATTTTTAAGATGACCTTAGTTTTGTATATTTAGTTCTAAAAATAAAAATGTCTTGAAAAATTTACTAGTGATATTATATCATCATCCCCACTGACTTTTTAGTTTAAGACTGGTTATCACTTTTGTTAAATTAACATCATAACCCACAGTCTCCTGTTGCATGCTTTAATTCACTATTAGTTTAAGTACCAGAGTCCTTACATATTTGACTTGTGAAATTGAATAGAAATTGCCCTCTTTATTACTTCCAATTATCTTTCCCTTTACTATCTTTTATATATTGTGGTGACCTAGTGTGCAACTCATTCAATTCTATCTTCTAGTCTTATTTATTTAAGAGATAAGAGAAGAGTCACTTTTTCCTCTATCAGAAATGTACTTTTACCACTTGACCATCGTTCTGTTTATCCTATTTTCATATTTTCCCTCTCTTCTTCTCTATAACTCCCATGTCTGAGTATCATTAGCTATAAGAATCTAAATCTTTGCTTCATACAAAGCAAATTATCAAATGTAGATTTAATAATTTCTTTGCATAGCCAAAGATACAATGTCAAAACTGATCAGTTGTCATGGAAACTTTGCATTTTATAGTTGTTCTGTAAATTTACATGAACTAAATATATACATATATTAATATAGTCAATTATTGCAGATTAAAAAATGAATAATTTTCATTACACTACATTATTATGATATAATAAATATAATTATAAAAATAGTGGGTTTAAATACATCAATAATATAGTTATTATTTTTATATTTATTATATGACTCTAAAAGGGACTGAGAGAAATTAAATCATAAAAACTGTAGAAGCAGCAAAATACAAAAGAAATATTACTTTACACACACACACATATATATATAATGTTTATATATTTTTTCTATTCTTTTAAGACGTTAATAAATAATAATTTAATAAAAGCTTCAAAATAATTATTGCCATAGATTTGTTGTATCAAAATATTGCCTTTGAGAGAATTTTGTCTGTACATTAAACTTTAAAGATAGTACTTAAAAGTAGTATAGATTTTGCTAATAACATGAATATAATAAATTGAAACAGATGCCATTTTATATCATTTCTATCCAATATAGAAACAAAGAGTAGTATAGATAAGAAAAAAATTGTAGATATTTCTTGTAAAAGAGTATAAATTTTGGTCTAAAATAAGACGTATAATCAAAAAATGAAAAAGATTGCAGCAGCTATGACATCTCATTCATTAGGTTTGAATATGGAGATTTAATTAAACATAGTAAACACAAACCATTCAATGTAACTTGTTATAAAATAGCTGCATTGACACATACCAAAGAGAAGAGCTAACTTCAAAACATAAAAATAACTTTGCTACAGTTATTTGATGGAATGAATTAAATCAGTGCTTTACATTTTATTTAATTATTAATGTTTGTGGGTTTTTATACCATTTGATGCTTTCAAACATCATATGAATTAATCATATTAAGTCATATTTTTATAATTTAATAAATAATAATAAAATACATGACTTTATTTATTAGATAGTGTAGAGATTTAAAGATGAAAAAACAAAGAAAAACAAAACAAAAGAGAAAGGAGTGATAAAATGTATAAATTTGCCATCATAATAATGCATGTGCTGTGGATGGGACTAAAAAACAAATAGATGACAGTATCATTATTTTTTGTTCTTGAGTGAATAATATCAACTTAACAGCACATACCATTTTAATGGATTAAGTTATGTTTGTATACATGTGAGTGTTAAAGTTGAGTTTCTAGGGATTTGACAGCTTTTGGATTTTTTTATATATATAATATTCAAGTCAATATATATATTAAAATACAGTAAACTTATATATATATATATATATATATATATATATATATATATATATAAGTTTACTGTATTTATATATATATATATTGTACTGCCTACCTTTTATATGACAATAAAGAGATGAGACATCTATTTACTTTTAGATTTATTTATTTGATTCTTTAGGCACCAGTCAATTACAGGAGTAACTAATGTGCTTGCTCAACCAGCTATGAATTTAGTACCTGATCTCCCAGCTATCTCATCAGACTTTAGCTATTCCCAATTCTTCGCCTATACTATGAATATCTATTCCCAATATTTATGTCACAAATATTTGACCAATAGAACACACATATGTTATTAACTCTATAGCATAAATCACTCCCTTACTTTTAACCTTACTCAACAATAATTAAAAATATTTATTTCCAGCTTTCCTTGAATGCTCATTCTTGCCTTATAATAAATGCATATACACATTATATTAAGGTATCCAGTAAGATTTCAATTGTCCATTTATTATCATCTCTTCTAGCAATATATCAAGTTCAACTCCACTTCAGTCTTTTAATTTTTTCAATGAGGTCAGTAACACATGTTTGTTCTCTTACCCTACATATGGAAACATAATGGATGAAATTAATCATAGAATTAAACTTAGTTGGAGTGCTTTTGGTAGAAATAACTTGATACTAAAAGGAAATATGCCTATGTGTTTGAAAATAAAGGTTTTTAATAAATGTGTTTTACCTGTTCTTACTTATGGATCTGAGACTTGGACACTTAATAGAAGAGCAATACAGAGACTTCAGACCACTCAAAGGAGTATGGAGAGATGCATGTTGGAAATAACAAGAAGAGATATATGGGTAAGAGAACAAACAAGTGTTACTGACCTCATTAAAAAAAATTAAAAACTAAAGTGGAGTTGGGCTGGACATATTGCTAGAAGAGATGATAATAGATGGACAAGTAAAATCTTAAACTGGATTCCAAGATATTGTAAAAGCCACAGAAAGAGACCTCATGTGAGATGGATGGATGAAATAAAAAAGTGTGCAGGGGTAATGTGGAGAGGAGAAGCTAAAGATCAGAGAAGATGGATTGAACTTGGAGAGACCATCCTGCAGTGGAATGATAATGGTTGATGATGAATAAAAATTGATAACAGTAATAATAAAATATAAGAGAACATCAATTGATGTTTGTTAATAGACTAAAATCAATAAAAATAATACAATATATGTGTGTGGAACTCCCCCCCCAAAAAAAAAGTTCTGCAAGACAATATGCAATCTATAAAAGTGGGAGAGATATTTTTTATATCTTTCTGAGATTTAAATATAGATAATGAAAAAAAAAAAGATCAAATAAGATTGAACTCTATTTGTTCATCAATGTAATAATAATTAAACAAATATAAAAAAAAATTGTTATATTTAAATCCTTTTCTATCCGATATTCCAAGTTAAATTTTGAACACATAAAAAATTAAATATTTGAAAATGTCAGGTTATATTAACTTATATCATCAGATAAGAGCCTAAATAATAAGAACTAAATGAATCTCTCCAACCCCTTTTATAGTGTGAATTCTATCATACTCATATATACTATTTACCTATGTTTTACAGTAAAATGTAAATACTCCCTTTCCTTTAACAAAAATATATATACATATATGCATAGAAATCATACCATATAAGTGAAAGTCTATCTATTTTTACTCACTACCAACTGATCCATCATAGCTTCCAGTTTTTTATTTTCAATCCTAAGGTGTAGAGATGATTTTCCTTTGAGTAGAAAAGATAAGCATATGTGATAACTAATGCAGATTCAAATTCAACTCCTTTCATGTTTTCTTTTAGGTATATAAATATCTATTTCAAAAACAACAGCTGCAAAATTACACATTACTGGTGATAATTTCTCTTTTTTATTGACAATAATATGCTAAGAGAATTCCTTTAATGATTCAATCGAGTTATAATCGTGTGAAGGATCAATACTAGCTTTTTTTTTTTACCTTTTTTTGACTTACGAAAGTGATGTTTAAATCTTTTATTATCACACATAAGTTGAGTTAATTGATCCTGTAGAATTCCTTGATCTGAAAGATGATATCCATAGAAATATAATGGGGTTTATATCCATCACAAATAAATGAATGCAATTCTGATTTTTTTTTAACCACGAAATATATTTATATAACTGACCAGCAATACACTGCATTTTGATGGGTTTTTCTATCTTCTACATTTTTGTCATTTTCCATGGAATTTCATCAGCTAGCTGCCCCATCAAATGGGCAGATAATTAAAATTTTTATTCTTCCATAGTTTTATCAATTAACCACATAAACAATAAAATTTAATAAATTTTTAAAGTCAGAGCAAAATGTGTCTGCTCTTTGCAACATTTTTGTCACTCCTGGAATTTCATCACCTAGCTGCCCCAGCAAATGGGCAGATAGTTAAAATTTTTATTCTTCCATAGTTTTATCAATTAACCACTTAAACAATAAAATTTAATAAAATTTTAAAGTCAGAGAAAAATATATATGTTTTATGCAATGACCAAATAATAAGAACTCAAATTACAGTCTCTCTGTTCTATTTATAGGATACTCTTGATGATATTATTGTTGTCATAATAGTTGTTGGAAATCACTCAAATTTAACTTGATGAACAATTTGTTTGAGAAAATTCTGCCTTCAAAGTAAGTGAAATGGAGATTTAAAAAGAAAAATGGACACAGTGAAAATAGAATGCAAGTTCGATATGTTGTATCATTTTTAAACCAAAATATTTTTTTTTATTATAATTCTAATACATTTTAATGGATACAAATATTTTTACATATGTTTTTTAATAATAATTTTCCCCTAAATTAATTTACAAACAAATATATGTGAAATGTAAAATACTTAACTGTGTAATAGGTGTTGCTATGATGATTGTAATAACAGAAATTGACATGTGTAATACTCAGTAATAATGTTGATTGTATTCAGGTAATCTTTTATGATACACTTAATTATTTCCAAAATCTATTTATTTATTTACCTGTTTATATTTTTTTCTGAGATTGATCACAACAGTTTTAGGATGTTGAAGCTAGAATTAACAGTAAACAATATCATTTTAAAGCATTAGGTTGCCATGGTTATCTAGTTCTTTGTATTTCAAGATCTCCATTATCCATGGACCAAGTGAAAAGAAAACTAAACAAGACCAACAAACTTCTTTATTTTTTTTAATACTTTGACCTACAGGTAATCTCAATACTTACAATATATATATATAATAAAAAGGAGAATCAAAGTGATACTTTTTATAAATAGAAATAAAAAATCTTCAAATAGTAAAATTTGTAATTTTTGGAATATTACATAATAAAGTGTATGTCTGAAAATGTAATCTTTTGAATGGTTGATAATGGTTATGAAAGTAACTACAAGTATTTCTGTAATTTTATAGTAATTATATTGTTAATATTTATCATTATGTAATAGTTTTATTTATTACAGATAATAATCTTTAATTAATATTTATTTTTGTGTATATATATATAATGATGTCATGCACTCATTTTTAAACTGCATTTTTATGGTGAACTTTTAATTGATGTATTTTTTATTGCTATGAGTATTCATTATATTTATTCTTTCCCTTATTTCTTTTCTACTTTCACAAAATTAATCAACACATCCCACCTGCAAATAGCAAGCCTTTTTATATAAAAGCCAATATGTCTATTGAAAATTAATTTTTAGTTTATGGTGAAGTATTAGCTAATAAACAGGATAAAAAACACTAAAATCATGCATAAAATATGTAATAGTTCATTATTGTGCCAGTACTAACATGAAAAGAGTCCTAATATATTAAAATTATGAAAATGACTATATGATGTTGGAAATAATGGAATAGCTTAATTGCCAAGTGTATCTCTATAGAATGAACTTTAATTAGAAACAAAATTATTTTAAATAAAAATTAAAAATGTTTAAAAATCAAAGTGGAATTTTTCACAAAATAAGAGAACAACACATGTTTGATGTAAGTGCTCTACAAAAAATTCATCATTTATCAAGGATGCTTATTTTCTTAAAATCTATGACTGTATTTAAATGATATAGCCAAGAGATAATCTTTATGTATGCAATGTTTTGACTTTATTCTCGTCCATAAAATCTTCTGTCATTTGAATTTATAAAATATTTCAAACATCATTAGTATACTTCTAGATACGCAACTGGGGACAAACTTTTAAAATTAAAGGCTTCGAACAACGTCCGTCTATTTTAAAATGCCAAGCAAGGAAAACATTTCTCTCAGATATAGCATAAGAATAATTCTTGATTTATGTTTTATAAATATTTTAGCATTGCCTTCTGATTTTTCAATCATCACTCTGAAAATTCACACCAAGTCCTGAAATGAAATATAAGAAAAGCTAATTTAAATGAATATATTATCATTTTTTTTATATTAATAAAACTCCATTCATATTTTTGTATATAAGTTATAAACAATAGCTTCTAAAAAAATCAAAGAATAAATATTTTGGTAATTTTTATCGTTATTATAAACATTGCCTTATTAAATTACTTATTATCTTTATTAAATTAAACTAAAATTTTTAATTAATTATGAATAAATTATTTCCAATCTTTATATATAAATATTTAAGTATAAAGAATTTTATAAAAAGCAATACAAAATCATGTTACATTTAAGCTTGGATTTTATTTTAAAAATATGCTATTAATTCATATTTTTATAAAAAAATAATAATTCTTGAAAATTGACAATTAAAATTCTTTTTTTAAAAATCTTCTTTCAAAAAAATTTAAATTTTCTGCATTATAATTAACACTAAGATATTAATTTTTTGAATACCTATTAATATGTAAGATAACTAGAGAAAACTAAAAATAAATATATATTTGTTTAACAAAGATTATGAAATTGCAAAACATTTATAAATTCTCTCAATGCTGCTACAAAAAACAGATGATAGAAACGATGAAAAAAAACTTTAAAGGATTTAGTCTAAAGGTTTAATCTCTTTTATGCAATTTGGTGGTTACATAAATACTTCTAAAAATGATAACTACCACTATAGATTATAAGGACCCCAAAAATATTACTAGGTAACATCACAATCATCTTTCATAATCTAACAATATATCATTTCTTACCATATAATACTAAATTGTCTATTCACTTTACTACTTACACAATGCTTTATTTACCACTCTTTTTTGCAGTTTACAGTTCGATTGCTCCAGCGATCTTCTTCGGAACTTTATATCTCCTAGCCAGGTGGTAAATAAAGCATTGCATAATAGTAATAAAGTGAATGGACAATTTAGTATTATATGGTATACATTTGGCAATGCAATATGAAAGAGTAGTTATATCATTTCTTATGGATAATATTGAATTTTCTTTTAATAGTCTTATATAAAATTTCCCAAAGCAAATAATGTACTTCCAGAATTTTTAAAAAAAAAAAAAAAATCTGAAGGCAAAGCATTATATTGCTCATATAGTAACAATTCTAAATATTTAGCATACAAATAGTTTTTTAAAATCTAAAAAACTTAAAAATATCACCCAATACTATTATTATGCATTTATTATTCATGCTTTGAGAAAAAACTTTAACTAACTATCTAATATTTGAGAATATTTTTAAAGTAGATTGAATTCAAGATAGGATGAAGATGACGTACATTGCAAATCACTTTCAGAATAAACTACTCTGATGCCTTCTTTATTAATATGATCTTAGCTTATTATTCTATTGGTATTAAGGTGGTCTGAGAATAAATCGTACAGAATGCCCTTCATTAGGGTTGTAATCTTCAAAAACAAAAGTTCAACTGTACTAATGACACTGCCTTAAAAGAAATCAATGCCAGAAAAACTTTTTTTTAGAAATAATTATATGAAAGTTGGAATTTCCCCCCATCTTAGCATGGAAACATTATATTCAACTTCTCATTTAAACAATAAAATATTTCTTCATAAATTAAATAGTATTTATTTGCAACAACAAAAAAAAAAATTTCTACCTCATATTTCTTAGAAATAATCTTAGACTATGGATCAACTTATTTTTTCATCTATGTACTAAATTTAAAATAGTTTGTAGAATAACCTCCTTCGAAAGTTATCTGGTGGAAGTTGGATTGATACTTTTAAAAATAGTTTAAAAATAGTTTATTCTATTGTTGAATATTCTTTCCTTATTTAAAGAAAAAATGCTTACTCTAGACTTATGAATGGTTAGTTGTTTGCATAAGAAATGATATTGGATCATTCAAGTTCTCTTACACAGCTTCTTGCCCTTTCACATATTAGTCCATTAGATATCAGAAGTCCAATTGTCTACTTAAATAAAAGTATTAAGCAGATCTGACTTACTACTAATTTATAACATAATTTTATCACCTAACACATACCTCAAATTAAGATGATCTTTCTGAATCTATAAAGAAAAACGCTTCAGACAATTGAAAAATTGTATCTTAAATATGAACTTCTTATGATGTCCCAAATATTTTTCCAGATTCAACAATAAAGGCAATTGAAAGTATACATTATAAATGTTATTTAAACCTTACTTAAGGCCACTCATTTTGCTTCAGAAATAGAAATTAATACTATTTGACTTATGCTACTATGATTATACACATACCATAGGCTACATAATCAATAATTGCATAAGCTATAAATATGACAGTGGAATTAAAAGACATGCGAATTTATCTAACTAGTTTGATATCTTTATATTAATTGTGAATATCAAAATCTCTTTAAAATAAATTCCTATAATATTCAAAATCAATCTTTTTCCTTTTTCATTTTTCTATATTCTCTTCATATCTTTATCTGTTTATTCTTTTCTTCTTTCATTTATTTTCTCACTCCCCCTCCTTCTCTCTTGTTATCTAAGTTATTACAAAACCTTTTTATGATTAAAAGACAATAAATAAAATTTGCATTTAATTGGAATATATTTTAAAAATTTATTATACTGGAAATAAATAATTAATTAAATTTCTGTCTTTAAATTGTATTTCAGTAATAATAATAACTATTAATTTTAACCTAGAATAATAATAATAACTATTATTATCAATCCATAAATGAATATACATTTTTCGTCCCTCAAATAATATTTTCTTTTATTGTAAATTTTAAATTGCATTAACATTTCATATTAATTAGGTTAAATTCTATTTTTAAATTAAATAAAAATGTATTAATAAAAATTAAAAGCTATTAAAACAATAATAAAAAGTTCATATGAGTATAACAAAAATGTCATTCAAAAAATACCAGATAATTTATTTAAAAGTTATTTAACTTTTTTTATCTAGAGAATAACTTTTGAAAGATTTGTGACATTATGAGAATTCTATGTGTAATATATATATACTTACATCGCAATCGTATATATATATACTTATATTTATTTCAATGTCATATATTTATAAGGAAACAAAAGAATCATATAATATTATATAAATTTATTATATTCAATCATTAACATTCTTCTAAGTTAATAAATTATTTTTCTTGCACTTAAAATTAATGATTTTAAAATGTATGTTATTAAGTTCTTTATTCAAAATCAGGTAAATCAATTGAATGGACGGTGAAGAGTTGGAATAGATTGAAGCCTGTCCATTAAAGTATAAAGATTGATATCTTAATATATATCTGAGCACTTATTGCATATATGTGTAGAGATGATAATCTGACCAACTGATGATTGCTGGTTTAGCATGAAATACATATATTGGTGATTGTTTATCTTTTCGATATATATGTGTTTAAATGTATCAGTGTTATGTGGTAGAGTGGAGAGTGGTGGATCCTGTGAAAGTCTGTGCTCATATACCCTATATATTACATATATTGATACAGGTATACAATAATCCTGTACTTCAGTTAGTAAAATAATTAAATAATTGAAGATTTCAACTAAAAGATAGTAGTACTATGATTATCGTCAGAAATATTTTGTTTCTTATCATTCTAATTTATTCTAGCAGCTCAAAACTTAAGAGACATAAATTTTACTAACCCTTTACATCATTAAAATGAATAAACAAAGGCTTTTTTAATTATGAGGCCGTTAAAGCTTACCATGTAGTCTTAATAATGAGATATCAGAATAAATTTTTAAGATGACAAGCAATGACAAATTATCCACTTGATAATCATAAGTGTGAATCGTATTATTTTACTGCTTTAATAGTGTTAAATTCTCTATATAAAGTAGAATAATTAAATAAAAATATTGTAAATAAGTGATATTTGATCATCAACATATAAATTATTGTAGAATCTCAATTTTAGAGTTATATCATAGTTTTAAAAATATTTGAATACATCTTTTTTGGAGATAATATGCTTATGAAGTGTACATTTAGTTGCATTATAGTGAAAATAAAACTTTATATTATTAAATCTATCATTTCATATATAACTTTTATCTACTTCTTCTTTGTCCCTCTGTATTTTGCTTCTTTTTATATTTCAATATAAACTTCATTAACACTCTTTTAACACTTTAAGCAAATAATCTTTATTTATAGTAGAAAAGTTTAAGACCTGAAGAAGACTGCTAGGACAATCAAAACCGTTATAAATAAATAAAGATTGTTTGCTTAAAGTGTTAAAGGAGTGTAAATGAAGTTTATATTTAAATCTATCATTGCAATTATAGTTAATCTGTAATTTAAAATACAGTTACATATTTCAAAACTCATTAAAATTAACCTACTCTCAATCAGAGACTGTAATGATAATAGACTTTCCACTTAATCGTAAAGTATGAGATTAATTACTTTCAGTTTTCATTACTGAAAAAGTTTTATTTAATATATTTAATACAAAAATAATTATGCTAATAAAAAATTAAAGTATAACTTATTAATTATGCATTAAAAATAGAAATATGACATAAAATTATGTTTTAAATGTAATTATTAATGTTTGAATATAATATTCAAAGTTCTATTAAATTAAAAAACTTTTTTAAAATAACATATAAAAATTATGACTATATAATAAAGAAAATAGAAGCCATTAATCTTTCAATCAATCCTTATGAGATGTCTCGCGTACAATTGACGTCACTCTAATTCCATCATTTTTAATGCTACAATAGACATTTTACTGTCATTAGATAGGTTTTTAAAAGTTCTGTAAGATGCTGCCCTCTCTTGAATTATTTTACAAGTAAAAAATCAATAAAACTGCCAGTAAAGCTTAACAAAGAAGAAAGCTTGATGGTGATTGGCTCTTAGCCATCAAAAACATTTGATTGGCTGTCAAGGACAAAGAAACCACCTAATCAATGAAAAATGCTAAGATTTTCATTTCGAAAATGATAAACAAATGTTTTAGACCATTATAAAAGTATTTTTTGACAAATTATGAATTATTTTAGTAAAATAATGCTAAAAATAAAATTATTAAAAAAAATATTTAAGATTTTAGTAAAAAAAATATTTACTTTTCCATAATGTAAAACTGAAAAAAAAATTCACGTCAGCAACTCTTTTTAATTCGTTACTAACTTTCGCTTTTAAATTTGCGGCTATCAAATATTTCTACAATAAATAAATAGAAATTTATTTTTGAAAGAACTTTCATTCACTTTCATAACCTGACAAATTATTAATATACTTTTTACAAACGAATCTAAAGTGAATATAATATTAAAACATTAATATATTTTGTCAGTTGAGCTGGGTCTTGGCCAATTAAAAGTTGACTTTTTTATCTCACTTGTCCAATAACATAACAGCCAATTAAAAGATTAATTTAAAGTAAATATTAAAAGCAATCCATAATATTAATAACAAGTTTAATGTTTAAAACAGCAAAGGCAATAAAAAGGTAGTAATCGTGAATATGAAAGCATTCACTGATACAATTGTTTAATACTTTCCTGTAATACATAGAATGCTATTGTAGTACACATGCTGAATATATATGTAAATATTTCATTGACTGATTTTTCCTACAAAAATTATTAATATTTATTTATATTACTCATTAAAAGTCTTGTTTGTAAACTATTTTGTAGACCTTTTATGTTGAATTAAATGCATTTTGTAATGACATTATAGCTTGAAAAAAAGTTTCATTTCTACAATAATAATCTACTAACATAGTTGTATACTGTGACAAGAATGAAGTAGGCTATAACATATTTAGTTTAAATAAACATAAAAATAGGTGAAATTTTAAAATAAATGAATATGATTTTGGTATTATATTAATATGATCATGAAATTTAGATGATAAACTAAAATAAACAAATAATTACAATATACACAAGTTTGTATCCTTAGAAATATATTTGCTAAGAGGAAATAAGGATAGCACTGAATATTTCATTCTGTTGACAGAGGTTCTGAAAAAAAGCTATATATAAGTTACTTTAAGAATTCATTAAACTCTGGAATTGAAATATTTTCATATTTTTCAATTGTAAAATTGTACGGATTCTATAGAATGTGTTTATAAGAATTATTTACTTAACATTTTCATTCTTTATTGCTGTAAAAGGGATTCATTTTTCACAAAAACATATAGATTTAATGAATCCAAGAGATTATAAAAGACCCAGAAAGAGACCACATGTGAGATGGATGGATGAAATAAGAAAGTGTGCAGGATGACGTGGAGAAGAGAAGCTAAAAATTGGAAAAGATTGACTGAACTTGGAGAGACCTTCATCCTATAGTGGATTGATAATGATTGATGGTGAATGAATAATCACTAGTCAAATGAATAACTAATAAAAGTTATTAATATAGATTTAATTTGTAAAGAAAAATTTGGGTAATCAAAAAATTAAAAAATTAGCTTCTGACTTTAATACTCGGGAGTTCATAAAAAGTTTGAATGCCAGAACTGTGCACCAAACTATACAGGATTAATTAGAAAATATAATTAAAGAACATATATCTTTGTATATATTTTATTGATGAAAATAAATGTAAAAGAGAATTAAATTTATTAAAAACATTCATTAGCTTTAAATAAAAATATTAAAATGTAAAATACTTAAAATTAAATATTGTAAATTTATATATAGATTTCAAACTATTGCAAAAATAACAAGAATATCATTCATTTTGATTTATGCAGAAGGAATGAATGATAAAACATCTAATCTATTAATCAGAAATAATTTATGGTAGTTTTCAGTTATGCATACTGTGGCCACCAGGTGATGCTGCAGAACCACCAAGAGCCTGCAAGTGATAAATTTCTATGCAAAAATGGCTGAAATCATCAATGGACAAAAAAAAACAAAAAATAAAAGGCTGAAATCATCGATGGTAAGTATAATCGAAAACTACCATATTTATTTATTCTAACATGTAACCATGAGTGCAATGCAAATCATAATATTTACTCAGTACCTATTCTTGCTCTTACCCTCATTGTATTAATGCTTATAGAAAATATATTGGAACTGTGAATCATGAGACAAATTATGAAAGTGATAATAAAATAACATGATGAAATTATACTACAAGCCCATCACAATATCTGGTGTTCTCAGAGATCTATCAAGCCCAAAATAAAATAAATCAATGGATTAGAATGAAAATAAGGATGGCCATATAAATAAGAACAATATAATTTTATTGCAAAATATACAAAATTATTTAAATAAATAAACAATAAGAAAATAAATATCTGATGTGATCAACATCCTAAAGTCACATTTAATCTGTGTTAAAATTTTTATTCAAATATTTTTTTAATTTAGAATTTTACTTCTATATACTTTTGTAATAATAATAAATATATTGAAAATTATTTATATGAATGGCTAATTGAATTATACACATACCTATATGACAATTAACTTATAATATTTGTAAAACATTAACACACCATTTTGACCTTGCATTCCAATTACTAATTATATGTAATTGCTTATTATCTGTAACACATGCTGATTTGTTAAATATTTCTCTTATAAATTAGGCAGAAATATTATACAACTATTTTGAGTTAATATTAATACTTATAATACTTTTTATAAATTATATGGGATGAAAATATCTTCCAAATATTCTATAAAACCTTTGCCATGTTTAAAGTGAAACTATTTTAAAACTATTATAATGTTTAGTGTTTTTCTGAAGGTTTGTGATGATGGTGTTCTAGCTGTAATATAAAAATATTATAATGTTTACTTTTCATGTTGTTTTAATTTTCAATCTTCTGATAAAATAACATTCATCTTAATCAAGTTCTAGTTTTTAATGAAGAACTGTTATGTCTTAAGTAAGATGAGATTGAGTGTGAAGTCAAGAACAATATATATATATTGTAACCCAATGCTTTTTGGGACTTGGTTTTATTTAGCATTATTTCTGCATGAAATCAATGCTATTCTTTAAAAGGAAAATAAAAAGATAAAATAAAAATAGTAATAATTGGTTAGTAAAGTGTGATTTCATTTGCCTAGACATGGTTTGTGTGAATAAATGATATAAGAGCAGGTTAATATAATTTAAAACAAATATAATAAACTGTAGTTATTTTTTTAGATGGGTAGAGAAGAAAAGAAAAACATAAATGTCAATTAAATAATTTTAAGATCATCTTATTCTAAGCAAAAGTAACTTCTGGTAAATTTATTTAAAGAAAAAAATTTTAAGTGTAATTAAAATCACAGATAATTATTGTTGGTTTGAATGTACTTATTATTCTCATTATTAAACTACTTTGTAATCCATTTAAATAATACTGAAAACTATATGATTGTAATAATTTTTTTTTCCTTTTGTTTATGTCATAACCAAATGATTATTTTTTTCTTGGAAGAGGTCGCTAGAGTTAAAGGAATGACCAATTTCATACTCAAATATTTTTTTATATAATCTGCTTGTCTTTCAAAAGTTTAACAGTGTGAAATTTTGTAAGATTATTATTTTTATTTATTTTGAAAACAATAAATTGGCAAGATAATTGAAGTTTCAACTAAAATGAATGGGTAACAGACTCTGGTAAGGCATTATGCAATTATCTATGTTATTCTCTACACTTTAAAAACTTTCTACATTTAAAATTTATTGCTTCGTGAAAGTTAAAGTTTTTCAACAAAGTTAAAAAATGAAAGAATTAACTAAAAGGATCAGGCAAAGTCCTATTTTACCTAAATTAAGGAAAACAAATATTTTACAAGTTGGAAATAATTATCTAATAACTTGTTCTTTATTGATATTTTTCTGGTACCTAAAAAAAATAAGTAGAAAGAATATTAGAAAAAAACAACAACAAAGAACTAGAAACATTTTTTTTAGTGCTCATTCTAAGTATATCGTCTGCGCTTCTAAATAATGCCATTTTATCCATTGAAATATATTTTGTTCACTAAGAATTGTCTAAAAAAAATTAATAATCATAATAATACTAAGTTATACACCTGCATATTTTTATTTAAAGGCAAAGGAAAACTTTCTTGAAGAAAATATGAAAATTAAACATGTGCATTCTTTAAGGGAAAATTACTATTGGAAAATAAAATTCTAAGATTATAAATGAGAACTGAATATTTTTAGTGACTTAAGAATAAAATAAAATAATATATTATACTATACACAAGGTGGAATTCTTATAACTTCATCCATTCTATAAGTCAACTGCAGTTATTATCATATTAATCTATAGGAAAAAGTGTGCATTTTTCTCAATAAATAAGCTAGCTAATTATATATGTAGTCAATAAATAATGCCTCTGTTTATCGTCTATGTTATAATATTAGTTTTTTTTCTTGGATCCAAATTTTATTATTATTATTCAATTGAAAATTAATCTTCGGTTCTACTATATTTTTCTTTACATGTTTATTATTATAATTGCTTAATAAAAGAAAACTTTTCATTAGAAAGAAAAAAATGCATTTATTACTTTCAGTGCTTTGTAAAATTTAACCAGATTAAAACTCTTTACCTGGACAAACAGCTCAACAGAAAAATAGTTCTGCTAATGAGATAATATGCATTTGTTTATTTAATGTTTTTTTTTTTTTAAGAAAAACTAATTTGTAAAATTTTATTTTGTTTTATAATATCAATGTAGATTAAGGTTTATATCTGTCACATAACGTTTAAGGATCTTGTAATGACAAAGGTATTGTCTTACTATCATTACTTTGAGTTAAATTTGCATTTGATGTGAAGTAAAATCTATGAAATATATATCTGATTTATTACATGCAACTGGAGATATGAACTTTGCATGTGAGGATTTAAAGAAAAATGTTTTATATTTATTTTAATGGGTAAAACCATATTTAAATTTATCAGAAGTAATTCCAAAAAGAAAAAGGCTATAACAAGATATTTCTTGTTTAAAGTGTCAACAGAATTTATATTATATTAATTAAGTAATTTAGTAACAGTTATTCTTTAATAGCACATCCACTTTATTTAGTAAGCTGGTATGCTACCCATTGTTTTTGAATATTTCCTTCATTCAAATTAAAATTATTATACTTTTCTGCTGTCATGTCCATTGGTTTCAGATATTGATTGAAGTATACATTTAATATAGGTTTATTCTTATTAGTGTGTTTTACTATCTTGCCTAAGTGTAGAGTTGGTATGTGCTTAACCTCAGCATATTTTAATACTTATAATGTATTTTATTTTGTGAGATGAAAATGATCTCCCCAAAATACTTTATTTTTGTATGAGAGGAATAGTTCTTGATATAATGTGATGGTATGTTTTATAGTCCATGTGATCGATTCTCATGAATAGAATGATCCATAGTTGATATATTTAGTATACTTAAGGTATTTTAAATCCCAAAAGAGGATTATACTTGGTGCATGTTTGTTTTTTTAGGTGGTGAGGATATAGATTCCACACCTAAATGTTTTATTTCAGTGTAGTATTTTACTCTGCAAACATTAGTTGTTATTCTGCATTCCTCATGTGAAATTAAAAATAGTTCCACCATAGACGGTGTTGATTAGTGTGCTCTTTTAAAAGTTATGGCAAGGGTAAATATTAGATTTGATGTGCTAGTTCCCCAAGGTGAACTTTAGTATCAGTAGTGCCTTAATAATTGAGATCAATATCTGTATAGTGCTACCGAGCCTTGCTGGTACTTCACAAGCAAACCAATGAAGAAAGTTAATTAAAAAAAATAATGCGTATTTTAAAACGCTTATTTATTGAGGGAATATTCGAACACAATAGTTAGTGTTAATTAATAGTTAAAAAATATTCTTAGTTCGAATAATATTTATAATTAAAATATTTATCATAATGTAGCTGGACATTAATTTAAGCATGAAATGGTGAGTGGGATTTCTGATCAATGACCCATAACTAGTAATAAGTTATTTAATTATAAACCATAACTTAGTTAACTTTATTAGTGATAGAGTTAATATTTTAAAAGGATTGTATTGAATCCATTTTTATTAAACTACACAAATCATATGTAATTATTTTGCGTACTTCATATCATAATATTAATAAATAAATAAAAAAATAGTTAGTCAATAACTCAAGGCTAAAAAAAAAATGATGGAAGGTTTATTAAATTTACAGACTAATATTGGTAAATCAGATTCATGTTTCAGCAAGTTAATCCAGTTCAATAGCGTGACCTTCAACATGTATTAATTTATAATTTTAATTTGTACCCGAACAATAGACAGATTAATGTGTTGATTTATGTTTCGTATCAATGTGATCTTATTTAATAAATTTGTGTATTTTGTTTAGTTTTGTGTTAGTAATAAATTGTAGTCTTTTCAATATTCGTTGTGAAATTTTTTTTTGTATGCTAAATATAAGTGTGTTTGCACAATATTTGCAAAACATTTTCTTGAGTCTGAAATCATTTCAAACTCTCAAAAGCTTAATATACCAGATAGACAAATTTATGCAGATCTGAACATTTCATTTCATTTTCATGATAATTATTCATGGAATTGCAAACTTCAGACTAAACATTACGTGATTGTAAGAATGAATACCCTGACTGCACATTATTCCAATTACACTTAGTTAAATCGTTGAATTAATTAGTTTTAATTAATTTATTGTGTTGTCATGAATGATGGAAGGATACAAAAAGCACTCTTGTCTTTTTATTATTCTGACCGAAATTCTGGATAAAAAGGCTGTATTATTCAAAATTTTATGTAATTATTTATGTCATTGTTGATCATATTTATCATCCCTTTAAATTATAATCGAGAACACATTAACTTTGAAGTAAAGTGAATGTTTCATATAGCTTACCAGAATACCAGTCATATGTGACAACTGTATAGTATTTTCCTAAATTAAACAAAGAAACCCTGAGATTATTATTATTATCATTATTCTTTATCTAAGAAATGATCGATTATTGCTGATACTACATCAATGTTGTGGCATAAAAGAGTTTAATTTTTCAATTATGCTATAAGAAAGGTATTTTCAGATCATATTGGCAAATGATTTACATAATGGATATTTTTTTTAGAAACATTAACAAGAACATGATAAGTTATCATTATTGTTGAAAAGTGCAAATACTTATAGTTCAGAGAATGTGTTTTTGATAAAAATAGGATGTTATTTTATCCTAAATTATTAATTAAGGAATGATGACAGTTTTCTCTTTCATTCCAAGATATCATTTTATGGATGATAATTTATTTTATGATTTTAATTTCTTTTTTTGTCTGAACTGCATATCTCTGTAGCTGAATTTTTTTATAACTAACCGAACACTGAGCTAGGCCAAGTTTGCACATTGGCGCATTTGCATGTCACCGAATATACTTTACAAGGTTAGAAAAGAATGACTGACTATATAGTAGATATAGATGGCATCATCACACTATCAATATACTTTATTAGGTTAGAAATGGGACATCCAACTATAGGGGCGATCGATGTACTTAGCTTGAACTAAAATATAATTACTAAGATTAGAATATATATATATATAATGGCATTCAGAATAAGTAGATTAACAAATTTTTTTTTACTTCCTTCTGAAAGTTGATCAAGAAGCTATGTAGGTCAATCAGGTACATGTGTTGATGTCAGAATTAGGGATCATAAGAAAGTCTTCAATCAAAAGTTGATTATATCAGCTTTGGTCACATATCTGACTTTGATAATACTAAAATACTAGATAATTTTAAAAAGTACAATTCATAAACTGTGAGAGAAAGTATTGAAATATTAAAAAGACTGGATGGTTTAAACACATGTGATGAAGCCAAATGTATTGCAGTCTTGTGGAGAACACTTATTTTATCTCTTTTTTAAAAAAATCAATTTGGAATCAATTAATTGTAAAACAAAAAGGAAGTATAAATTTCTTTGTTAATCCACCTACTAGCATTTTTTCACTAAGACATTGACATGAATGAATGTTGTTGTATCAAAATGTTAGAAATTAATACAAAAGAATATATGGTATAACCCAACTAAGACGTTAGATTAATCATATAACTATGAAAGTATTAAATGTAATATATTTAAATTGACTTTATACCACTAGGACACTATGATAAAAAATCTTAGTATTTATGAAATTTTAATTGAGTTTAGTACTTACAATACTCTCTTGATATAATAACTGTATGAAAAGTGCATATACTTTACATATTATTATTTGTTTATTATATGGTTGGATTTGAATCATCTGAAAAATACTGTTTAGATTATAATATTGTAGATAATATTTTCATATCTATTGGTGGCAGCAATAAAATTAATTAGGATTAATTTTACATTTAATAATATGTTAAAAAGATATCTGTTGGATGTAGTGGTTCACATAGCATAACATATATATCTATGACAGTTATGATTATGATGTTTCTCCTTATTTTATTTTTATTTTTGCATATATAAATATATTTTTCAAATGTTTATTTAAGTAAACACAGTTAATGTGTGTGATATTAAGTACCTTTTTAAAGCCAGAACATGGAACTATATATGGAAATACTAATAGATATATGAAAGAGTTTAAACTGAGTCTGAAGGATAGCCTATCTAAAATAGTACTTACTATTACAGTTTATACTATCACTCAATACAAATAAAACTATTTTTTTTTTTTTACAAATTATATCCCTTTTTCAACATTTTAGGATTAAATGATGTATCTGAAAACCTAACCAATGTTATAAAAATTTTTTTAATGAAGAAGTCTATATAATACAGAGTACTTGGGATTTTATCATCCAACTCAAAAACATGATATGTGATGTCATATATTGTAATTAATGACTTCTCTTTGCAATACATATTTGCAATGCGAATTATGTAAATTACCTACTATTACACTTGACAAACCAAAATGTGGCTATTTCAAAAAAGTTATCTCTTATTTTACTCTAAATTATCTCTTATTTATTTTAATTCTGACATTATTTAACAGCCCAATGAATGATTTGTTTATCCTGTGAACAACTTCTTCAAAAGAGAATTTACTTTGTAACTTTTCTTCTTCCTGTTACATTATATATATATGTGTTAAGTTTTCTGCTTTTCATGACAATGACTTAAGAATCTAATCCAGATGAAAGTTAAATTTCTTTTGTAAAATAGCTGGGGATTTTCAAGCTTGACTTTTTTTTTTCAGGGAGTCGATCCATAAGCAATCCAGTTAACCATCCAATTATTAATTTGCAAGTGGGTGTCTTGATATTTTTAAATTGAAAATGTAAGATGAAAGAAAATTCATAATCCTCATCAGCTGATAGTTGATTATTATAGTGTGTTTTCTCTTTCACAATTCCTTTGGGAAAAGTTACCAGAAAAGCCTTTGCCTACAGATGAACATTCGAGGTTGATCATTAATAATGTATTAAATCGCCATCTACGAAGCAAAAATATAAACTAATGTTGCTAATTAAAATCTTTACGCTACAGACAAATATTAAAAAGTTAAAATAATCATTGAACAGCCTTTTTGTAGTTGATTCGAATAGGAGTTTAGTTATCTTATATTAGTTTTTTTTATTTTTACTTATTTAATATATATATATATATCTAATTAAGATTACAAAGCTTCTATTTTAATCAGACATTAAAAACTGAGCTCAGATTTCCTTTCATATAAAAACAATGAATCCGTAAACTAAGAAAATAGACAGTTGGTTTAATATGAATGATTGTAATTATAGATATTAATTTATACTTTGCTTCTTAGAGGATCACTTAAAACAAATTACATATATATTATCAGTTTCCCTATTATCTTATAGACAATAAAGTTTTTAAAAGCATTGGATTATATTAATTTTTTCCAATTTATATATATACAATAATAATACATAAGAAGATTAAAAAAAGTTAATAAAGTAAGATAATACTAGATTAACGTTAATGGAAAAAGAAAATCTTTGCACTTCTTATAAGTAATAATCTTTCTAACATCCGTTAGCTTTAGAAATAAAGAAAAAAATCTTGATTCCAACCATTGCTACGAGCATTAAAATATTTACTTATTACATACATAGTAGTCTAACGTAACATATATCATATAAAAATGTCTAGCGAGGGTGTGTGTTTAACGTGCACAGACTTTATGAATTACTAGAATAATATAAATATTCAATGCATGCTTTAATTAAACTACTGCAATTGTTTGGGGTTAAAATATTCACAAATAACAATTTTTTTTTAAATTACTGACTCTATAACATTTATTAAACAAAATTCACTGGTAATATTGCCTTTCATAGTTTGGTGCAATGATCAAGTAAAAGACTCTGACGTTCTACGTTCGTGGATCACAGCCCAGCTCTGCTACTTCCGGTAGTTAAACTTCTTATAAACTCCAGAGCTGTAAACTATCCGATTATTTTCTATTGATATTTTTTTAAAGTGATGTATTATCGAAATAATGACTACAATAACATTTATTTGCTTTACAAATTTTTTTTATAGCATAAATTATGCGCATGATTTAAACCAGGATATATCACATGATGGGTGCTGGAGGGTTGCATTAGATCCTAAGATCTAGGTGCAGTGCTCTCAGATCCAAGGCTCCTCACTGATGAAGGCCACAAGCCAGAAACTAGTCTGGGGATATTGGATGAGTAGGCATTAGATAGGGATTTTATGCACAAGCCTTCTGGCATCCATTGATTGCTCTTGTTAGCACAAGATGGCACTACTATATGGAGAGTGTTGTTTTGTTTTGAATTGTTTAAACCAGGATATAGTGGTAACAAACAAGTTAACATATATACAAATATATGGAACATAGTGAATCCTTTTTTGATATCCCAAAGTAAACCAATAATTTAACGTTCTTCTTTTATCCCAATCAGAAAAAGCTGATTGCCTTCCAAATTGAAAGAACTAAATTAAAAAAACTGAATTACAATTATAGAAGACTCTTATTATAGTATTAATCTACAGCTTAGTTCAGTTGGGGGTTATAGAGTCTTGTGGTCATCTAAAATGTAAATGGGGTGAGAGAAGCATTTATAAATAATAATTATATAATGTTTAGTTAGTTATACTATAAATACTTACTTAAATTATCAAAAGAAAGTAATTCATGGATTAAATCAAGAGTCCTGATATGTTCAATTTTCCCACTATCCAAGTACATGCCAGACCAATTATGGCACTCATCTAATATGTTTGGAGATCACTGCAACAATAATTAATCTACAGACCTTTGATTTAGATTGCACAGCTATACCAATGTTTATTTAAATGATGAAATAATCTCAGGACTCTATTATAGAAATAATAAATCAATCCTATTATAAGATGATATTTAAGTAATGAGGAACTATTGTGAAACTGACAATTATTACAATGAAATAAAGGATGGACAATGATAAAGATCGAGTGCATTTTATCTCACATCACCATCTATTTTAAACAAGGTAAAATCTATATCTTGGCATTATACAATGTTGGGATCAATTAATTCAGTGTTATCTATAAAGATTGCATATACTATTAATGATGAGTATTACAATTATATTATGTTGAACATATGTGTGTGTGGAACTGGTCAATCGAACGTATATGATAAAATAATTGAGGGAATCTTACTTCAACAAACATTTATTACAAGACACATTCTTTTACAAACACATCGATGATGATTTAACATTAATTTCACATTAACTATAAGACTTGACTAAATAACATTTAAATTACATAAATCCTATACACTTAATATTTGGAGGCTCTTCCTCTTATCTGTTATTTCAATAATATTTATAACTCTATTTATTAAACTATTAGCAATACAAAATAATTATATATTCACATACCAATGTTTATATAATCTATTCTCATTTTGTGCTCTCAATGAACTACGAAAATGGTATCAAATACTCAACTAATGCCATCGAAATTATTTCTGTATGCTTATAAGTTTTTACTTATTATATGAAATTAAGTAATAATTTTATTAAAACTAGCTTTAAATAAAGTAAAAATTTTGTAATCCAATATTACATTCACCCGGGGGTGAATTGCCAGTAATAATAATAAATGAAATAATGATAATGTGGGTGATATGATTTGACAAGCTACTTAGAACTTACAATTCCAGAGATGGTCTCCCTCCATATCTCTAAGTTTATCATATCTCCGAATGTGTGCGCATTTATAAATTCACAATCATAATGCATTTATTGATTATATTTTCCATAGGTTTACTTGTGGAATGAATAAACTTCATAATACGGACAGTACAATGAGCTAATCATTAAATTATTAATCCAACTTCAACTATATTACAGAAATCACTAAAACATCAATCTGAAATAACTAACATATACTACATGACGATAAATACATGGAATGAAGAGAGAGAGCAAAATGCTAACAAATAAATATTCGCATGCAGGTGCGTGTTAACAAAACTCCAAACATTAACTTAATTCATCAACATAGTAACTACCAACTTTTCTGACACAAATGACACAGAACTCAGCTGACTTATCATGAATAAATTGGACATTTATCATTTCACTTTTAATGAATATAGTTATCGCATCATATACTATCAAATAAGGAAATATACTACCACCCAGGGGTCAATAGATAAATAAGTAAAATGAGAGTTACTCAATCCAAATAGCGTAATTATCTCTTCAATCCCGTCTTCACTTAAAAGGCATCTAACACATTTCATATAGGACAAATCCCTAACAGACAAACTCTTAAATTTTCACAATCTTTAGCACATAGCACCAGCCGCAATCAATAAGAAACAAGTAATCATAAATTTAATTCTTATAAATAGCTTCTGATAGGAACACTCACGCGAATATATGATCATGTATGAAATATTTTTAAAATCACGTCAGACAATAAAATATTATATTATCATTAATTAAATTATAAGTGAATCTAATATCTATGAAAATTTATGAACATTGAATTTTAAATTAGCGTATATCACGTAAACCTGACCATTTGGCAATACTGGCATAAATATTTTCATGTATCTATTTATTATTACCAACTAATGAGTAATGATTTCAATTCGCACCAATGAGATGAGCATGGGAATACATAATATTTTTTTTTTTTTACATAATACAACAAAAGAAAATATTACCAGTTTGGTATAACTTATGCCAAAATCTCTGAGATGTTCTAGAAGAGACTAGGCATATAAATACATAACAATAATAAATCAAACTAATATCAAACTAAACATAAAAAAATAGATGAATAAATCTACCTATCTATCATATGCAATGGAAGAAATGCATATCAAACCTTCTATCATTAAAATAAAAGTTCCCTTTTTATTTTTTTTTGGTTCATACTTGAAACATCAAAAGCAGAAATGCATGCATAGCTCACAATGATAAGATGAATAATAAACAAACATTAAAATATATAAACATTATTCCTGCAGGATAAACATGAATTTGGCAAAACAGCAATAACCTCCAATGTTCTTATGGCTTCCTAATGGAATTTACAAGCAGCTTTTGCACATATTTGAATCAAGTTATTTGTCATAAAATCTCCAAAGCTCAGCAAGATCATCCAAACAAATGTTTATGATTCATGCTATTTCAACTTTGTTCCATCTTAACTTTCCAGCATTTAATAAAATTTAATACAATCAAGATCAGGGTTATTTGGTCATCCATGCTTATACATATTTCTGATAAATAATTATCAAATTGCATTAAGTCATGCATTCTATCAGTCATGTAAAGAATTAGAAATGAATAATTTCTCTGTTTCAGCCTTATTTTACACAATAAAAATAGGAAACTTGTCTTGCATTGGTGGTCGAGAGGTCAGCATGCTGCCTTGCACTTGCAGGCAGTTGCCGGGGTTGTGGGTTCACGTCCGGCAGATGCTATGACACTTAAAAAAAATTTCTTTTTTTTAAAAAAAAAAAAAACATATACTGATTATTAGGATGCCTCCATTTTTGTTGTTGTGGTTGTTCATTTGATCTTTGAATTGTCATTATTTTTTAATGTGCATATTTTTATTTCGAATTGTCCACAATCTCACTGCTTTTTCCAGTCATAATGCCAACATTGAGAGTACCAACAGTCAGCCTGATTGAGTGACCTTTTATTCTTTTTTCACTTATCCTCCTCAGTAAAATAGGGTTATTTGGTCATCCATGCTTATACAT
Organism: Epiperipatus broadwayi; assembly: GCA_028023455.1. Lineage (NCBI taxonomy): Eukaryota > Metazoa > Onychophora > Udeonychophora > Euonychophora > Peripatidae > Epiperipatus > Epiperipatus broadwayi. The sequence goes on along the minus strand of JAQFVV010006955.1, from coordinate 157,119 downwards.
ATTTCTGATAAATAATTATCAAATTGCATTAAGTCATGCATTCTATCACTCATGTAAAGAATTAGAAATGAATAATTTCTCTGTTTCAGCCTTATTTTACACAATAAAAATAGGAAACTTGTCTTGCATTGGTGGTTGAGAGGTCAGCATGACTGCCTTGCACTTGCAAGCAGTTGCCGGGGTTGTGGGTTCACGTCCGGCTGATGCTATGACACTTAAAAAAATAAATAGGAAACTTACTAAATGAGAATCAATAAAATATCTACTTTCCTTCTTATCATCATGTCCACAATCTCACTGCTTTTTCCAGTCATAATGCCAACATTGAGAGTACCAACAGTCAGCCTGACTGAGTGACCTTTTATTCTTTTTTCACTTCTCATCCTCCTCAGTAAAATAGTTTGAAGCCACTTCCCACATTCCTTGCCTTTTGGCCTTTCCACCTTGTTTCTTGATCTACCAAAATGTATACTTTCCTTCTTATCATCATGTCCACAATCTTACTGCTTTTTCCAGTCATAATGCCAATATTGAGAATACCAACAGTCAGCCTGACTGAGTGACCTTTTATTCTTCTTTCACTTCTCATCCTCCTACTTCTCTGAGCAATCTTCCTTAACTGTATCTGCTCATGATATGGTAGCCCTTGTCCACTTTTCAGTGGGGTTAGGTGAGGCCCCAGCACATCACTTACAAAGTACACCCTAGCATAATCTTGATTTGAATTTTTTCCACATCACATAGTTTGAATGGCAAGATCCTGGTTTTACAAACGCATGCCCTTGCTGCCACCAACACATCATGGGTAGTCACAGATAAGAAACCAGCATCTTTCTAAGTATGTGCAATGCTATGGCCATTAAAGATACTACATAATGCTCATAGATCTCTGGTACCATCTTACCAATGTTTTCATATGTTTTGGGCCAATAATGGTAATGCTGCAGTCTCCATTGCAAGAGCTTCTGGATATGGTGCAAGAAACTCTTCTTGACACAATGTTGTCATTGGGTTTTTGTGGTATTTATCTGGAAAACATAAGGGGCTACCCTTATAATCCCCCACACCCTGTTAGCATTGCCGCTGTTGGTTTGGGACTGCTTATTTGCCTGGATGCTTATTCACAGCTGACTTCCCTATCTGGGAGCCAATCTCCTATCCACCACCTGGGGAGCCACCTGGTAGCAGTTACAGTTCTGCCTCAGGTATGGAAATTAATACAAACTATGTGAATATTATTTTTCTTTAAAACATTACCAATTTTATTAGTTACTTCCTTTATATATGATAGACCTATCTTAATTTCTGAAGTATCAAAATCTTTTTTCTTATTATATAAAAGCCCTAATAATGATCCTGTGATCAAAATCATTATGAAGTATTTTTTTAGTAGCAGAGACATCTTGGTGAAAATGGCTGTCACAAGAATGTTCTATCTAACACATTCTTATAAAGAAGAAGCTCTGGGAAAGTACATGTTATTGTATTGAAATGTCAGCTATTTAGCTATTATATTTTCACTACACAGTAGTTCCTGACAATGAATAAATAAATAATATGGTCAAATCATTAGAGGAATGTTGGAATGAAGAATGATTCATAAAATAAATTAGATTTGAAAAAAAAAGTGTTACCTTATTTTGTTTTTAATATATATATATATATATTGGCATGCTCTTAATTTTCCATATTTGTAAATGCAAGCTATATATAAGTCATGTGACATCTGACTTTTTAATATATATATATATTGAAATTACTGGGTTATATTTGGAAAGAAAATAATAAAATACTTATTAATAAGTATTGATTTTATTAAATGATATATCTGGTGTTTTAATTTTTCTACTGTAGGGGTCATCATTAATATACATAGTAAAAACTGCATATTTTATCACATATCTAATATGAAGAAGTAAGTAATGATGCTTAATTTCATCTTTTTTAAATGCATATTTGATAAATTTTCTATAATATGATATTTGATACATATATTAATTGAAATTTGTTGATAGATTTACGAAATTGGGAAATGAATATTTAATGAACTTTAAATTTTTTTAAAAATAAATCCAATTATTATTTTAAAGATAAAAGACAATGGTTCAGTACTCTTAAAAAGATGACATTCTTTATGCTAAAATTTTGGATAGGTCAGATGAGAAAAAGTATTGCAGTTTAGAATCAATGGAGATATACTCTAGGGTGTCTGAGTAATCATTATTACAGATATAAGATTAAACTGGATATGTCATAAAAATATTGAGAAAGTAAATAGACAGTATACTATTATAAATAGATACAAATAATATATGCTTACTGTATTTGGTTTTGTTGTGGCAGAAGATTATATCAAATTGTAATGTTCCATATAAAATGGCCAAATAGCTAGAAACCAATCATGTGATAATAATACTAATGTTAAAGGGGAAACAGTAATTATTAGATTCAGCAATTAAAATATGACTTTCTTCTAACAAAGATACAGGTTGCATCATACTATTGTTATATATATTTATTATAATATGAACTCTGATTAATCAACACATCCTCTAGGAAGTAATAGCAAAATATCAATTTGCTAATTAATATCAAAAATGTTAAATAGATTGGCTATAGATGGGTACCTGAATATAAGCTTTAATGTCTTCGGGTTTTCTCAATGTAAGCTTAAACATTAGATATTGGGCATATGAGGTAAATATGCTAATTATTATGCAGGAAAACATTTATGTTAATAATTTTTATGAGCTTTTTTGATTTGTAATATTTATTATTTTTTTCATTGAACAGAAATTTTTACATTAGTAATTTCTCAAATATGTGAGAAATGCAATGGATAGACAAACGTCCATCTGTACATCATTATTGCGTTTGGAAAAATTACCTGCTTAAGGGTCTCTATAAGCAAAAAATAAAAAGAATATGACGCAAATAATTTAAAAAAAAATATCAATATAAAGCTATATTTTCTGCAATATTTCTTCATCTAATTGTCCTTTGCGCTACAAAATCTTATTCTGCACTTTAATCTGCCTGGAAAATAAAGTGTAATTCCAAGATAAGAAAATTTAATAAAGATATCAATAAAATAAACTCAAATGAAAAAGATAACAGGGTCATGAAAAGCTATCTATTTTTATGCATATTTGCAAATATTCGGCTTTTATAGGATTATGCAGAATTATTTTCTTCGCCTTGATTTTTATTTCAACATTATATAATTAACGAATAAGCAATTTATAATATAATATAGAATCTGCTGTATTTTTTGTATGCTAAAATATATTATATATATTTAGTGAAATGTTTTATTATTTATACAAACAAACAAAACAAAAACAGATTACTTATTTTAACCCTTCATTGAATGGGATATTCTGAATGCATGCAATTAGTAATAATTGTTCTCAAATTAACATTTCAAAATATAATATATATATACTATTTATACTTGAATAGGCTAAGTAGACATCTTATCATTATTATGATATGTAAGAGTGATTTAATTTTGATAGTATTGATAAAACTCAATTGCAAGAAAACAACATTACTGAAAGAGTAGAAAGTTATCCTAGCTAATATGAACAAATTTTAAACAATCTTATTATGGCTAGTTTAGGTATATTGCATTATAAACTTCTCAACATTAGGTATAACATATTCGAAAAAAAAACATTACATTTATTTTTCCTAATGTTTAAATTTTTTTTGTCAAAAAACATATATATATATAGAAGAAATATAAAATAAATGTTTATAGGTATATTTCCCCATTCTTTTTAAATTCATATAAATAAAAATGAAATAAAAGACAAATGATTCCCAAGATGCACTTCATGCTGAACTAGCACTCATCAGTTGGCCCAGGTCACTATCTCTCATATATATCTCTATTATATGCAAAGTATTTATCTAGAGTAAATTGTTACATTTTCATTTACCATTGTCAAATTTCCTCCACTCAAAACTTTGACCCATTCGGTTCAGCATGAAATGCACCTTGGGGGTCATTTGTCTTTTATTATATCTTTATTTATATGAAGTTAAAAAGAATGGGGAAGTATGGAGGGGTTTATTATATCTATAAAGATATTTATTACATATGGGACAGAGAAAGGTGAATAACTCTGTGTGTGCTTAAAAATTAAAAAATCAGATATATTAATCTTTAACTGAGATTGAAAGTTTATATCTGTGCTAGAGATAATCTCTAGTTTCGAAAATGATTAGTAATAATCATTAGTGTATTTATCTGGAATGGATGGCATCAAAGTTGTGAGTGGAAGGAATTTGACAATGGTAAATGAAAATGTAACAATTTACTCTAGATAAATACTTTGCATATAATAGAGCTATCTATGAGAGATAATGACCTGGGTCAACTGATGAGTGCTGGTTTAGCATGAAATGCATCTTGGGGGCCATTTGTCTTTTTATTATATCTTTATTTATAAGAATTTAAAAAGAATGGGAAAGTATGGAGGTGTTTATTATATCTATAAAGATATTACATACAGGACAAAGAAAGGTGAATAACTCCATGTATGTGTAAAAATTAAAAAATCAGATATATTAATCTTTAACTGAGGTTTAAAGTTTATATCTGTGATAGAGATAATCTCTAGTTTCAAAAATGATTAGTAATAATCATTAGTGCATTTATCTGAAAAGGATGGCATCAAAGTTGTGAGTGGAGGGAATTTGATAATGGTAAATGAAAATATAACAGTAAAATAAATGGTGTTTTGTATTTTTTAATTTTTTTAAAAATTTAATCTCTTTCTTACTGAAATATCAGATGATCACCATTTATTTCTGTATGCTCTACTAAATCTTACACTAGGTGGCATTAATTGTGTGGAAAAAAATGTTATTGTTTTTTTTTTCCATTTGCTTATTAAGATATCAGTCAATCAAGATTAGCTGCTTCAATTCATTTGCCAGTGCTAAGATGCAATCACAATATTTATATATTATATTGTAATGAAACATATAATTAACCCAATCGTTGAGAGCCAATTGTAATAGAAATTGTACGTATAAAAAAACATAAACTAGCTCAATTATTGGATGGTTTAATCATTGATTACAATTACAATATTGCCTATCTGATTATCTATACATAAAATATGCCTGGATTTCAAAGAGCAATAACAAGAGACATTAAATGATTTACTCTCAGGGTTAACTCAATCAATGATTTAATTATTTGGTGAAATATAAATTGGAAACAAAGAGAATTTTATTGAATTCAACCTATATTTGCAGATGGAGATTATAGTAAAACAATATAATGATTAGTAATGGCTTAGATAAATAATTATAAAATTGAATATTAGCAAAACACAAAAATTATCATTTAAGTAATTTTAAGCTTCAAGCATTACCTATTGCCCTTTACACTGAAAATAGAAAAAAAAATTCATATGAATCACAAAATCATTTCATATACAATAAATTATATATATTTTATTTTAATTGTGGTTTGATTTTTTTTAAAAATTTAATGCATTTTTGTCCATTCTAGTGTGGATTAAGATAACATGTAAAATAGATTAAAATGACAAATGCATGAATTCATGAACCTTTTGATTTTATAAACAACTGACTCATAGTATTTTTTTATACGAGTTAGATTATGGTGTATCAGTTAACATGATGAACCAATGTGAATATGTAGCAAATGCTTATTTTGGCTTGTGGTATAAAAATAGCTATTCATTCTGTTTGTTTTCTAATCCAAATGTCTTCTTATCAATAATTTGCTTATTTTTCACTAGATCTTGATCATGAAATAAGGCAAGATGGAGGGTTTGAACCCTGGATAATAATAATTTAGTTTTTAACCTGTCATTTCTAATGACATATCGAGTCGAGATTGTATAAGAGATAGTAATGAAATTTTGCTTTCTTTTCTTAATGGCGATTGTCAATTATTGTTGCTTAAGTATTTTTTTTAAATTTTTATGCCTATTGCTTAGCTCAGTCTTTCGTGTGCTGCTAATATCAATATCTTTATTACAACAATCAATTTACAAAAAACAAAATAGATAAATAAATAAATAAACAAACAAATAAATAATACAATTACATTGCAAATGATTTTTAAAAATAAAATATGATCTAAACATATTTGGTACTTTTATATGCCAATATTTTACTCCTTGACAACATAAACCAATATCATGGGAAAATCACCACTGCCATTTAAATCTCACCATCATAAATAAATGCATATACCAAAATAAAAAAATTGAAATAAATAACAACTAATAATAACAAGATATATATTGTGTCAGGAACGTTTGATGTGGCCAAGCACAAGATAATGTTAGACAAATTAATGGCTGAAAATACGTAAAAAGGCATTAATTGGGGGGGGGGGGAGTATACTATATATTATAATTAAACTTATAGATTAAGAGAGAGAACTGTGGCAATAACATAAACTCACACACATATATGATTAAAGCCAATATTTAAAGGCTAAGAAATATGTATTTTTGATTTTTGTTTTTTATTTTTTTTTAAAAAGAAAAAGAAACACCAAAATGTATTTATAATTTTAAATATTTTTGTTTGTTAAAGAAACGGCATTTATTTAACAAATTGTGATTATGTAGTTATTTATTTTTGAATGTTTACAACCAATGTAAAAAGGAAAATTTGAAATATTACTATTTAAAAATAAGTTAAAATTAATTTCAAAATCGAAGTTTTAATGGTTGTTTTTCTCTTCAGTTGCATTTGAGCAAAAGAGAGGGGTCATTGTCTTAAATTTAAGAAAAGCCTAAAGGCATTCTGATTTCCTGTCCATTTTAAAATAATTTCAGCTGGACAAAAAGAACTTGATTAAACTTTGCGATAATGCCGGGAGAGAGGAATGTGTAATTTAAGTGAAGTATTTTTTTTAAACTTCGATTGTATAATGTAATTACTAAAAAAGATGTTATCATTCATTAAAATTTTCATTAGTGATATTGTGATCTGAATGAAGATAAAAAAAACTAGTTGGAAATCAAATTCTTAAAAAAGCATTTAGGCGATTGCATTGGAATGTTTTATGAATTGTCTAAACCAATTAGTAAAACCAAAAAAAAAAAAATTAATTAATTGATTTTTCTTTCTTGGAGGGGATACCTGAATTTAATGAGTATTGGGAAGATAGTTCGGTTCTGAAGTTGGAGAAGGCAGTTCATTCTTGTTCTTCAAAGGCAAATCTTATTAGGAGCCTAATGCTGTTAATGGAACCATTAAAAGTCTTGCAACCTTTTGAGCAAGCATGCTGATTCTGATTCACCCTAATCTGTGGCATTTATGATAATTAAAAATTCATTCAGTCATTCTGAACTAATGGACACTAATTCATGCAGTCATTCAAATAATCATTTGAGCAGTTAACTGGTCAGTAATCGATGGTTTAAACATCGGACAATTAAGTGGTGTAGAGTATTGTCAGTTATCTAGCCAACTAATGGAAAGCTAAATGATGGACAGATGTTTATTCCACCATATACTCAGTTGATGCCGATGGAATCTTAATTGCAACATGCCATTGAAGTCTGTAATTAACATAGAATTCATAAAACAAGAAAAGGCTTTATAGTGTGTAATATCCGTTCTCCAGCCTAAAGATATCAATCAAGCAGTTTTCTATATATAGAATGATTATGGGGTAGAAACCCACTTCAGCGCATCCATCCAGCTCTGCTCCTACAGTCCCACAAAAATGTAAATGCCGAGATTTGAACACCAAGCGATGATGATGACTTTCATGAACTCATGCCACAGTCAAGTCCAGCCCTTGCCGCAGTAGATGAATAAACATATAGCCTACTCAAAACACATAGAAGAATGAAGCTTATAGACTTTATCGGCTACACTATTTTTTTGTGTATTTTATTTTAAATTTAATACACCTTTTGTAAATATATATCTTATGTACATACGTACATAAACACAACTTTTAAGTAACTTGTTAATTTTTCCTTGCACGTGTGTGAGTTTATAATCCACAGATCACTCTCTCACATATTAGATATTTAATACATTTTTCTTATTAAGAAAGAAATTTTTTTTTAGTTAATCTAATTATTGCATTGTTAAGTACTTCTTTATGATCATAATTTTTGTTTTATTAAAATAATTTATGTAGTGTAATATTCATTTGTATATTTAATCAATCTGGGGATATTAATTTTATATTCATATTATAAATGGTATGGGATACCAGGCTAATAAAACATTTATATTATAATTCTAAAGTGACTACCACCATATATTTTTTATTCTCTTTGTCATTTACTTTCTCTAACTATATTATTAATTAATTATGCGAGTTTTCCGATCCCCATTATTTTAACTGAGAATAGAGTACACTGAGCTAGCAAATGGGACATTATCTTACCGGGTTCTAAATCTTTATTTATCATGAGGATACTTGTTTATTAGTTTTGTTTGAATAATTATTTATATTTATATATGCCCAATGATATTTGAACTTGCATATCCTTTCAGGAGGAGAATTAGTTTTTTTTCTGGGAGTGGCACGAGGGGTTGATTTAGAGTCATCCCCCAAAGATATGTAAGAATCAATCTTTTTATAAGTATCTTCTGTGTCTGTAATAATATTATTCTAAAGTATTTAAATTTCTCCTTATTCCAGTATGTTGCAGTATGTTGCCATATTTCTTTTCATGTTCGATTTGTGCACATGCTTATATTAACGGAGTAAGCGGTTGACCGGTATAATATATATATATATAAACTCCTGTATCAAAGCCAAATCAAAGATTTTTTTAAAAACAATAATGACCATGTGATGGAAAGAATGTGTGTCTTCAACCTTTATAATATATATGTTTAGAGATCATCTCATTGCAAATTGTTAAAAATAAATGAATAGCTTTCTAGTGTTGGCAAATGACAAAAAATTTTTAGTGTTAAAAGGATATCTCTCAAGCCTTATCCTATTTCATATATCAGGATAATTGGCTACCATGCTTTTGCTAAAAGGAATGAATTTGAAATCAGTTGGAAATTTGTTACTAAATGTTTTTAAATTGATTGAAAATATGACACTAGAGGGCTATTCAATTATATTTAAACATTGCAATGAGTTAATTTCAAAACATTACATATAAATATCTAGTGCTATACATTTTTATTTATTTCATAATATTAAAATGTAAATCATCATTGGTAAGATTAAAAATGAAAAAAAAAAGTCATATTTTCCAGATATATATTTCCAATCAGATTCAAAATATTTAAATAAATTTCTGATTGATTAAAAATTTATCGTTTCTAGCAAAAGCATTGTGTGGATAAACCTGCAGATATATGAAGGAGGATGAAAGTAAAAAATATTTTTTAGCTTTAACCCTTTCATCTCTTTCTAGCAAATTATTTTGTTTTTGTGCCAATTCACCCCCTGGTGAATTTTTTTATAAGTATTATATGTTAAAATGCATGTAAAATGGTATATTTTATTATAATAATTTTTTTTGCTGAAAATTTTGTACCAAAAGGTGAGGAACTCAAAATTCCTGCTCTAACAATAGACATAAGTCCTGTCCTGACATGTTCAGCCATTGTCTGTTGCCAAGACTGTTAAATGTTCAGTGTTTTATGACATTGTAGTTTCCAATGATGCAAAAACATATTTATTTGTGAATTTATTATAGTTTTAGATATTTTTTAAAAATAATTTACACTATATTTATTATATATCAAGAAATATAAATTATTAATAACTTATTTTGACTTGAAATACTTTATTTTCAAAAAATATAACATTATATTAACAGCTAATGTAAATATGGCCTGAAGCAATTTACAAGATTAGTTTCTCATAAACAATCTACTTCATACTTACAAGTAAGATAATATCACAATTTTGCAATAAATATTTAAAAATTTGAACTTTTAAAGCATAATTCATTAGATATAAGCATTTGGATATTTAAAAATAATAAAAATTAAAAAATATTTCATTGATTTTATAAACTGAAAATAATCTTTCTAGAAATGATGATGTGTAAAGTCTTTGTTTTGATTGCAATCTCATTTTTTTAATATTTACAAAAACAAAATGTGAACATTTAAAATTTATTTCAGTAGTAAACAAAAATATCTATTAAATGAAGTCAAATTTATTATATTCTAATAAGTAATAATCATTTTATCATATATTTTACATTGGTGTGTGAGAAAAATGTCAGAAAATGCTGAAATGTGTGAAAGGTGCATTGTGGGAGAGTTAAAAATGTATTGTTATGTGTTAATATTAGAAGAATATTCAATTATATTTAACAATCTTACAGAATAAAAATTAAATATTGTTAAATCACATATCAATCAACAGTTGAATAGTCTTAGGAGTGATGCTCCTTTTCTCATTGTTTCTTAGTGGAGGAATGTTGAAAGAGACTTTGCTTATGACTAGTACTGAATTATTAATTAAAAATAATTTGGATGTAGTCACTCTACCATATTCAAGGGTTCTATCATGTAAATTAGAAAAAAGAAAAACCAAGTTTTATATGTGCAATAACACACATACTTATTTATTTTGAAATCTTATATTTTCAATTCTAAGTTGATTTTAGTATAAAATATTTTTTTTTATGACGCTTGTTTTCTTTTAAAATAATTAAAAGCAAACAAAGTTTAATTAGTGCTTTTATATGTATTTTATTTAAACTAAAAAAAAAAATTAATGTTGATGTATTTTAAAGCTGAGATTTAGTTTTGTATTTTTTTTTATATAAAAAAAAATAATAATCATTTTTGTAAGATAAAGGCCCTGTAAGATATTGTTTTCCTAATTAAGATTGAGTGGGAGATAGAGATTTACCTTGGTTGAAAGTTGCAAAAAAAAAAAAAAGATTGCACGGGAGATAACAAAGGACATAAATAGCTGGGTAATTTTTTTTTGAAGAGAGAGGAGGAATCAAAGAGACTATTCTGTTCATTCAGTTTTTATTGCTCAGCTTATTCAGCTTCTTCTTATTGAGTATCAATCCAGATTTTAGCTGTTATTGAATTGTTTGCATTGTGAAAGTGACTAAATTATTTTTTTGATATTGGTGCCACGGGAATCACCAAGTTGAATTTCCGTTGACTGACAATAACTCTATTTGCCATGATACTAGCAGTCATTCAGACGCTATGCATGTAATATACACCACGAAGAATCTCACAACATGATGGGCTGAGCCTTTCCAAAGATGAACCTCCGGAGCTCCAAATTGTGACTTAAATCATGACCTAACTGTCAAGTCCCGAGTGGATCCCTATAATGCCTCCAGACTTCTGAACCTGTAGTAAATGACATCCGTCGTAGAGGACTCTATAAACTGAACTTTGTGTGAACAACAGAAATTAATATTATCTCGAGGTAACTTACCTTTCCATATCAAAATCAGGGCTAAATCTCTAATTAAGTCTCTCGCAAATCTCAACTTAATCTTAAAAAGAAAGTATATTTATGATGTATAATTTATCAATTTAAATATTAATGTATTTTTGTTTATTTTACATTATAATCTTAGTAGCAAGATTTTCAATCTTAAAATGTTGCTTGTTCGAGAGTGTAGGGCGAGTGATATTTTATATGCTTAATAATTTTTCAGTTTTATGATTAACCCCTTGTTAAATGCTCAGACCGACCTTAGTAGTCTTCTTTTATTTTTGTTTGTTTGTTTGCTTTGGTGTTAAACTAAATCAAACTTGGCTTTGGCTAGCGATTTCTAGGATATATGATTTATTTATTTTTTTGGTAGATATTTATTTGCTATAATTCAGATTACGTAGTTCATGTTTCTTTCTTGTGTGAAACTAACCTTGGCTCATTTCAATGTACTTGTCCATGAGCATTTTGCAGAATTATGACATTCTTGGTTCCAACATTTCTTATCTGGACTAAGAAAAGCTCGTCTGCGCTGTCCCGTTATTCTCCACAAACATCCATCTTACTAAGTCTCTATAGGGAAAAGGGAATTGTTTGGGCGAACTGCTAGCAAGAAGATATAAGCCATTATTGTGTTATAGATAAGAAATGAACTTGTCTGCCTAGGTATTTAATGTAGTTCTGCTCACATACACTCAATGTTAAGATCTGCTAAGCAAATGTAGAGCAAGTTTCATGTTTATTTTGTTATTATGTTTAATAAATTTAAAAAGTTCTTATAAGTATTTTGGCTGACATTTGTCTCAGTGTTTTCTCAATTGTCTGAACTACATTCATTAGCTTTTGCTCTCCCTGGGTTTAGTCCAGTGCATTCGATTCGCATATCCTGTAACCCCTTAAAAGTAAATGTCTAGTCCCAAATTTTGGACTAGTGGCGCCCTGGTGGTCAGTATATGTGAGTCTAAAGCTTTTGTCCGGTATATAGGATAGTAATTTTGGCGCCCAACATGGGTCCTTCGATTTTAAATCCCACGTGAGATTTTGTTCGGACAATTGAGGAATATTTCAGTGTTGGAGGCAAGATTCAGTAGGTAGGGATCAGTTTGTGCTAAATGGTAGAAAGCAGTTTGGAGTAGGGGGTTCATCTTTTCAATATGAATAATTAATATATATAGTTAATTAAACAGCATTCTTTAGAGTTATTACTGAACGGACGGGTCAGACAAAAAGATATTAAGAAGTTATATATTTATTTTGTTTCTTTGTTTATTAAAAAAAAGTTATTAGTTATACGTTCGTAAAATAATAATAATAATAAAAAAAACAAAGAGTTTCGGTTCATGTTTTAGAAATAACAAAATATAAAAGATTTTTTTTAAAAGTTAAAAATTAGCTGTTATGTTCATAAAAAAAAGCAAGCAAAGAGTTTAGGTTCGTGTTTAAAGAAAAAAGTAAACAGTTTAACTTATGTGCTTTAAATATATATATATAATAAATAGCAGTTGAAGATTAAAAAAATAAATAAATTTCATAAATAGACAGAAGTTGTGTTGGGAATTTAAATAAAGTTAGAGAAGAGGCTGAAGATAGACTAGCTAGCATCATGGCTGAAATAGATTGGCAAATAAAATCTTTTACAGTTGATATTTGGGAAAGCCCATTAGAGCATTTGGAGAGCCTGCAAGAGATGTTTCGATGTCATAATTGGCAGGAGACTGAACAAGTGGCAATTGCACACCACTATTTACAAGGAATGGCTGAGGATTGGTGGCATATCTTAAAGATCAAGCCACAGACTTTTTGGGATTACAGATGCAAATTATTGCACACTTTTTGGGGTGAAGAAAAGCAGTATCATATCTTCATTAATATATCACAAGAAAGATATATTAGGGGTAATGGGAGCAACTTACACCCAGTTTTTCTGCAAACAAGCAGCAAGGCTGAAGTCATTGATAGCTTTCTCATTGACTGAGAGGCTGATATGCTGAATAGTATTGGGCAATATGCCAAGGGATATACAGCAGATCATGTTGTGCAGTAGTAACATTCACTTGGAAGAAATGATTAAACTGCTAAATAAAATTGAACATAATCAGGCCCAAGAAGAAGTGGAGAAAAGAACAATGCAGGGCGATCAGATAATTTCGATAGAAAAAGGTGAAAAGAGTCAATTATCAGCTCCAATTAAAAAAAGTAAAGAAAGCCATAGGACTGTAGCTAATGTGATTATGGATCAAGAAGAACCAGCATGGAATTGAGCTATGCAGACTTGCCCAATTGTCAGTATAAAGACTAAAGACATCATTGCAGAAGCATTGGTTGATTCAGGAAGTCAAATGTCATTGCTCTCTAGTAAGTTTTATGTGTAAATAAAGAAAGACCAGCCACGTTTGTATACATTGCCAATAAAAAGAATGCAGGTGACACTGACCAATGGCAAGAAGGCAAATATTGAAACCAAACAGGTGTGGTTACATTTGCATCTAGGTAACATAGAGTTAGACCACC
>JAQFVV010006955.1:0-142692 GCA_028023455.1 Epiperipatus broadwayi | reverse complement strand
CTCTCCAGCAGCCACCTTTTATCTCAACTTAACTACAAAACTATGAATCTTAAATTGAAAACATTTTAATACTTTTAATCCAAGCTCAGTTTTGTAGTTAAGTAGATATAAAAGGTGGATTCTGGAGTGTTGAATTAGATCCTAAGATGTAGATGCAGTGCTCTCAGATCCAAGGCTTCTCACTGATGAAGGCCACAAGCCAAAACCTCATATGGGAATATTGGATGAGTAAGCACAAATGGGAATTTTATGCACAAGCCTTCTGGGATCCATTGATTACTCTAGTGTGCAGTGAGTGGCAATCTGTATAGTGAGTTTTGCCTGTTTCTTTAAATGTAAATAAACAATTGTATATTTATAATAAATCTGTACAATTCTGCTTTAAAATCTGATATTTTTTTATAATTATTACAATATTTTAATACCAAGTCAACTTTGACAGATAATGATAAAACAGACACTTGTTTTTATTTTTTTTATATGATGTTTAAGTTTATTAACTTCTATTTCTAAAAATAAAACATAAACGAATACATTGAAAGAGTACATGTGTATTTCTTTTTGTTTTAAATAATTATCAACCAATTAGTGTGTACAAATAATTTAATTCAATTCACTTTTATTAAGCATATTACAATAGACCAGTAATAATCCAATTATAGTACAGCTTTTAAAAACCAAGAATTAATTTACATTGATTAAGAAATCATGCTAGTTCAATAAAAATATCAGCATCAAAAAATATCTTATTATACAACATAGGCATTCTTATAATGGCCGAATTTTTATAACAATTATGATTATATTTTTTAATATAAAATAAAACATTATTTCTAGTTATATTAGGAATTCTATAATTTATATTATGAATAAATTATGCTACATTATATTCACATAAAACATTTTTTCTTAAAAACACTACATCATTCAACATTCTTTTTTTCATAAGACATGTTTCACTACCCACAGGTAATTATAAACCTACCTATTTAAGGTACCTTTTTGTTATATTCTGCAGTCTTTCTTCATGATATTTTGTGTTAGAAATTCAAACAGCAAAACAATAATTAATTGTAGGAACAAGTATATGACTACTTATATGAAACTTTTTTTTGATCTTGCTATAATCCTAGTTATTCTATTACACTTAAGAATAATTTCATTGATGGGAATCAAAAAAAAGACCATTACCATGAAACCAGATGCCTAAATCTTTTATCCCTTCTAGGAATAATATTATTTTAATAGAATAGTCAAAAATATTTTATAAATAAGCAAAAATCCTATGTCTTTTATTCCAAAAACTTTACATGCAAACTACACCAGAAGAAAGTGAATACATTTTGGGCATTTTTTTCTAGCATAAACAACAAAGTAAAGATGTTATATCTTAGCTAACGATCCATAAGATATTCATCTATTGAGATTTTTTTTCAACAAAATTAACAAGATTAATTCATAAAGCTGTGATTATGCTACTTGAAGTATCGAAAGTGCTTAGCTTAAATAAAGTTATTTTAAACTAGTGGATACCTTTTCTGGTTTGAATGTTTTAACATTTATTGAAAAAATTCACAATTAAAAAATTAATAAAAAGCAGTGCAGGAGAATTTACTTTATTAAATTTTTTTATAAAGTTAAATCCAATTCTTGTTTTATTAAATATAAAATGTATTAGACACTCTCTCTCACACACACACCTATATATCGACTACATATAAATGTATATGTAAGTATACAAACTAACATCTTTTTAAATATTATATTTATATAACAGTTTTATTACCCACAATTATACAATCATCAGGACAACAATCTTTCTATAAGCTGGTTATAACTTTTGCTCGTTTATTTATTATATATTAAAATATTGAAAATTGTAGACTTAATTCCAGAGTTTTGTTTATTATATATATGAGAATAAAAAGAAAGATGAACGCAGATACACGTATATAATCGTAAACAAAAAGTTTTAAATTTGTTTTCAAATTAAATAAAAATTTGTTGCAGCAATGTTAGTCAATAGTTTTTCATAAAATTGTGGTTTCTGCAGTAAACAAATTTTACTTTTTTTAAATGTCAATATTTAATAATACTCTTTGTTTTTTTAAAAAAATTACTTTCTAACTTTTTTTTTTATAAAGTTAATAGTTTGTAAAATTAATTAGATTTTACAATTACATATATATATATAAATTAAAAACACAAAGTTATAAACACAATTTTTTAAAAACAATTTAAAAAATAATAGAATAGCTTCATTGACTGGAAGTTTGGAAAAAGTTTGAGTACCAAAAATAATAGACAAGCCATGATCCATGGACTTCGAAGTCTAGAATCTTACTAAACCACGCAGGAAAAAAATATTATTTATTAAACTTTTTTAAAGCAATAAATTTTTTTGTTTTTAGTTTTAATACAAATAGTTTTGATTTATATATATAATGTTTACAACAGGTTTTTCTTATACACTTTAATGCAAACAAATTTTCTTAAAAACTTTTTTATTTTCCTTACAGTTTCGACTATCCAGCAGTCTTCATCAGAGCTCTATGCTTTACTGTTTTAATTAAAGCAGTGAAGCATAGAGATCTGATGAAAACTGCTGGACTGTTGAAAACTGTAAGGAAAATAAAGAAGTTTTTAAAAAAAATTTGTTTGCATTAAAGTGTATATGAAATAACTGTTGTAAGCAATATATATATATATATGAATATATGAAGATATACAAAGAACATGAAAGAGAAAAATAAGAGAATATAATTTTGATTTATTTAGATATTTTTAATGACAACACAATCTGCCAAGGATAATCAAGGTTTGATATTTATCCAAACTATTATACTTCAATGAAAGCTAAAATAAAGTATTTTTAATAAAATATTGGTCAGTCTGAAATATTTATTTTCGTATTGTAATTATTTATCCTTTGTTCTTTTAGGGTAAAAAAAAATAAAAAATACACATTGTTTGCAGGTTCTTGCAAGAAAATATTACAGATCCTTATTTTTATGATTTTTATGGGTATTATTTTTAATAAGGTATTAACTTCCAAAAGATGTAACAGCAGCCAAAATAAATGAACAGCTCTAGAATAACAAATAACCATATCTTCATAACATGTACACGTTTGCATTAGCTAACAGGATTACATAGTAGAATTAATATTTACACTAATATTATTAAATAATTTTCACATTTAAGGAAAGCAGAAAGAAACTAATTAAGGAAAAAAATATTTTTTCATTACTTTTATATACCAATGTTGTACCGATATAAAAGTATATTCAATAATACTCAGAACATATTGAAAATACGTAACTAATCTATATACATTAAAATTAACAGTTATTAATATTTGTTTAACTTTTCAGTAGCAGTATAGAAGGGAGATGTGTATATATATATATATGTTAATAATTTTTATTAGTTATTCATTAAACTAGAGATTATCTAATAATGAATAATATTTCTGTAATGTAATTTTCACTATACCACTCTCATGCAGGGTAGGGACTAACTTTTATCCACTTTTAAGACCTAGGAGATAAATGCAATCATAAACATATGACCAAAACATGTGAAAAATATGTATGATACTCAAGATGCACCTTTCATGCTGAACCACTACTCTTCACTTGACACAGACCACAATCTCTCACATGCACCTTTATTACCATTCAATATATATTACAATTGGATGCACAACCATCCTCCACTCCTCATTGGTTTTATTTCCTGATGACCATATTGCAGAAAGAAACTATCGATTGGCATTCCCCAATGCAGACATCACCCCACCTACAACAATATTTCTTGCTCATCAGAGGATGTAGTGCCATAGAGACTGGAAGCATCTAGAAATGTATGTGTTTGGTTTTCCACCAGCACCACTAGAGTTCCATCTCACTACTTACCATCATCTGGTTATGCCAAACATAGCTCAGAAGGCATGGGATTCTTGTCAGCAAGATGCAACGAATGACTAGATGCAAAACAGAGTTGAACAATTACATTAGTTTTAAGTAACAACAATTTTATTTAACAACAATTCATTAGCAAGTCCTTCTAATATAATTTATTATTCATATCCAAGTGAAAACTCATGTTTTAGTTCATACAATAAGAAGAAGTCTAGAAATATTTCAGTTAGGTTACCTGAGAAAAAACCCATTTTTTAGTTCACATGATGAGAAGAAGTACAAGAAGCCTTTCAAATAAATATACGTATACAATTAATGAATAAATGTTTTTATTTGTTCCAGGTCTGTATGTCCTTTTAGATAGGTAAATGGGTAATATCAGCAATTTCAGGTTTGTGGAGCATTTCATTTTTTATTTTTAAGAACTATTACAGGTAGGTAAACAGGTAATACCAGCAATTCCAGGTTTGTGGAGCATTTATAATCCAATCAAGTATAGATGTATATTTATACACATACATTTTATTATTTTAATAAGATATAGATAACATGAATATAGCATTTATGATTCATATAGCATTTTATTATTTTAACAATGATTACAGGTAGGTAAACAGATAATATCAGCAATTGCAGGTCTGTGGAGCATTTATAGTCCAATCAAGTATAGATATATATATATTTATACACATAAGCTTTGTTATTTTATTAGGATATAGCTAACATGCATATAAGTATTTATGATTCATATAGCATTTTATTATTTTTAAGAATCATTACAGATAGGTAAGCAATTATCAGCAATTCCAGGTTTTAAACCACCAAACACCACATGATCATCATTTCTTATGCTAGCTTATAATTATTATTAAAACAGGCAAAACTTTCCATACAGTAGTGCCACTCAGTGTCACTCTGTGCCCCTGGCATCTATCGATTACTCTGGTTGGCAATGAGTGGCACTACTGTATGGAGAGTTTTGCCTGTTTCAATTCCAGGTTTATGGAGCATTTATTAATCCAATCAACCTATATTTATACACATACATTTTATTATTTTATTAAAATATAATAATTGATTGTGAAAACTTTTTTTAAAATTAATAATATAAAATTTTCTCTCTTTTGTTTTATAAAAATTAATAGCTATAGTTTTACTTCATATTTTATTGTAATTAAATCATTTCTAATTGCTTACCTCTAAATTCATGTCTTCATTTATTACTGCATTTCTAAATAACTGGGGATCTGCCTTAAAGCTGAATGGTTAAAACTTCTAGGCAAGGCTTGGGTGCTCACATGTTTTGCAGATGGAGAGAGAACCAGGGGGTCTATCTGATCATATTAGGATGATTTTTCATTAAGCTGATTGATAGTTCCATTAAATCACTTTTCTAATAGTCTAGTAGCTAAATCTTGTGTCAATTCATAAATTTTGTATCTCTGAATCAATTAATAATAATTTCTAACAATTTTGTAGCCTATTTATATTTTTTTCTCTCCGACAAATGAATTTACCTTACATACCCTTTTTATTCCATTGGTGGAAAAGCTTTTTCATCTGTGTCCATGTTTTTTAATCCCCTAAATCATTGGATATTTTCTCTTTGCCAGGAACAGACTTTTAATTGTTGACAATGTGTTTTGAATTTTAATTTTTTTTGCCTGTGGCACAGTGACTTGACACCTTTCATTATTATACTGCAGTTATTCTGCCTTAGAAGTTGTCTTCAATCTGATTTTATTTAAGTGCCTTTTCACTTAATAGTTTTAATAAAAATAAAAAATATATATACCTTTTCTCTTTTTAATTGTACTATAAACATGTTTGATTTCCTTTTTGTTTGATCAAATTGTTACGAATTAACAAATTATCATTTTAATTGCAGTCAAACTTCATTACTTCTTTCTTTTTTTTAAAAAAATATTATTAGTCTGTTTTAAAAATATTTTTGGTAAGTCTCCCCCATTCTTCTTCTGAGACTGCATTGCTTTCCACAAAATTGTAAGCCAATTAATAAACTTTAACCAGCATCATAAAAAAAAACCCTTATAAAAATCATATAAATCAAGAACATCTTTTAAGAAACTTTTAATTTTGAAATCTTGGTCTTTTCTTTGGACAAAGTCTAACACACTGCAGTATTTATTTTTTTTAGAAAATATATAACATATCATATTAGAAAACTGAATTAAGAATAAATAAATAAATCAGTTTCTTTTTTACAATACCAGACCATTTATATTGGAACAAAAATATTGAATGGTTATATTATTTTTGACAACTGAAATAATAAAAAATGAAAACAATTTAATTTTCTTATGAATTATAACAATAATTTTTATATTGGAACTGAAAATTTTCTAACTATATAATATAATAAATGCAATTAAAGTACTGCAGAATATGCTTTTAAAATTTCCAATAATAGACAACTATGAATTCAATATATATAGTCAAATTATTGTTGTAAATATATTATAGACTTTACATTGGTAGATAGACTAAGAAATATAAAAATTAAATATAAGAATTATAATGAAAAAAAAAAAGTAAATAATAGTAATTACAACACTTCAAAGGTTGAAATTAGAGTTAATTTGTTTCAGATAGCAAGGCTAAATAAATTTATTATAAAGAAATGAAAAACAAATAGACAAAAATTGAAATGTTTTGTTAAAGGAAGTAGTTAAAACGTAAGACAGATGAAAATAATGTATTTAATATATATATATATGGATTCAAATGAATAAATAAAGTTTTTAAAAAGAAAAAAGAACAATATTTTTATTGGACTTTTTATATATGAAAGATAATTTTGGAACTGTATTCTGTAAAGAAAATTTTTTTTATTGTTTTTAATTTTATTAATAATCATATTTTAAAGATATAATTTTTTGTTAAACAAATGGAGAATAATGATCACTAAAAAGAAAGAAGATAATTATATTATTTGATATCAAGTAAGTATATCAATCTATGGAAAAATAGATGAGAGAGAAACTAGTGTGTACTAGTGAGTGAAGTGAATAAATATACAAACAGTAAATTTGAAGAAATGATTAAAAAATCTAAATTATACATCAAATGTGTGCAAGCATAAGAAAAAAAAGCAATGATGAAAATTAGAAAAGTTCAAAAAATTATTACAAACTGTGTTTTAGAGAAATAAAAAATCTTAAAGAAAAAAGTAAGAAATTTTAAAGGCGTATCAAAGTAAAAATGCAAAGATTTATATAAAAAAAGAAATAACTAAAAAAATTTATTTAGTAAAGGTAGAGGAATGTTAAGTTATAAACGAGAAGAGAACATGAAAAATAGAAAATTGAAAAAGATAGACAAAAACAGTATTAATGGTAAAAAGGATTGGTGTTAAAGTTAAAAAACAGTTTATTGACATAAAAAGACAAGATAGGTTATATTTTTAAAATGGACTGTTACTGAATTAAGATTGATTTTTAAAATAAGAATACTGTAATAAATATTTTATTTCACAGTATCAGATTTGAGATGATAAAAATAGTAGTATTAAAATACTGCCAAAAGTCATATTTTTTAAAAAGAAAACAGATTTTGTAAAATTATTTATATTTTTGATAGAAATATTTTGGTAGCTTTTTATATATAAATAACATATGATAAAAAATATTGCGGAAGAATCCAGAAAAAAAAAAGCATCAGATTTTTGATTATAAATTCAGTAAGTCTGAGTGTAAGATGTCTTCAGTATTCTTTGACCATGAAAAAACTTGTAATTATAAGTTTACATTTAATAGTAATGAAATAAAAATATTAATGGAAGAAAGAAATCATAAAAAGAGGATGATTAAAGAGGCAATATTAATTGATAAATATAAGAATGATGTTATTAATAGGCAAGTTGCAAATATGGCCATTCACAGCTTATGGAAATATATGTAACATTAAGTTTAAAAAATTTGAAATTCAGTTAAAGTTGACGAGGATTACCACGTAATCGAAAGCGCTACAAAAGAATTTAAACTATAATATTGCATTTACCGTTAATTTTTATATAGATATACCTATATATTTAGGAATATAATTCAAGTCCAATTTAAAATTATATCAGATGTTTTATACTTTCAGGCATTCTGACAAAGAGTATGATACAAAGTGCTTTATTTATTAATAATTATAAACATGTGCACACACATGATAAAAATCATATAACTTTAAAATACTAATTAAAATATATATATATACTCAAATTGTCTTGGGATCATGGTTTCATCTATTAACAAATAGAACTTTTCGAGGGAAACTCAACTAGTTATAAATATTACACACACACATATATGTCATAAATCAATTCAAAAATATATGTTGTTTGTATCTAGTTGAATTTTACTAAACCACGCTTTGGAGAAATTTTAGTATAAATTTTTTTTTTAACTAGTATTTTAATGTTATATAATTTTATATTTTAATTATTTATCATTACCAGTACACTGTTAGACAGTATTTAATTATGTATGTATATGGTGGAAGATGAAAAATATGTGAATACTCATTTAGATAGATGTAATTGGTTCAGAAGAGAAAAATTATCTCAGATTTGATAAAAATACAATAAAAACATTGTTAATAAATTACAAAAAAGGAGTGAATGAGGTCGTTATATGGAAATTTTTATAGACATTATAGGCAGGTGCTTTCTCATAGAAGTTAATATAAGTATAAGAAAAGAGTATTTAAAAAATTGGAAAGAAATATCGAAGGATGAAATATATAAAATTACAAAATATAGTTGGTGTTTCAGATTTAACATATGGAAATAATAAAATAACATCTTTTGCAAGTAAAATAAGTAATGGAACTTATAAAAATTGAAAGCCATCTCCTTAGAATTAATGATGAACTGCAACAAAAACTATTTCATCATCATTTTCAAACCTTATTGATCTACTGTAGGATGAAGGTCTCTCTCCAAGTTCAATCCATCTTCTCTCCACATTATCCCAGTCCACTTCCTTATTTTTTCATTCATTCAATTCACATGTGGTCTCTTTCTAGGTCTTTTACAATCAGTTGAAATCCAGTTCCAAATATCAACTGACCATCCATTAACATCTCTTTTAACAATATGTCCAGCCCAACTATACTTCAGTCTTTTATTTTTTTCAATGATGTCAATTATATCTGTTTGTTTTTTCACCCATATATTTTATTTTTAATCTCTTCTTGTTACTTTTAACATAATTTCTCCATACTTTGTTGAGTGATCTGAAGTCTCAGAATTGCTCTTCTATTAAGTGTCCAAGCTTCAGATCTGTGAGTAAGAAATTGTAACACATATTTATTAAAAATTTTCCTTTTTAAACACATAGACATATTTCCGTAATTTTACTACCATATTGTTTTGAATATAAGATGTACTTTTTTTTCCAAATTTTGAACTTCTAAAAGAGAAGTGCATCTTAAATTTGAAGCAAAAATTTTCAACATCTTATTTCTGTGGATCTTTGCTTTATGCTATACATGTTAATAATATTGTTTCCTCTGTAGAATAGCATGTTAAATCTTTTTTAATCATTATTTTTTAAATTAATTTTGTAAACGGCTTTAACTCTCTCTCAAACTGCTACTTTTAACATTATTTTGCAGATTTTACAGATATTTTATCAAGAAAAGTTAATCTTTAGAATATTTGTCCAAACAACAATTCAATATAACAATGAGATAAAAACCTGTCTTTCAAGATGCTGATTAGTTGATTGTTGTTCTCTACACAAAGGAACGTCTGTCAAAATTTTGACATTTCCGATGTTTTCATTTTGATTTTTAAAGTGAAAATGAATGTTTTAGAATCATTTAATGTTATTTTGCTTATGTTGACAATTCTGATATTTTTGTTTTAATTTTTAAAGTGAAAATGAGTGAATTAAAATGTTTTAACATTATTTTGCTGAATTTACCATAATTTTATCAAGAAAATTTTACCAAATAACCTTTAGAATAGTTTTATAAGCTAACAAATCAATATAGTCTTCCAAAGAGCTGATTTGTTGATTGGTATTCTCGAAACAAGAGAATATCTGTCAAAATTTTGACAGTTTCAATAGCTGCCTTTTGATTTTTAAAGTTAAAATGAATGTTTTAGAATCTTTTAATGTTATTTTGCTGATGTTGACAATTCCAATGTTTTCATTTTGAATTTTAAAGTAAAAATGAATGTTTTAGAATCTGTTTTTACACATTTTAATTTTTTTCAGAAAATATTTGTAAAAATATAAATAATTTTAGAAGAATGATTCAAATTTTAATAGAAGAATGTATGTTACACAAAAGCAAATTGACAAAAAATTGCAATGATCAGCTTCAATTTAAATGGCTTGAAGATAATGTACTTAATGGAATAGTGGAAATGAGTATTCAAGTTCTGAAAGTGAAGATGTAGAAAATGAAAGTATCATATATCTGGAGAATATTTGCAACAAATTAGGTGAGGTTATTGTATTTATATTAGTTTCCATTTAAGTACATACATGAATCTTAAATTCAGGAGTTAATTTTTGTCCAATGTTTTGGGTTTAAAATCCTACTGTGTCATAAATTTAGGTGCATCTTATATTCGAAGTAATATAGTATTAAATTATTTCTATCAATAGCACTCCAACCAAGTAAAATTCTATGATTAATTTTATCCCTTATGTTTCCATTTCCATCTGTAGCAATAATCTGACCAAGATATTTGTAGTTGTTAACTTGTTCTAACTCATCATAATCCATCTTTATTTTTTCTTTTGAAAAAAATCCATTAAACATTATTTTAGTCTTTTTAACATTTACCTTTAATCTTACTTTTTTACATTCATATGATAACCTTTGCAACATTTTCTGAAGCTCTAAAACATTTTCAAAAACAATTATATCATATGCAAAATCTAGATAACTTAAATAATCTCCATTTATTTTTATTCACCTAGCTTCCCATTTTTAATCCATAAAATACTTCTTTCAAAACTGCTGCAAAAAGTTTATGAGATATGAAGTCACCCTGTTGTACACCCTTCTCAATGTTAATTTTTTTAGTATCATTACAAATTCTAATTGTTGCTGTAATATTTTTATAAATATCCTTTAGAATATGATAATATCCTGGTATATATTTTGATGATCTAATGCTATAATCACTGAAAAAATGCTTATAGAATTCAATGCCTTTTCAATCTACAAATCCAAAGCATAATAGAAAATTAGTTTTATTAGTCTCTTCTATAACTTCTCTCAATACTTAGATATGATCCATTATACTAATATTATTTTTAAATTCAGCTTGTTCTTTTGTTTGGTTAAAATCCAAAATTCACAGTGGATGAGTTGTAATTATTTTGATAAAATTTTTGTATAGAACTGATAAAAGGCTGATATGTGTGTAATTTCTAATATTTTCTTTATCACCTTTTTAAATATTAATATTAGTACTGCATTTTTTCAATTATCTGGTACATCTTTATCATTTAAACATTTAGTATATAACTATGCCAAATTTTTTTAATTTTTTTTCCTGCTTCTTTTAAGATATTGATTATAATTCCATCATGACCTTAGAATTCTGAAGAATTCAAAAAATATAATAGTTATAGGAGATACTTTTCTTTGTTCTTTATCATTATATATTTGTTGATAAAACTTTTCAACACATTTCATGATGTTATCTCTCTTTTCTTAGTAATAGTTCCAATTTTTTTTTATTGCAGAAATAAATGTCCTACCCACACCAAGATGTTATTTTACACTTTTAAGACTTGTATTCTCTTCTACATCTTTTCTTACTAGTTCACAATTATAATTTCTTATATCATTATCAACTTACTTTTACACCATTTTACAAAATGTGAGATGTTCAATCCTTCTTAATGTATCAGTTATGTAAATTTTCATATTCTTTCTTTTTTTCATAATTTGTCGTCTCATGAGAAATTTTACTGGTCAATAATTAATTACTGCTTTTTTGTCCAGCTATTTTAGTTGCAAGTTTTAAAAGTATATTAATTATCTTCCTATTGATTTTGTTCAAATCTGAATTATGTTCAAAAACTATTATTTTTACAAATGACTTATATAAACTATTTAGGGGAATATAAATTGTTGAGATTTTTATATGATTGAAGTGAATATATTTTTTTTTTGTGGATGAATTTTTATTAATCAAAATATGATTGTAGTCAAAAATGATAAAAAATTTTGAAAGCAAAGAGAAAGTATGATAAAGTTTCTTAAATTATTCAATAATATGTAGTTTAAAAAGAGGCAAAACTTTTATACATATTGCCACTCAGTGCAATCCAGAGTAATCAATGGATGCCAGAAGACTTGTACATAAAATCTCCATCTAGTACCTACTTATCCAATATTCCCAGACTAGTTTCTGGCTTGTAGCCTTTGTCAGTGAGGAGCCTTGAATCTGAGAGCACTGCACCTAGATCTTAGGATCTAATGCAATCCTCCAGCAGTCACTTTTTATCTCTATTTAATTACAAAACTATGAGACTTAAATTGAAAACACCATAATATTTTCAATCCAAGCTTATCAGCTTATATAGTCATATAGGTCTGAACTCAGTTCAGTACCTAGTACCTATACATTTTGGTGTATACATTTTTGCACTGAGTGACAATACGCATAGGGAGTTTTGCCTGTTTAATAACAGTTAAGAGTAAGCATAAGAAATGGTGAACATGTGATGTTTATTCACTTTAATAAGTAGTTTTATATACATATTTCAAAAGTAAGATGAAGAGACAAAGAAAATTTTGAGTATAAACAATTATGAAAACTGGATTAAAAGTATTAATAAGATTTTAACCAATAAAAAATATGAAAAAATGAAGTGCAAGAATATATCGTAGTTTTATGAAATCAAAAATATATTAGGACTGAATATATTTTTGGTCATTTTTGCAAGTAGTTTTATTTGTTCACTGTCATTAGTAATTGATAGTTATCGAGTAATATGGCTGCTGAACATTTTTCTCTAATTGTTATATGGTGTATCCACATTTATTTCTTTATTTACAGGTTATAGTTTAAAAGCCAAGAACAGAATCTTTAAAGAAATAGAGATAGATAAAATAAATAGAGTTATGCATACAATAAAAATACTTATTGTGTAAAGGCAAAGAGGACAACATGAAACATATAATAAAATATAAAATTTTCAAAAAGAGTGTGTGAGAGAGAATTCCTATTAGAAAGAGGATTTTAAATAACATTGCAATGAAAAATGGGTTTATAGAAAGTTGAGTTATTAATATATGTATTGTAGTTTAAGATGGAAAACATACAAGTCTGTGAAAATAATAAAAAAAATTTGAATAGAAAGCACAATAATATGATAATTATCACTTCTTATTTGATTTATCAAAAGAAAACATGACTCTGTAAGAAAGGGATGTCAGTATTGTATTGCATATATAAAAATTACATAAAAATAAATTAAATGAACACAAAGTAAGCATGCAAACTTTATTGAATAGAATAGTATTTTGATAGTAAATCAATTTGTAATTAATTAAAAAGATTTTTGAATAGTATTGTTAAAAACTAAAGTACTGAAATGAGTGACACATGTATATAAAATACCACATACATATAACTTGTAAAAATTAGTGATTGAATTAATTAATTTGTGAACATCCCACACTTCTATTTCAAATTAAATAAAAACTTCCAATTATGATTGAAGCATACAATTATGTTTTGATTTTTCAGTGTACAATGAACAAAAGCATTTATTATAAAATATATAATTTTTTAATAATAAGACAATTTTTGTAATTCATTATTATCAACATTATTTTCAACCATTACTGATCTACTGCAAGATGAAAGTCTTCCTAAGTTTAATCCAGTTCATTTGATCTTTAGCCTCTCTTTTTCTATACCACAGCAGCTAACTTCTTTATTTTACCATCCATTTCACATGTGGTCTCTTTCTAAATGTTTACAATCTCTTGGATCCAATTTAATGTTTCAATTGACCATCTATTATTATCTCTTCTAGCATTATGTCCAGCTCAGTTTCATTTCAGTATCTTTATTATTCTTTCAATAATATCAGTAATATTTATTTCTCTCCCCATGCATTAAATTTTTGATTTCTTCTTGTACTCCTAACATACATATTGCCATAATTTGTTGTGTGGTCTGAAATTTCTGTATCACTCTTTTATTAAGTGTTCAAGTTTCAAATCCACATATAAAGGCTGATAAAACACATTTATTAAAAACATTTCTTTTCAACATGCAGGATATTTCTTTTTACTATTCAAATTATTTCTATTTAAAATAAAAAAGGACATAGGAAGAAATTGAAATAAAAATGATTCAAAAAATAAAACAAGATTTGAAAAAACTGTATTAAATTAATGTTTTATATATATTGTAATTAATTGGCCATTTTTTTTAGTATTCATACAGTAAATAAAACATTTATTATAAAGTATTATATATATAAAAAATCAAATAACTCTTCTAAGTACCCAATAAATATATAAAAGTCTGAATCTCAAGCAGCTAGTCCAAAAGGTACTTCTTGAACTGTAAACTGCAATGATGTAAAATGTTAAAATATGGGCTTATTCAAATAAAGAGATTGATATTTAAATTAGCAATGATCTTAAATTGCTCATAATCAAACATATTTAATATATGTTTACAAAGAAAGCCTTAACATTAGCCATTTTAATCTTTGCATATATATATATATTATTTTTTAGTATTAAGATATTTTTTGTAATTCTTTCTATTTAAAACGAAAAATAAAAAACATTGTCAAAGTCATACATCTAAAGTAAATTCATGGCATATTAAAAATTGATTTCTAAATTATTTCAGTTATGAAACAAGCATTTTAAAAAAAATAAATTTTACAGTCAAGAGAAAATAACATTTCATCTACTTTAAAAGAAACAACTTTTACAATGAATTGGAAATAAAATTTGTTTTTATTTTTATTTTAATTTAACATTAATACTTTTTGAATTAACCTTTTTTTTAAAAAAAAAAAAAAATTAAAAATATACAATCCTCTAATGCAAGTCACTGAAAACTTATATATCTGATACCAATGTACTTAAAATTTAATCCACCAATCCCTATACAATAAAGAATGCAAATGTGTCTAACATCAAACATTTTTTTATCGTATGTACATTTACAAAATTTGAAGGCAATCCATTTCATAGAAATATGTTAAATCTCAGTTTTTAAAATTTTATCTGAATAAACAAACAAACATAATTTCATAATAATTTTTTATTAGTCATTCATTAGACTAGATATTATCCAATAATGAAGAATATTTCTGTAGTTTAATTTTCACTAAGGTAGAGACTGATTTCTATCCACTTGCAGCACATTGTGGAGGGATGTAATCATAAACATCTGACCAAAGATATAAAAAAGATGAATGATCCTCAAGAGGTACATTTCATACTCGTCTAGCACTCAGTTGGCCCAGATCATCTCTTACATATATCTTTATAATTGTTCAGTATATATAGATAACAAACTTCTACAGTTTGACACGAATCACTGACTTAAATATGTGTTTAAAAAATCTGGATTTAAAATATTTTTCACATTTTTAGCTTAATATAATTAGGAAAATAATCTTGTTGCAAAAATAAAAGATGCTTTAAAATTTAGTTTTATAAAAAAAAGCATTTTCTTAAAAGATAAAAGATTTAACCTGTTTTAAAAAATCAATAGGATTGAGAAAGCTATAAGTTTTAAGTTTTTAATACAATATATAAATAATAAGTTCTAATGATAAAAAACAATATAATGCTTGAATAAAAATATTATTAATTCCTTTAAAATAATGTAGTTCCAGATTTTATTTTTTTATTGCTAAGAAAAACTAGAATGCTATAAGAAAAAAAAGGTATAACAAACAAAGATGTTGATGCAAATTTATTTTTTCTTTATTGCTAATTTTAAACATTTATATTATTACATATTGGTATCAGTTAACTTTAAGGAAGATAAAATCAGTTGATATTGATTGCTAGATCATGCTTGAGTAAAGGTATTTATGTACTAAGGACAAATTTAATTTTCAGTTTCATATTAACACCATATTTTTGCATCAAATAGAGAAGAATGCACCTGTGTAAACGCTATTTAAAAATCTATTGATCTTACCTGCAGCAATTCTAAGAAAATGCAGTGAAAAATTGTATTTTTGTTTAAGTGATACCTGTCTCATCAATGTTAATATCTCTATAAAATCCTAAAGTTACCACAAGCTAAATTAATCCCCCCCCCCAAAAAAAAAATCCATAAAAGCTTCTTACTTAAAATTATGAAAGTGTGAAATAGATCTTCAGATATAATAAAATATCATAACCATTCCTCACCCAATTCTTAACTTCTGTAAAATATAATAAAGTTATTGTAAAAATTGTGAAATTATAATGAATAAAAATGTCTGTCTTTTAAAGGTTAGAAATATTACTCAAGGAAACTAAAACTTACGATGAGTTCAATAAAATGTAAATTGTAAGAAACTTCAATTAATATTTTTAAAGAACTAAACTGATAATCATAAAAAAATAATCATATTTTTTCATTTAATATTAATTATAATTTATATATTCATATAGTAAATACTTGTAGAAGAAGAGATTGAATTGTACTTTCCATAATTTAAAAATAAGCATGAAATTTTAAATAATATAACTTCAGTATAGAATTAATTTTATAATTGCATATAAAAAATAATTAAACGATTTTTTAAAGTTCCTTTTGCATATGCATATTAGATTAAAAAAAATACAGGCTGCAAATTAATTTTAAAATTAATTAAAAAAAAAAAAGTTTTCTTAAAGAAGGTAAGTATACATTCCAATCAATCATTATTTTAAAATACTTCCATAAAAGTTTATGATCAAAATTTTAAAGCAGTCTCTTTTGAAGTAAATTAAAAACACAAAGAATAAATATGAATGTGTATGCATTTATATATATCTATATAAATAATGGAAAAGAAAAATTCAAATTACTAAAGTTATTTCCAACTAATCTTTAAGCCAATGATAAAGAGTTATATTAATAAAAGTTATTAGTTATCTTAATATAGTGTACATTTAACTGTTGCTCTGATATTAGTACAGATATGATACATTAGTCCTGGTGAATTGTAAGATAAAAATTAAGTTTTTTCATCTATATATATTACATGGTTTTAGGAAGTTATTTCTTTTAAGAAGTTATTTCTTTTAATAATTAAATATTATTTCACTCCTTTGGCTGGGATGACTGAATAGCCTAAAGATCCTTGAGCACTATTTACATGATAAGTATGTGGTCTAAATATTAGGATGCCATGTTTATAAGTAATATATATGAATATTCTGTGTACATGTCTGTGATCCTATACATATGATTGAAGTTAAAAGTTACTAAATTGATTGTTATGTCTTTTAATAAATATTAAATAAGTAGTAAATAACATAACTTGGCATAAAGCAAAGAAGTATAAAAAGATGCATGTTAGGAGTAACTAGATCAGATAGAAAATGCAATATATGGGTAAATGAACAAACAGGTATTATTGACCTCATTGAAAAAATTAAAAGACTGAAGTAGAGTTGAACTGGACATATTGCTAGAAGAGCTGATAATAGATGGACAATTGAAATCTTAAACCGGATTCCAAGAGATTGTAAAAGACCCAGAAAAAGACCACATGTGAGATGGATGGATGAAATAAGAAAGTGTGGAGACCACATGTTGGATGGATAAAATAAAGTGTGCAGGTTTGATGGGGAGAAGAGAGGCTAAAGATCTGAGAAGATGGATTGAACTTGGAGAGACATTCTTCCTGCAGTGGATTGATAATGGTTGATGATGATGATGATGAAAGCAAATATATTCATAGATATACAATATCAATTATTTTATTCTAGTATTTGCCAAGCAAAGAAAAACGTTTTTCATCAAAGTTATTGCTGAATGTAAATATGCTCAATGTATTATTTTCATAATATAAATCTGTTATAATTGCTCCACACTCACATTATATAAAGTAAATAACTTTTATTCACTGAATATATACAAAGTTACACTTGGCTTTTCTTTTTTAAATAAATTTTTCTACCTAAATACTTATTTATATATATCAAATTTTCTATTATTTATGAGCTAATGAGGATGATATCTTGAGTTTTAATTCAAATATTTTGTAAGTGTATTTTTTTATTGTTAAATCACATTTTTATTTTTTCATTTTATTATAAATGTTCTCTTGAATATTAGTTAATTGTTCTCTTGAATATTAGTTAATATTTTGATTCATTTATTTAATGTCTGAAAAAAAAAAGAATATTTATGAAAAACCTAATCCAAAGATTATATTAGCTGTAGTAATAGTGTGTCCTGATTAAGGTTATGAAAAGGAATATATAATTCAGAAGAGCTATAAAATTAACGGAGTAGAAAAATATAGAATATTGCAATAAAAAATAATGTATACTAGATTCATGAAAATGATTTAAATAAAGGGATTTAAATTTAATTTCTTGAGTTCCAGATTCTATTTCAAATCTGGGTTGCTCAAGAAGAGTAAACTAGTCAAATTCTGTTGACATAGAAAATAGTATTTATGTCAACATCTATAGTATCTGTATTTCTGGAATTGGAATTCAATTTAGTTCCATTGTGTATTTTTTTGATATTGTATTATTTTGATCATTACATCCTTCACATATTGAAATAATTGAGAGAGTGCAAATCTCTCACATATATAAAATTATGTAAACTTTGAAATATGAAATTTTCTAACTAATAAGTTAGATAAAGTTTAGATGTGATGTAACAAGGTATTGGCAATGCAATCTGAATCATCTAATAAAAATTATATTTATTTGATCAGCATTAAGGTAAAATAAAAACACTTCATTTAATAAAAATGTGATATGTTGGACTATTTCCATCATTTATGAGTGAATGTTGAATGTATAGAAAATTTTAAACTTTATTTAAACTTTCCAAATACCCTCAACTTGTTAGTAATAACCCACAAATAGACAATACAGGTTAGTAATTACCCTATGTTTCAAGTAGTGTTATTCTTCACTCTTCTTCAGGTGTTGCTGGTCTATATGCACAGTGACAATATTCACTTAGAAGTTGAACTCGCAACTTTAGATTCTTGAATATCAAATTTTAAGGCAAACGCTCTACCAATTTTAAGGCAAACCTAACCTGTATTGTCTATTTGTGTGTTATTACTAACAAGTTGTTGGTATTTGAAAAGTTTAAATAAAATTTAAAATTTTCTGTAAATTCAACATTCACTCATAAATGATGGAAATAGTCCAACATATCACAACTTCATTCAAAACTATTGTAAATTAGACAGAGATATGTCATATATATAAACATGTAAAATATAACAAATACTTTGAAATTTCACAAATAAACCAAGTCTCTCCCACGAAGAATTATATATACATATATAATCATATGGTAACAAACAAGCTTATCTAAACTATAATTTTTCAATATGATGTCAATGCAACTTCTATAAATAAAATATGAATTCCATTTTTCACTCTGATCTAAGATTTTAATATAGACAAAAAGAACTGGTATAAGATTTTAACAGAATGAGATTTTTATATTTCTAAAAATTTATAAAGTATTAAAAACATTTATAACCTTTTTTAAAAGCAGATGAATAAATAGTCATTTTTAACACTTTCAAACTCGATTATTATTAATTATTACAGAAAAGTGAAGATTAAAATTCCTAAGGTGTTCTATTGGGGCTTCATTGGGCTTCACTGGTGGATCCCTTGAATATTAGTTTTACAAATTGATTAATCATGTTGATCTGTGTTGTATGATTATATATCTTGTTTGTTTGTGTCATGTTTATTTGTGAGAACAACATTTGGTTATTAGGGTTGACTTAATAGGTACTTGGGATTATTCTTTTAAAATTAAAGTTGAGAGAATAATCTTCTGTCTCAAGCATTGTCTGACAGGGGAGAACAGATTCCACACATGGATCACTCATCCTATGAAGGTTCTTGAAGGAAATCTCCATGTTGTTCCTCACATTGTTACATCTCTCCTAACTATTCTGGGTCATTGGGTCCATCTCATTCTGCTGCATGTGTCTTTTAGCATTGGTGGGATTTGATCACTATAAATCTATAGTTGATGACTTCATCCATCTGCCCAATCTGGTCATACATCTCATTCACATTTCCAGCAATTTCTCCAAAGTTGCTTTGTCCAATATCATGTCAGCTTTTGCTGAGGCTATCATGTCCTTGAGATGTTTTGTATTATGGTCTAGTGTGTCTAATGCTTTGTTGCACATCTCTGTTTTAACATTTTGTTATATACAGAGTTAGTCCAAATCTGAGTAAATGTCTTGGAATTCACTTTGGACTTCAGCTTGGAGCTTCTCTTGTTCCACATGTACTTTGTACCTAAAAGATTCCTGGCTTCTATACACTTCATCACACTTAATGTTTAATTGGCTAATGAAGCTACACTTAAACTCAAATTGCTGTTGGCATTTTGGATCCTTCTAATCTATTTCTTTTCTCATTACACAAAGTTCTTGCTTCAGTTTAGTGTTGTCGGCTTAAAAACTGCTTAGATTTATTGACAACTCTTTCATGTCAGTAGACAGTATAGTTTCTGCATCCTTTATTTCTGTCATTAAATATGCACTTATCTTATTAGTATTTGCCTTTAAATACTTCATGCTTTTCATCCTACGATCCATTTTCATTTCAAGACTACTCATATTATGATTGGATTTTTTTCTTTCATAGTGCTCATATTATGGTTCAGACAGGTCATATTATGGTTCATTTTTTCTGTCATACCACTCATATTGTGATCCAATTTTGCTTTCATACTGTTCATGTTACTATTTATTTTTTGTCTCATGCTACTCATGTTATGATTCATTTCTTCTTTCATACTCTGGTTAATTTCCATGATCACTTGTAGCATTTGTTCTATGGTCTACTTACTTTTGGTAGCCGGTGCTACTTTGATTTCAGATACTTGAGCTACCTCATTTTAAAGTGCTTCTTGTGTTTGAAGTGCCACTCAGTCTGCAATTTTGTATCTGTAGGAGGTGATTGACCCTGGTCATAGACAACTAAGGTATTTGACTATGGAAAAACCCTTTCCTACTGCTAATAGCAGCATCGTCTAGTTCACTAATACTATTATGTTGTGATTTTTTATAACATTTCATATCAATGTTTAATAAGTGTTTTCCACTTCTGATTATTATTAAACATCTTTTCAGTACTTGAGTATAAAGTTACTTCTTCTTTTTGAGATATAAATAGAGATGTGCCATAGGGCATTCTTCCATTCCTTGCCATTTCATGTTTATGTTTAACTTCTCTCTTTGACTTTGATTTGTGTATGTATTGCTTTTAATGCCTACATTTTAATTTATTGTTTTATTTGCATAACTCATCTATTTGAATTTGGTTTATTAATTATTTATTTATTGGTCTCAGTTTATCATTCCAATCTCATTAGTTAACTTGCATTCAATGTTTCCCATGAAGGTCCCCCTCTTTTTTGACATGTTTATTGAAAATGATTTATATTCAAGAAGCTCACCCTTTCAAGGGTATATCAAGTAAATTCATCAGGGTTGTATATTGTGGAAGTTTGATAGAAAAATAAGTTAAAAAAAAAAGAGAAATTTTTTTTTAATCACGCCAATCTCAGAACCTCATTAGAAACTTCCTGTTTTGTGCCTTTAAAGTTGCATCAGCAGATGTGATGGGTTGGACTTTACTACAAAAAAGGTAGAATGCATCTCACAATGGTCAGTCCTAGAATCTTCTGGTAAGATGCTGTTAATGAGGTGATGAATTACATAATCTATGATTGTATGTATCTCTAAAGATCTAACTCTGTATTTACATTAAATTTAGATATAATTTGGGCTATATCATCCATACCTCATCATGCCTTCAGGCTCTATTACACCTCAGTATTCGATCTCAGGGAGAAATCAGCCTTCAATTTTCTTCAAGGTGAATTTATATGGGATAGCAATTATGACACCTCTATGTAGGTTACAATTGACTTAATCCACCAATCATATTTCTACACTATTATACAAGAGTAAGGTATGTGTATGTATCCTCAGAGATCGATCAGTAAGTGAATGCATAAATAATTTTGATAAACTAGAGACCAGTTAAAAGTGAATAAATTTGACTTTTATTTAACAATAAGACAAAGTAACAAAAAATTTAAAAACTTTTTAATAAGGTAAAACAGTATAATTCTTTGTGTCAAGGATACATTTCTACTATCAACAATTTAAAATATTCACAGTTCCAAATCCTTACCCAATAACAGAAATACATGATGTGACACCAATTATTTACAAAGCAAATAAAAATTAAAAAAAAAAAGATTTTATTATTAAATCAACCTAAAAGTTAATTAGCTAATTTACAATATTACACAAGTATATCTGGGTAGCCCCATGGTCGAATCCAAATTAGTGATGTTACATCTTCTTTGGGGACCCCCTTGCTCTGTACAGTTCCCTAAGATTGAGAGGAAAGAGCATCTGCACAAAAAAAAATAATCATTTATAGAGACAAAATAAACATAAACCATTATTAGTTAACAACAAACAACTATCATGAACTCTCTTTCCTGTAATAAAGTGTATGTAATTAATATGGAATAATCTTAAAGATCTTACCTTATCCCATATCATGATGATTAATGTCAAGTTTCTACAGAGGGAAAGATGATTTAAATTTTATTTAACAAAAAATTTTTCTACCTTAATGATTACCTCCCCTCTTTTTATTGTTGCTTTCACTTAGAATGGACTCTTCCAAATTATAGACATGCTTTCAAGTATGAAAAAAAATAATAATAATTTCACAAATATATAAATAACAAGAATTCTTAATAAAATCAGAACTTTAAATTATTTTGGTTTAAGTTCATGAGATTGGCAATAATGTCATTCATGGATATAGTCTATCTCTTTTTTGGATCACTCCCCCTGATTCACATTCATCACTCATTTGATTCCTATGCAGCATGCTTGAAATAGTATACCATACTTTCTCTGCAGTTGTTCTTTTCAATCCAGGAAGATATTTAGTGGAGGACAATTGTGATTTCCATAGGCATTACAAGAGTAAGTAGGATAATTCATTTCCAGAGTCTGGATAGTGGCACTTCAGTTTTATGGTACTGTCAATTTAGCCAGAATTCCTTGCACAGTGGTTTATAACAGATTTAATTTTTTTATTTGGTATTTAATAGCTTACATGAAAAAAAATTATTTCATCATTTTGTTCAAGTGTTGGCAATATTTTATTCCTTCTTTGTTCATGTTTAAATAATAGCACAGTCTTCTCCAATATAAAATTAAAAAAAACCCAGTTTACTAATTTTATTAAATTGCACAAACTTATCAATTTTCTCTTAATTCAAATGTAGATGCTAATTCTTTATGGTTTTTAAGAAACTTAACTGGATAATTCAGAATATTCAAATGAATAATCCATTTTTATTTACATTCAGTGTCAAGTTGTTGGCTTATTTTTAGTAATACATTATTTTAAAAAAATAATAAAAGATGATGGAAATGAACTCGATTTGCTTTTATACCAAGCTTAGCTTCCAGTGATTGTTATACTAGCTTTTCCCTTTCCTTCAACCTTGCTGAAACTGCTTATTGTTGTGCAAATTATCTTGGTTATAGTTAATAAAAAATAATAATAAAATTATGTAATAAAATTTTAATTTCATTTTCTACACTTGATTGCCTAGTGATTGGTTTGACATTGGGTCATCACTATGTTTACTCAGTTTCTATCTTTATTCGTGATGTACAACACATTGTTAGTATAGTAACAATGTCTATATATACACATTGAGTAAATGTGTGTATATATATGAGTTACATTATTTTTTAAAATAAAATAGAAAACCAAAATCAATATTTAATAGTTTATAAATAAGCATTTATTTTTATAGCGCTGTGTTTATAAATTGTAATATGTTAATAATAAATGAATACTTTCATTCCCAGCATTTCCAGTACTTAAGATTTGCCCATATATAAGCATTTGGGTTTAAAAGAGTAAGTGGATTCATTTTATTCTTTCATAAATACTATATCCTGTGCTGGGAATAAAAGTATTCATTTATTATTAACACTCGAAAAAAAAGCGCATGCGCAATAGCTTGAAAAGCTGATCTTTAATGTATTACAATTTAATAGTTTAGGAAAAGGAAAAGTTAAAATAAAAAATAAAAATGTTGGGAATAAGTTAGAAAGTATTTAGTAATTATAACTTATCTTTCTTTTATTTACTTTTATTTTTATAAAATTCTTTCAAAAGTACTTTTGTTAAAAGCATTTTTTTAAAATTAAAAATATTTTATAATTAATTAGAACAACTTGTACACAACTAATCAGGCTCTGGAGATTAAGATTCCAGCCTGATTAAATGAACAATATGGGACTAATTTCAATGTAATCAAAATGGAAAAACAAGTGAATAAAGGAATGTACTAATTAAAAAAAATAAAAATAAAAGTACTGATAGCATGGTGAAAACTCTAGCAAATGTAAGGTCAGAGTGTATAAAAAGCTAACATTTTCTATTGTTTCATTCAGACTTCAGATTTCATATTTCAGACTTCAGATTTCAGAATTCAGATTACAAAATTCAGACCAGATTATTCAGAAAGTTTATAGAAGACAGTTAAAAATATAACCAAGATCAACCAGCAGCAGTGAACAAAGTCAATGAGCTTCTAAAAATCCAGCACAATAAAACTATTCTTCTACTATTGTGCCAATAAGAGAAATGAGTGGCTAGATCCAAAAGCTGGTGTTTGGAAATTTTTGCTCACTTGTCTCCTGCATGCCATTAGCCAAATTCTGTGATGTATTGCTCTGACTTGCCTTCTGCTGATTTTTGAACCACCATGCTAAATCAAGGGAAACAGCTCAGGCCATAGGACATTGAACCAAAAAGAAGAAGCATCATTTATACTCACTTACCATGAATATAACCAGATCAGAAATAGGGTGATCACCCACATATAAAAACCAGAAATTGTGCTGCACTTAGACCTAAGTAACTATTATCCATTGTCATCATTATTAAAACTTTTGAATTCTTGATACTAGTATTAAACTTTAAAATCTTTCCCTGAATAGAACATTAGAGTTTATTCAGAAGCATGCATAAATGTTGAATATCTCTTATGAGTTTTTATTATTTTATTGTCTTTTAATAATTTTATGTAAATTATTAGTGTTGTTTATGTCTCTCTCTCTTCCTATTTATCTAAGTAAATGTGTTGCTAGTCTTATGTTTAAGAACTAGCCATGGATCAAGTGCATGAAATGTGGTGATAATATTTCATGGGTTCCAGTTTAAGTATTAGATGGTGTCCTAGGTTTAAACCTAATATAAATAATCCCCATGAGAAGATTTACATTTCATGTAGCCAGAGAGAGTTACTCAGTCTGGAAAGGTGACTGATGGTTTAATTCTTTATTAAATCTTGGTCTGACCAGGGATATGATTGGTATGTATTAATCATATTTACTCTTATGCTTAAGTAATGGGGTCACAGAGTAAAATAATTAACATTTAATTAAGAGCCAATAACTTAAATTATAAGTGTTAAAAGAAATAGTAATAAGAAACTGGTAATGGTTTGGTAAATTAACCATTTCAAATTGCAGCATCATACCTCTTACATTTCAGCATTTCTAACATTTTTCTTTGTCTCACACATCAATGTAAAATATATGATAAAATGATTATTTCTTTTCAGAAAATAATAAATTTGACTTCACTTGATAGATATTTTTGTCTACTACTGAAATAAATTTTAAATGTTCACATTTTGTTTTGGTAAATATTAAAAAAATGAGATTGCAATCAAAACATAGGTATTACACATCATCGTTTCTAGAAAGATTATTTTCAGTTTATAAATATATGATAAAATGATTATTACTTAACAGAAAATAACAAATTTGATTTCCCTTGATAGATATTTTTGTTTAGTACTGAAATAAAGTTTAAATGTTCCCATTTTGTTTCTGTAAATATTAAAAAAATGAGATCACAATCAAAAGAAAGACGTTACACATCATTGTTTCCTAAAAGATTATTTTCAGTTTATAAAATTAATAAAATATTTCTTAATTTTTATTATTTTTAAACATTTAAAACAAATAGTTATTTATTTCTCTTATATCTAACCAATTATGCTTTAAATGTTTACATTTTTTGAATATTTATTGCAAAATTGCAATATTTTTTTACTTGTAAACTTAAGTAGATTGTTTACATCAAAGCTACTTTTCTAATTTGCTTCAGGCCATATTTATATTGGCTGTTAATATAAAGTTACATTTTTGAAAATAAAGTATTTCAAATCAAAATAAGTTATTAATAATTTTTATTTCTTGATATCTAATAAATATAGTACAAATTATTTTTAAAAAATATCTAAAAGCTTAATAAATTCACAAATAAACACATTTTTGCATTATTCAAAGCTACAATGTTGTAATACACTGAATGTTTTACAGCCTTGGCAACAAACAATGGCTGAACATGTCAGGACAGGGCTTATGTCTATTGTAAAAGTGGGAAGTTTGAATTTCCCACCTTTTAGCGCAGAATTTTCAGAAAAAAATTATTATACTAAAATATACCATTTACTCGTATTTTAATATATAATACTTACGAAAAACTTCACTAGGGAAAAATTGGCCAAAAGATGAAATAATTTGGTTTAACCAGTCGTCAAGTTAAGAGCCAATAACTTAAATTATAAGTGTTAAAAAAATAGTAATAAGAAACTGGTAAAGTTTTTGGTTTCAAACTTGTAAATTTTGAGTACAAACTTTACTTCAAATGTAAAAAAAAATTTAAGGCAAAT
This sequence comes from Epiperipatus broadwayi, assembly GCA_028023455.1. NCBI lineage: Eukaryota > Metazoa > Onychophora > Udeonychophora > Euonychophora > Peripatidae > Epiperipatus > Epiperipatus broadwayi. Next base: position 115,788 of record JAQFVV010006955.1, on the reverse strand, counting down.
AAAGCGGGGGGGGGGGGGAAATCTATATATATATTTGTATGATTTTTTTAAAATGGGTTTTTACTTTTTATTAAGTAATAAAAATCAGTTCATCATGACATTTATCTAACTTGATGTTTAACAAAGCAAACATCCATTGCTTATATATATATGTGTATGCTTAAATGAAAGAATACACATCTGATCACCTATAAGTTAAGCTTATGTTTTGAATGGGCTTGGTTTGGTGGTGTGAACAAATAAAGGCTGGTTTTGAAAGGCATGTAAACTACCATTACAGTATATATATTATACAAATTTACATTAGAAGTGTTAAGCTTCTTCATGGTTATTTATTAAAAACAACAACTTTTCAATATGTTCATAAATGGTTATAATCATTCTTAATTAGATTTATAAATTATCTTTCATTTAATCTTGCATACAAGCTTTATATTTAACAAAATCCATATATATATATTGATACTCTTTATTATGATGTATGGTGTATATTATTTTCCATCTCTTAATGTTTTATATTTTTCTATTCATATGCTGAGAATTTATTTTTAAGTATTACTTCACTCTTACAGTGCAAACTATTGTTGTTGATATTTAATGAAGAATGTGAACTTGGTATAGCTGAGAGGTTTAGTCAAAATATTTTTAGATTTCTCATCATGCTTTTTCTATAGTATAAGTTTAGTATTGTTTTTAACCTTGTATTAACAAGTTCTTGCACTGAGCATCATAATAAAGAATTTCTGCATTTGGTAAAAAATTCATTTGTTTTATATATTTATAATTTGAATTTTGATTTTTTAATTATAAGTATGATTTACATGAATATTAAAATTGTTAGTATAAAAAAATAGTGAGAAAATGAAATGAAGTTGCTTCTTTTTAGCTAGATTCAGTTGATAGCTTTTTTATTTTATTTTAGATGAATGCTTTCATTTATAGTCACTGATTTAAATAAATAAATTTTCTAGTTATTGTTGTTGCTATTATTTATAACAAATTTTACAATATTTGTTATAAAAAGTAGTAAAATAAAAGTAATCATTTGAAAAAGATGAAAAAAAAATTACAGCTGTCTAGACTACAATCACTGCGAAAAAAAAGAAAAAGAAAAAAAGGGTGGAATAAAATTAAAACTACAGAGCTAAATTCAAACTAATTAAATTCTTGCAAAATAGATACATATTTAGAAAGGTACTGACGATAGGGATAGCTGTTTAATTTTAAAAATAATATAAAATTAAGGCATTTGAATTTTAATGTGGGTACTACATATTGGTAGTAGCCATTGCAGAATAATTAAGGTATCAAAATTTCAAATATGTTTAAGGAAATTTACCTTAGAAATTGAATTAGCAACATTGATAAATGCAATAAAAATATAGTGTTTTGAAATTTTTTTTAATAATTATACAATATTTATTTTACTTATCAACAAATAAATGTTGTAATAATTAGTTACAAATTTTCTTATATAAAGCTGTAATAACTGAAACACAGGCTTATTATATACCTGTGTCTATATATGTAATATATAGGATATATGAGCACAGACTTTCACACGACCCACCACTCTCCACTCTATCTAATAACACTGATACACTTAAGCACATATATGCTGAAAAGATAAATAATCACCAATATATGTATTTCATGCTAAACCAGCAATCATCAGTTGGTCCAGATTATCATCTTCACACATATATGCAATAAGTGCTCAGATATATATTAAGATAGCCAATCATCAAACTTTGGTATGGTGTGACAAGAATCTCGGCCTCAGGGTGACCTTGAACATTTCCTTGATCATCATTTTCAATTGGATAGGCAGTTGAAGAGTTGGAATGTGGAGTGGATTGAAGGCACCCCATTAAAGTATGAAGATTGGCTATTTTAATGTATCTGAGCACTTATTGCATATTTGTGTGGAGATGACAATCTGGACCAACTGATGATTGCTGGTTTAGCATGAAATATATATATATATATATTGGTGATTATTTATCTTTTTGACATATATGTGTTCAATGTATCAGTGATATGAGATAGAGTGGTGAGTGATGCGAAAGTCTGTGCTCATATACTATATATATATTCCATATATTGATGCAGGTATATAATAAACCTGTATTTCAGTTATTACATTGTAGAGATGTCTGCCCATCCCTTGTATATGTATTAATTGGGTTATGTCCTGTACATGAGGGGTCAGATTGACTTTAGGTCAACATGGGTGTGACACAAATCTCAGCCTCAGGTGGTCTTTGAGCGTCCATCATCAGATTTTCAATTGGATGGACAGTTGAAGTGTTGGAGTGTGGAGTGGATTGAAGCCTCTCCATTAACGTATGAAGATTGGCTATCTTAATATATATCTTAGCACTTATTGGATATATGTGTGGAGATGATAATCTGGACCAACTGATGATTGCTGGTTTAGCATTAAATGCGGATATTGGTGATTATTTATCTTTTCGACATATATGTATTAGTGATATGAGATAGAGTGGTGTGAAAGTCTGTGCTCATATACTCTATATATTACATATATTGATACAGGTATATAATAAGCCTGTATTTCAGTTATTTGTTTTTTATTGTGAAATATTTGACTGTAAATTTAATCATATAATATAGCAAGATTTTAAATATAAGTGATATTTAGCTATATATATTTCTAAAACAATATGTTAAGATCATGTAAGTAATAAATAATATGACAGACATAATTAAACTATATTTTCCAACTTATTATGTTTTGATTTACGTTTTTTATTGTTATTGTGTGGTTAAAATTTCGACTTGTACAACTACAATGCACAACTGACTAAAACTGTTCAAACCTATTATTCCTATGTGGATCTTTGTATCTTAGAGAAAAAAGTAAATTACGTGAAAGTGACAAGATTTTTTTCAAATTAAAAAAAGATGGTCAATAAAATTGTGCCTTAATTAAATGCAAAAAAAAAAATCATTAATGTTATCTGATAATCTATTTTAAATTGAGGATAAAAATGTTTATGTTTAAATTTTAAAAAAAAAAAGCTGTCAAAAACAAGACTATTTTATAACTTAATAAATTCTGAGATTAGAAAATTCCATTCTTACAATTTAATCTACTATAAAACAGTTTTATATATGACAGCTCATTGAAAACAAAACATATTTTTCTCCATGTTTCATGTTAACATATTTACTTTCTATTTATTGTGGATGAAAAAATTAAAATGCATGTTTGTTTGTTTTTTACATTTGGGAATTTTTTATTGCTAAGTACTGTATATAAATATAATTTGCATATAAATTTCAATTTATGAAGAAACAATTTCTTCCATATTCAAACATTTTCTGAAGTGTAGTTTATTTTGATTTGCAGATATATTTAATACTTGATGATGGATCTATAAATAGTTTTAAAAAATGTAATAAAAAAAAAGATAAATAATCCTATACACCAGGGGTGGAGAATTGTTTTGGCTCGGGGCCGCAGAGGTTAGCGGAGGGTTGCATTGGGGGCCACTTTGTAGAAACGAAAGTTAACGGAGGGCCACACTTTTTTCATGGCACAATAAATACACTGCTTTATTCCCTGTATTAGTAAAGAAATATTTGTTTGTCCATTCTTCATTAAACACATGACATTCATAATCGATTTTACATTTTTTCGGAGGGTTCATGGTTTCACTAAAGTTGGAAATGTACATATTTGCTAATGCAAGGACACAATCGAAATTAACCAAATCAACTGGAAAAGCATTGCACATCATATCTACACTGCGCATGTGTATTGACGTGGCCATCCTAATGGAAAATAAGAGATGAATCTTTGGTTGCGCACGGGAAGAAAATCTCAGTTCAAGGAGGATTTTTCTGATTGTCTTGGCAAGCCACATATAAAACTCGTAGAGGGTTGCATGTGGTCCTTGGGCCGCTATTTGCCCATGCTATACACCATTAATAATATTAAAAAAAAAAAAAAAACTATAAAAAGCAATTTGAAAATTAAACTTGATGATCACTAACTATGGATTTGTAACAGAATGACGAGGATTAAGGTAGCTAATAGTATCTGAAAATTTTTTACTTTATATTTTATTAGAGTAGAATTCACTAAGCATAAGTGGTGCATAAAGTAGAGAAGTAAAGACTTCTCTTTTCAGGTAGATGATTTACACAAAATCAAAAATATTAAGAAAGGTTCTGTCTATATCTATATGTCTAAAATAGAAGGGTATCCCAATATATATATAGACTTTTTTATGTTAAACTGTGTATTATTTTGTTTATTAAAAGTTAGCGATCATTTGTTTTCCAGAGGTTTTCTTTTATTATATATATATATAACAGTTTAGTTATTTAATTTCACCAATTCATCATTTATTTTATATATATTGAGTTACTTCTATATTTTTAATCTCTAATCTAAAATCTTAACTGTCTTTGTACAAAGGTAACTTTTCATTAACAAGCTTAAAGAATTATCTTAATCCTCTTACAATTAATCACTGAAATGTGAATGATTTTGGCAGTTGATTAGAATTTCAATTTAATAGCGATCTCTAATCAATTTTCACTTTAATTGTCATATTTATATTTCATGACAAATTTGGTGAGTTAGAAAAACGCTTTTGAAATTTATCATTACTTTTACTTAAAGTCTTAAATACCATCCTTTCACAAATCACTATTTATGAAGGTTTTATATTTCAAAATAAATTCAGATTGAACTAACAAAAATCAATAGTTTTTACACAGTTTGATCTTATAAATGTAACTGCATTTGACAAACTGAAATTTAAAGACACTACCACATTTGATAAACGAAAAAAAAAAATCACTGAGGAAAGATTTAAATGATAAGTAGAATTCATCAAATGAAATGCCTTAGCTTTTTAAAATTATTGATTATAAGAACTGTTGATAATTTCATTTTCTCCATATGTTTCTTTAAAATTAATGGTTTTATTATTGCAAATTTTAATATATCAATATATATATAATCTAAAGCATATGTAAGTTTTTAGCTAGCGTTTCTCAAATTATGTTCCAGGAAATGTGAAGAAATTTTCTAAAAAAATATATATCTTAAAATAAATTAATAAGCAAACACATTATGAAAATTTTTGCATAATAGAGACATGCATATAGATAAATGATCTGTATATAATGTAGCAACATAGTGATATATGCCATATAATATATTATTGTATGAAGTAGAAAAAAATTAAAACATATTAAATAGTTGGAACAAAGTCTTCCACTCATACATTTCTGCATGTTTGTTCAATGATGGTATGATAAAAACAAAATGGTGAATTAAAAGTGTTGCATAATTAAAAATTTGAGTTCTACTGTTTCTGATACCAAGATAGAAAGACCAATTAATGTTAAGCTTGAGTTTTATAATTTTTGCTACACTTTAGGATAATTGTTTTAGTATTTATTAAAGTCTTATTAGGAACCTTAACAAGATCTAATGTTTCATAGTAAATCACAGAATAATGAAATTTTCTATACCAATAATATAATGGCAATTGCATTCTTACTGTAAATATTCACTTTAAGCACTACATATGCTAATTAAATAATAGTGATGCTGTTTCCAGTGTGAGAAGCCAAAATATTAACTAAAGTCAATGGATTCTAAATAGCAATGAAGCCAGATTTTATGACTAGTTTTTGATTTAATAATATTTTTTTTGATAGAAAACACTGGCTTTTACTTTGCAAATTCAGTGATTATTTTTCACTCTTTTTCTTCTTCTCATGTGTCATAGCATCATTCGGGAAGCGAACCTGGGACAACTGCTTGTAAAGCAGCAGTCGCTGACCTCTCAGCCACCAATGCTTGACTATTTTATACTCTTAGTCTTCTTTCTATCTAATTTCTGCATATTTTAAGTGCTGTAACTATATAACTGTAGCATTAAATTAGCAACAGTACACTTTAAGTACTTCACTTATAAGATTAATACCTCATTTTAAACATTGGTGATAAGGGTCAAGTTTCATGGCCTTCTAGTGACACAAAGAAAAATGGTTAATAGTATCAATAAAACTTTGATCAAGAAAATTCAAGGTAAATATATTTACCAAACATTAATATTGCAGAAAGGTTCATGACTTTATGATGGAATGTTATCTCAAAATAATAAAGATGCATCCTGCATGATTCAATGCAGTAATAGTGTGATGGATTCTGGTCTTTAAAATCCATGAATTATATCTCAGTTCTGTCACTTGTAGTGTTTAAACTTTTTATCATTTTACCAGTAATAAATTATTTGATTATTTTAAAAAGTTTTAGGACCAAGCAATAACATGTAATCTTTGATGATAGTTTATCAAAGCTTAGGAATCTCTAAAATTTAGAGCTTCACTATAAAGCAATGAATATTTTACTTAAGAAATATAAATGATAAGTGTAGGTTATCATATATAATGTAACACTTTGTTCAAAAATATTCAAAATTTAAGGAATATATATTTATTCAGTTGTATTATAAATATTAGCAATATTTATATTAATGTTATAAAAATGTTCATAATTTACAATGTATCTAACAGGGCAAAACTCTCTCCATACAGTAATGCCACCCTGGGACAATCAGAGTAATCAATGAATGCCAGAAGGTTTGTGCATAAAATCCCTATCTAATGCCTACTCATCCAATATCCCCAGACTAGTTTCTGGCTTGTGGCCATCATCAGTGAGGAGTCTTGGATCTGAGAGCACTGCACCTAGATCTTAGGATCTAATGCAACTCTCCAGAAACCACCTTTTATCTCCACTTAACTACAAAACTATGAGAATGAAATTGAAAACACAATAATATTTTCAATCTAAGCTCAATAGCTTATATAGTCATATGGGTCTGAACTCAATTCAGTACCCATACATTTTGGTGGCCTTGGCTCTTTAACAACCATAGCCACCACTATCCTTTTAGGCAGGATTGGTGTTAGACCACTAAACATCACATACTAGTATGAGATAGTGATCATGTGATGTTTAGTGGTTTATAATGTATCTCTATCAGCAAATATTTTTAAAGTTTATGGTTAGTTTTCAATATGAGAAAAAATAGGGTTAAGAAGTTGGTAAGCAATGGAAACCTGCAGTCAATGATAAACAAATATAATATTGTTTTAGCTATATGCTTTTACAGATAGACCTGCATATAGAAAGAGAACTTTGACATTCATACAAATATATACATATTAATTATAATGAATGTTTTTGAAAAATCATCTAACCTGTTTTAACAATATGAATATGCTATCCATACTTTTATAAAACTAATATGTGCTTAATAGTAAGACACAAAAACTATTGCACCACCAATGCTAAAGTTAAATCATTTCAAAATATAATGATTAAAAAGTAAATTAATTAATGATCTATTAAGTAATGCTTTTGGTTATTTCTAGTATGATGTTAATTATAGATACAGATAAAATATAAGTTAAATCCATAAGAAAATAATATTTATCTCACCACTTGTAATACTATACATCATTTAGTTATCTGTTTTATGATTACTGCACTGATATTCATGGGGTAAATTCAGATTAACCTGAAGTCTTTATTCTTCAATTAAGAATAATTAAATATCCAGATACCGATCAACAGGTGGATGGATAAGCAATTAATTATAAGCAAATATCTAGATAAAATCATGATTTACTTAGAAATCTTTTCTATCTGGAAAAAATTCAAATTCTATATAGAATGCAAACATGATATTAAAAGCCACGGCAGGGAGGTGCACTATGCAATAAGTATTAATCACGATACATATTTTTCAAAAAGGGTTTAAATGTATAGAAAATATATGCTTTATAGCTATTAAGGAATTTCATTAATGATTTTAAATAAACATTAATTTCTACCTTTTTTATAATAATAGCTAGTTGTGATAACTAAGTATTTAAAAGTATTGTCAAAACTAATAAAAAAATAAATAAAAAAACTACTTGCTAAATTTTAATTACATACTTTTAATTTTAGAAACATATAAGATTTTAAATAGTAATTAAAAATCTACTATTTGGATAAACATTATTAAATCATGTCGCACATTATAAAAATTACCACAGACAGGAATATGACACCTGTCACAACTTCTGAACTTACAATTATTCAAGTTTATTTCTCAAAAAATATTTTTGCGTACATTTTCAGAGAAAAACTAAAAATAATTTAAAATTATTAAAAAAATAATTTTTTTTTTTTAAAAAAAATTTTAAAACAAATTCATAAAAACTGTCTCTATGAAAAAAACAATCGAGTGTCATATTGTTTTGGAGGTCATAAAAAGGTGAAGCTTTACTAGGGACAGAATTGGACGTGATCCATGGACTTTGGCTCTAGAGTCTATTATTTTACAATTGTGTCAAACTATTCAGAGCATTATTATTTTTATTTATAGTTACATTTTGGACTTATTTTGATTTTATGGAATGAAAATAATATTGAATATTATGGGTGATGGAAATTTAACACTCTATATAGTTTTTAAAAATTCATAATTTCTATTTTCAAAGCATACTATTATTATTTACTCCTAACAAAATCAATATTGACTTCTGAAGATCATATAAATATCATTTCTCAAGAGGATGATTGATCATGTCTTTAGTTTTTTAGACTTTTCAAGATACATTCACTATTAAGATGGATAACATCCATTTCATTGATGGTTATCCTTTTCATCTTTCATCACAAAATTTTGAATGAATTACACATTTTTTTAATGAATTAAATTGTCAGTGATAAGAATATTGAGAAGCAAAAAATTATGAATTAATTTAGTTATTCCTTGAACTTTAAGGGCTCTTAGTACAGTGATTTGTATATAAGCTCATGATTAGTTATTCAAATCTGAGATGAAGCTTAAAAAGTCTTTAAATAAAGAAAGAAAAAATTGTCAGCTAAGTACAGGATTTTTTCAGATGGCATCCAATAACTCAACTTATCTGATCATTAAACATTGGATATCTAGATAGTTTTGATGGAAGGATGTACAAATATCAGGGTTTAATCAACTGCTGACCATAAAATAAATCCACTTTCATCTTTGGTAAAATATCATGTAAAATGTTTTTTGAAAATAAAACATTATTCATTGACTTTATTTTTACTTTTTCTAATCCAGAATTTTTATTTCAAAAATATTCATCAGAGATAATTATATTTTAATACATGAAAAAATAAAACTAATTTCTTAAGGAAATATTGCAATTTCTATTGTTTTTAATAACGATTCTTTCGTAATTCAAAATGAAAAATTGCTCTGATACTAATTCAATAAAAAATAATAATATGTATTAAATATATTTTTAAAATACAAATTAATTTGTTTGCTTAATGATCTATTTAGATAGAATATATTTGATATATGTATTTATATATTTGAAGCTATTCTAAATACAATTAAAATAAATTGAGTTTTAGGTTCTTAGTGCACATTCTGGATTAGTAAACATAATTTCAAATGTTGTATGGAACACAGTCAAAAATTGTAGAAAATTGGAATAGGTCTTTTATAATTTAATTAATGTTTCTTTATTATTTAAAATAGCTTCCTGTCTGTATTTGATTATAGAAGTATATTAACAGTTATATAGTTTATGAAAAGAAAAAAAATCATTATTACATATAAAAATCAGATATATCATCAAAAAATTAAATTCAAAAGCTCACTGCTATTAAATGAAAAAAACATATGTAAGCTACAATATTAAAGTTATAAAATAAAAAAATATTTTTGCTTATATATATATATATTGTAATGGTTCAGAGAAACAAGGGTGAATCTGGGGTGATGGCAAATATCAACCTCATTTAATGAATCAAATTTAAATTTAACTATATATATGAAATAAATTGAAATACTGCTGAACCTCACTGCACTCATTAAAATATATATTAGACAGCCAATCAGATGTCATGATAGCCATCTAAACGACAATCAAACCTAAACACACAACAAAGATTTTACGAGAAAAGGGCGGCCACCCTTCTCTCAACTTTTCTTTCTATATATCTAAGCCAGTTGTAAATATTTAGATTTGAAAGTTTGATGCTTTAAATATCTTCACAAATAACTCACTGAGTCTAAATCATAAACATACAATGTGAAATCCTATGATTTTTTAGAATACATAACAAGCAGTAAAGTATGTAAATAATATTTTAATTTGCGAAGCACAGATAGTTGAAAATTGAAATAAATTGAGATACTGCTGAACCTCACTGCACTCATTAAAATATGTATCTGACAGCCAATCAGATGTCATGATAGCCATCTAAACGACAATCAAACCTAAACCCACAACAAAGATTTTATGAAAAAAGGACAGCCACCCTTCTCTCAACTTTCCTTTCTATATATCTAAGCCAGTCATAAATATTTAGATTTGAAAGTTTGAAGCTTTAAATATCTTCACAAATAACTCACTACGTAGTAAAAACTGTTACATAGTAAATCATAGGATTTCACAGTGTATGTTTATGATTTAGACTCAGTGAGTTATTTGTGAAGATATTTATAGCTTCAAACTTTCAAATATAAATACTTATGACTGGTTTAGATATATAGAAAGAAAACTTGAGAGAAGGGTGGCCACACTTTTCTCATAAAATCTTTGTTGTGTGCTTAGGTTTGATCATCATTTAGATGGCTATCATGATATCTGATTGGTTGTCAGATACATATTTTAACAAGTGCAGTGAGGTACAGCAGTAACTCAATTTATTTCAATTTTTAACTATCTGCACTTCACAAATTAAAATATTATTTACATACTTTACTGCTTCTTATATATTCTAAAAACTGCTACATAGTAAATTGTAGGATTTTACATTGTATGTTTATGATTTAGACTCAGTGAGTTATTGGTGAAGATATTTAAAGCTTCAAACTTTCAAATCTAAATACTTATGACTGGCTTAGATATATAAAAAGAAAAGTTGAGAGAAGGGTGGCCACCCTTTTCTTGTAAAATCTTTGTTGTGTGTTTAGCTTTGATTGTCGTTTAGATAGCTATCATATTCACCAACATTATAGAGAATAAAAATAATCATTCATCATCATGAATAATCAAAAAAAATAAAATCAAAAGTCAGCCTTGTGATTGGATTTGAAAGTAATCCATTACAAACCAGGCTAACTATTTAGCCCTTGCCAAGCTTGGGCAGATTATACAAACAATAATTTGGATGGATAAACTTAAGTGCTAATACATAATAATATAACAATTAAAAAATAATGATGGGACACTAAAACATGCTGATCATCATCAATGCCATCTGGCCACTTAGTTACCATTAATGTATTGGCCAACTATAAATTTAATTTCTAATTAATACTAAAATAAAATTTAATACATGGATTTTAAAGAATATATTTTGCACCATTCAACATTAGAGATGTAATTAAATCATCATCAATAGGATGTCTATAACATTAAACATAAACTCCAATCCATATAACTGACTGCTTTGCATAAATCCAGCTCAGGAAAAAAGAACTCTATAAATCTTACTGCGAACAAAGGATAAATAAATAAATAAAACATATAATTTATAATATTTTAAACCTGTTTTCCTGATTTATTTATTAATAACAAAATTAAATTAAGAACTGTTGAATTACAAATACCAATTCAGTATTCTGATATTGATTAGAATAAAAAATAATATATGGTCTATTGAGTAAACTATAAATTCATCATTCTAATTTTGATTAGAATAATACAAAAAATATGCTATTACTTTGTAATTTACACACATTTCTAGATGTTTACATAAACACATATCTGCATATAAGCACTCAGATGTTCTAAATAATTTAAAATTGAGATCTTTGAATTCTCATAAACCAATAATAAGAATTCATTTTTATAATACACAATAATTTTAACATATAGATGGTTGATGACTGATTTTAATATATATGGGTATACATGGCATGCATTCAAATGTGTGTGCACCCACTAGCATTTATAAAAAATAAACTTATTACAATTATATATTTATATTTAAAAAATTAATGCAATGTTAAAGAAAGTATATACATAAAACCAACACACATATATGTGCATATTATTATTATCTTCTCACAAATCAAAATCATTCATACATTTTAATTAAAAATTGTTTTTTTGTTGTTTTTTTTTACAAAAAATCACTAGATTCAGTTTTCATAGTTAATTTAAAATCCAGACTTTTGTTTCTTCATTTAATAAGAAAGATTTTTCAAGTCAATATATATTTTTTAATTTCAAAAGTAAAATACATACTAGAAATCAATCCTCTGTTTTTAGATGTATAATTCAAGCAAAACTTACTTTCTTTTGAAACTTGTAACTTAAAGATTTTAACTGTAAATGTATTTAAAATAATGTTATTTTTCAATAAAATTATTCATCAAATAATATCAGTTCATACAGTAGGTCTACTGTGTGCATTCTCTATATATACCTCTGGCAATAATTATATGTTTGTACTTCTGTGCATATTCATAAAACTGCATATGAATAAACTACAGCATAATAATCCTTCAACAAACTGACTAATACTGGAATTTTTTGGTAAACTGGTCCATTTTAAAACAGTTGTCTGATTTATTGACATCTTTGGAAAAGTATAATCAAGGAAATGTTGTCATTTAGTCATCTCCAATTAGTCTCTAATTTAATAGACTTCATGCAATATGTCTGTTATACATATGGGCTATAAACCACATAAAAGCTGGGTGGGACTTGCCTCCATGTGAATTCAAACTCTACCATTGTGACTTTATCAGCAGTTGACTTAATAGTGCTATAAAATATAGTAATCCTCTAATGAACTTTTAAATACACCTTTTATATTGTATTATGAAATTTAAAAACAACAATTAGTAATTTTTTTTCTTTATCTTGATTAAAAAAGAAAGTTAAGGACTTTTTTTAGATTCAGCTTAATTCAAACCAAATTTTTATCTCAAAGTATTTTTTAATCCTTTAACAATATCAGAGTATATTATACTAAATGTTATCAAAATATATTATATAAGCTTCAATTAAAAATGGATAGGGAAATTTTATAATTATCAGTATATCTTTCATAACATAAAACCATGCTTATTTTAGATTTCTTACTCTTTTTTTAATGATAAAAATCAGAAAAAAACAGACCTTTTTAAATGTTTAATTTATAATAATTTTTTAAATTCAAAATTATTATTTAACTCCTAACAGTTATTTCAGTGTAATTCAATAAATATCTCCAAAAAATTTTGTGTTCATTTCTACTTTTTCTTTCAACTTATATATATATATATATATATGAGCACACATTACTATATTGTTGCATGCTATAAGACACATAATGTCTCAATATATATATATAATATTCAAATATAAGTATATTGCCTATTTTAAACTTAAAGCAATGGGAAAGGACTTGAACTCAGACATTCAAACTCAATACAGTTATTGACCCCATCTTGTACAAATGATACACATGACCACATACATGTGGGCAGAATAAATGATCTCCAATATATGTATTTTGGGCTGAACCACAACTCATCATTTGGTCCAGATCACTATCTCCCACACTATATAAACTGAGCATTGATTGTATATATGTGTGAAAAATGGAGATCTGGATCAACTTATGAGTGCTTGTTTGGCAGAAAATATGTATATTGGAGATCACTTATCTTTTTACAGTTATATGGTCATGTGTATTAGTTATATAAGGTGGAATGGATAACTGGACTGAGTTTGAAAGTCTGAGTTCAACTTCCTTCTAATATATATATATATATATATTGGAATTAGTTGGTATCTTAACACACAATATATTATATATGGACAGATATATTTAAAGCTTAAAAAAGTAAAAAAACAACTCAAATAGTTGAAATAAATAATAATATTATTTATTGGCATTTAATAATATAAATTATTTAAAATTAACAGTAAAAAAAGTTTTCTAATATGAATATATTGTCTTATTTTTGATTTTGATAGAAATGTACAACTAAAACATTTTTTTGTCTAAACAATATGTTTTTAAAACATATTCATAATTATAAAATTAATTCTAATACATCTTTACTTAAAGGATTAAGTAAAAAATTTTTAATTAAATTATTTTTGATATTAATAATTAAACTGAGAGAGTGCAAACCTCTCAAGCTCTTAGCCAATCAGATTGCAAATACTGAGACAGAAAATTTAACAAGAAAAGAATGGTTTCACTCTCTTCTTTACTTGTTTTTCTATATATCCAAGCCAGTCCAAAGTACTTAGATCTGAAAGTGGGAATTTTAAATATCTTTACACTCAACTCATTGAGTTCTAATTATAAACATACAGTGTGAAATCTTTCGATTTACTACACAGTAGTTTTTCAATGTTATAACTTGCAGCAATATATGTAAATAATATTTATTTTTACAAAGCACAGATGGTATTGAAATTAAACTGAGAGAGTGCAAACCTCTCAAGTGCTTAGCCAATCAGATCACAAATACTGAGACAGAGAATTTAACAAGAAAAGAGTGGTTCCACTCTCTTCTTTACTTGTCTTTCTATATATCCAAGCCAGTCCAAAGTACTTAGTTCTGAAAGCGTGAATCTTAAATATCTTCACACTCAACTCATTGAGTTCTAATTATAAACATACAGCATGAAATCTTTCGATTTACTATGCAGTAGTTTTTCGATGTTATAATTTGCAGCAATATATGTAAATAATATTTATTTTTACAAAGTGCAGATGGTATTGAAATTTATAATTAGAACTCAGTGAGTTGAGTGTGAAGATATTTAAGATTCATGCTTTCAGATCTAAGTACTTTGGACTGGCTTGGATATATAGAAAGACAAGTAAAGAAGAGAGTGGAACCACTCTTTTCTTGTTAAATTCTCTGTCTCAGTATTTGTGATCTGATTGGCTAAGCACTTGAGAGGTTTGCACTCTCTCAGTTTAATTTCAATACCATCTGCACTTTGTAAAAATAAATATTATTTACATATATTGCTGCAAGTTATAACATTGAAAAACTACTGCATAGTAAATCGAAAGATTTCATGCTGTATGCTTATAATTAGAACTCAGTGAGTTGAGTGTGAAGATATTTAAGATTCATGCTTTTAGATCTAAGTACTTTGGACTGGCTTGGATATATAGAAAGACAAGTAAAGAAGAGAGTGGAACCACTCTTTTCTTGTTAAATTCACTGTCTCAGTATTTGCGATCTGATTGGCTAAGCACTGGAGAGGTTTGCACTCTCTCAGTTTAATTTCAATACCGTCTGCACTTTGTAAAAATAAATATTATTTACAGATATTAATAATGTAAATCAAAAAGCAAAAGAATTGCAATTTAGTTCTAATCTTATTTTTTATTAATTAAAAATAAAATATACTTGCTTAATCCTGTTTATGAATTTTATTGTACTCATTATAAATAGTGGGTCTAGTTTACCTAATGTGATTAATATAGAAATGATAGCTTCAAAAAGGAGTAGATAATCTAGTTTCATGTTGGTTGATTGAGTTTACATTTCTGTAAATGTACAATGGACCATATTTTCTTTGATCTGTCATGACTTAATATATGTGTATAAGTTACTGCTTGCTGCAACTGAAGTTTAGAACTTATAGAAGCTGAGAAGAGATTACAAGTATAAATATTATATATCTATTAACCAAGTCATATCATACCAGCAATCTACACAAAAAGCTAAACTGATGATTTATTCCAGTGATACATGTTGAACTATACTAGACACATGTTTACTTATAAAAGTATAGACAAAAATGAATAGCACTTCAATGTTGCTATTGATATTTTTACAAATGTATGAAGCATATATAGAAGATTTGAAATACCGGACACACTTAAACCTAGAGCCTAATTGTAAATATAGGGGATTTGAATTCAGACTTTCAAGCCACATCACTATCCCACACTATGTGTGGTAATGTATATTAGTAGTATGAGATAGTGTGGATAGTGAAGTGGCTTGAAGCATACATTGAAGAAATTGTCAAATAAGTGAATTATTTTAAATACTAACTCTAGAGTTAATAAAAAATTATTTATTGACCAAAAAATATTTGATCTTTATTTATTAATTTGTTTTGAATGAAAATAATTTTTGAATGAATTGAATCAGTTGGCTAGCTAATGAATAAAAAATGTTTCACAAAGAATTTATTCATGGTTGAGCGCTTCTAGGGATAGAAATTGTAAGTATATTTTCCTCAATATTTGTTATGTCATTCATAAAAAAACTGTTTTAGAATTAGAAAAATATAATGAAATTGTTGGTTTTGAATTGAGTTTAAATATGCTTGTATTTTGTAGAATTAAGTTGTGAAAGTAATTCAGTTTAAAAATTAATGAAATTGAAAAATTAATGATTAAAATATATATATGAATGTACTACATAAAAGATTATTTATTATGTCTTGCATTGGTGGTCGAGAGGTCAGCACGACTGCCTTGCATTTGCAGGCAGTTGCCCGGGTTGCGGGTTCGCGTCCCGGCCGATGCTATGACACTTAAAAAAAAAAAAGATTATTTATTATTTATGTATAACCAGAGTAAAATAAAATTGGCATATAGATTCAATTAGTTAAATATTAAAAATTTAAATATTATTTTACATTACAATTTGCATGTAAGTGTGTGCTTGTATTAAAACTTAAGTATTTATATTTTACTAAAACAGAATAATCCTGGGTTGTATAATAATACCTGAAATATTTTATATTATTAGATAAACATTTTAATATATGGAAAAAAAAATTTAATGTTTAAGTCAAAATCAGAATAATTTATTTGTAATGAGAATATTTATTAGATCTTTTATTATTTTAACTGTTATTACTAATTGATTAAGAAATTTATTAATAATTATTTTAAGTTATTTCAGTGTAGTAATGAAATATTAGAATAGTTTAAGTATTATATATTTTCCATTGTTCACAATCATTATCCTAAAACTTAGTTCAGTACATATGGACATCTGAAAATTGTCTCTGCAGTTATTTAGATCACACCAAAGTAATGAAATTCATTTTGAAAATTAACTCATTTTATTTTATTTATATGTTATATGAAATAAATGAGAGAGTGCAAATCTCTCAAGCGCTTATGACTACAACCAGCCAATCAAATCTTAAGCACTGGGGCAGAGAATTTTAATAAGAAAAGAGCGGTTCCACTCTCTTCTTTACTTGTCTTAATATATATCCAAGTCAGTCCAAAGTACTTATATTTGAAAGCGTAAATCTTAAATATCATCACACTTAATTATCTGAAATCAAATTATAAACATACAACGTGAAATCTTTCGATTTACTACGCCATAGTTTTTTGATGTTATACATTTGCAGCAATATATTTAAGATTTACGCTTTCAAATATAAGTACTTTGGACTGGCTTGGATATATATTAAGACAAGTAAAGAAGAGAGTGGAACCACTCTTTTCTTATTAAAATTCTCTGTCCCAGTGCTTAAGATTTGATTGGCTGGTTGTAGTCATAAGCGCTTGAGAGATTTGCACCCTCTCATTTATTTCAATATTGACTGCGCTTTATAAAAATATTATTATTTATATGTTATATGATAAAGATCCATTTGTGACCAGTATACTCATGATATCTATTGACCCAAAACATGTTATGTGATTGAAGAAAGAAATACTGATGATTGCTTTTATAATATATCTGATTGTTGATATTGGCTTGCGAATGATTAACCTAAGATTTTATAATATATCTATTTTAAATCCTGTCATGAAGAATGATCATTGAGTATTTGTGTTGGTACTCTACTACTTATGTTTGAATGTTGATGTTTATTTGTTAGTAATAGTTCCTGTGAATAATATGCAATGTTTATTACTTATAGTTACTTCTAACATTTATTTGCAGATTGTTATTGTTTTCACCATTTTTTTTCAACTTTTACTTTTAATTCTATGATATAATTTATTATATGTTTTACAATATTGAATTATGTCATATAAATAATCCTATTACATTTACATGTTTAAAATGAATTGAAAATTGATAAGGGATTTAAAATAAATGCTTGAAGATTTTATTCACATTGTTATAGGCCAAAGTGAAATATGATTGTAAATATATCTTCATAAATCTATACTGAAGTTTGCATTCTTATTAAAAACTAGATGACAGTATTGGAAGAGTTTCTTTTGATGACTTTATTTTGGCTGATAGACTTGTTGGTTGGTGACTGTTTAATAAAAAGATATCACACTGAGGAGATTTTTGCCACTCTAACAATGTTTATATTATTAGATTTATTTTAACTCTGTCTATCTATCTATCTATCTATCTATCTGTCTGTCTGTCTGTCTGTCTGTCTGTCTGTCTGTCTGTCTGTCTGTCTGTCTGTCTGTCTGTCTGTCTGTCTGTCTGTCTGTCTGTCTGTCTGTCTGTCTGTCTGTCTGTCTGTCTGTCTGTCTGTCTGTCTGTCTGTCTGTCTATCTGTCTGTCTGTCTATCTGTCTGTCTGTCTGTCTGTCTGTCTGTCTATCTGTCTGTCTGTCTATCTATCTGTCTGTCTGTCTATCTATCTATCTATCTATCTATCTATCTATCTATCTATCTATCTATCTATCTATCTATCTATCTATCTATCTATCTATCTATCTATCTATCTATCTATCTATCTATCTATCTATCTATCTATCTATCTATCTATCTATCTATCTATCTATCTATCTATCTATCTATCTATCTATCTATCTATCTATCTATCTATCTATCTATCTATCTATCTATCTATCTATCTATCTATCTATCTATCTATCTATCTATCTATCTATCTATCTATCTATCTATCTATCTATCTATCTATCTATCTATCTATCTATCTATCTATCTATCTATCTATCTATCTATCTATCTATCTATCTATCTATCTATCTATCTATCTATCTATCTATCTATCTATCTATCTATCTATCTATCTATCTATCTATCTATCTATCTATCTATCTATCTATCTATCTATCTATCTATCTATCTATCTATCTATCTATCTATCTATCTATCTATCTATCTATCTATCTATAATGATTTCGTCACTAAAAATGAGATTGAGATCGATCTGAAGAAGGCTGCCAGGAACAGTCAAAACTGTTATTATATTAATAAAAACATTTGCTTAAAGATGTAAGAAGATTTTGATTATTTAATAAGATATATTGTTAAAAATGAAATGAAATAAAATTTTGGGGTAATGTCATGTATCATTCTTCCATATTGTGAAATTCATATGATTAGCAGACTAATAAATAATTCTTAAAATAATCTGTATTTGCAAATCCTGAAACCTTCTCCACAGAAGTAGGTTGCCAACATTTTGATAAAATCTCATTCATTTTTGTCAAATCTGATTCAAGTTATATAAAACTGTGTGTAAATTAAAATTTTTCATTAAATTTTTTATCCAATAGCTGCCCAATCATAGTTGGAGAATGGATAACAAAATTTTCTCTATATTCACTTTTCTGTTTCAGTGCTAATTGATTTTTCAAAATTAATGCTAAAGAATAAAATAATAGCCTCCATAAGGCTGGAATGTATTAAATTTACTCACATTTGTTTAAATTGTTAAGTCTTTTCAGAATTTTAATAGATTCTTTCTTAATTCAAAACTCAGGATGCCAATCAATAAGAAAAATAAAAAAATGCACAACATCCAACATATCATTTATATATTTGAACCAAATAAAATCTTCTTTTAGAAGCTCCATTCAGTATTTCATTTTTAAACAGGCAAAATTGTCCATACAGTAGTGCCATCCCGTGCCATCCAGAGTAATCAATTGATGCCAGAGGGCTTGTGCATAAAATCCCCATCTAGTGCCTACTCCTTCAATACCCCCAGTACTAGATGGGGATTTTATGCACAAGCCTTCTAGCATCCATTGATTACTCTGGTTGCACAGGGTGGCCCTACCGTATGGAGAATTTTGCCTGTTTAATAACAGTTATGTGTTAGCATAAGAGATGGTGATCATGTGATATTTCATTTTTTAAAAATCTATGAGATCAGCCAAATACAGGTAACAATAAAAGTTCATAAAGAGATCATTTGCTTGTTTATATTTTTGGAAATCTTTACTAATAAATGTATTCACAAATCAATGTTTTTCCAGTGACATATTTTATTTATAATGCAAAATCCTTTAAAAAATATACATGCACATACTGCTGATATTATTAAATTTGATATTTGTCATCATTTAAAAAATAATTAAAGGAAAACTTTCTGTTCATAATTGAAAATAAGATGGAACTATATTATCTTCCTAACAGATGAAGGAAATTTGATTCTTTTGCTTGATTATTGTTATTATAAAAAATAAATTTATTAAGAAATATATGAAAAAATTGACAAAGGAAGACAAAACTTCTAATCAAACTTTTTGGCATAATGATGATACAAAAATTAAACTCACTCTCAAAGAGAGTTTATATCCAAAATTTTATTTTTACCTAAAATACATGAACACAGAGTTCTACTGAGATTTATTGCTTGCGCTGTGACTTTTTTCACCATATTCTTTAATTTAATTTTTAATTCAATGTTTAAAATTATTGACTGATAACACATCTAGTAGAATTAAAGCCAATAGTATTTCCACTCAGGAATCTTTGTCTGTTATGTGTCAGTATAAAAATATAATTGATTTTAATGTACAACTGATAAAATACTGCCATGAAAATATACTTTTTATTTATGATTTTCAAAAGTATTCAACAAGTAGAAGATGTTTCTGCGAGTTTTCTCTATCACTTGTATCTGCTGAAGTTTTCATAAATTAAAAAAATAATAATCAAATATTGAATACAGCACATAAAACCTATTTGGGTTAGATATATAAATTATACTTATGTTATATAGTTTGCTGGAAATGATTCGTTGTATTTTTTAAAGATATTACTATGAAAATTGAAAATAATAATAAAAAAAGACACTTTCTTAAATATTTTAATTACTATAAAACCTAGTGGCACTCTGTTAAATTCCATTTTTAAAAATTCTATATATTCAAGCAAATAACTCAATTAAACTTCCCACCGACATCCAAGAAGTAACTAGTATTAAAAATATCATGCTCTCAAATAATTAAAACAGCATATTATAAACAAAGAAAAAAGAAATGATATTGAAAAATGTTTATCGATATATACAATAATGAAGAGCAGAATTAACTTTGTCTGAATGTAAGTAATTCTATTTTTCATTAAGCAGATAATAGCAGTAAGTTGATTTTTTTTTATAATATCAGAATTTTTTGAACGATAAAATCTCTATTTTTAAAATTCACATCTCTCTTTTTACTAATAATTCCATCTTTTTTTCTTATTGTAGATATAAATTTCCTACGAATACCAAAATGTTGTTTTACACTCTTGAGACTTTTATTCTCTTCTACAGCTTTCTTTGGTATTTCACAGTTATATTTTCTTATATCATTTTCAACTCTTTTCCGTACCATTTTACAAAATTTGAGATATTCAATTCTTTTTAATACATCATTTTTGTATATCTTCATATTCCTTCTTTTCTTCATAAATTCTCTAGTCTCAGTAGAAATTTTATTGGTCAATTGCTGCTTTTTTATACCAGCTATCTTTGTTGCAGTTTTCAAAAGTGTATCAGTTATTTTCATATTAATTTCATTTAAATCTGAATCATGTTCAAAATCTACTAATGCTTGACACCGATTTGTAAGTTCTAATTTAAATTCATTAGAATGTTTCTGAAGATTAGAAATATCAACTGTAAATATTGTTTTTTGCAATAATTTTTGTCTCTAGTTTTGCATTAACATGTATCTTACATTACAATCTTGACATATGTATTTTCTGTTAGTCAAAATATAATCCAATTCTGCTGTACCTTCATTTGGATGCTTCCATGTTCATTTCCTTTTAACATTTTTTGCAAAAAAAGAATTCATAATATAAAGTTTTTCTTTTTCTGCAAACTCCAAAAGTCTATGTCCTCACTCATTTCTATTACCATAACCAAAATTACCTACAGCATATTCATCTTTCATTTGTTTACCATATAAAAATCTTCTACTACTTCATCACAATGAGAATTTGTTGGAGCATAAACCTGAATTATCTGCATTTGGTATCTGCTATTAAGTTGTATAACTAATCTTGCCACTCTGTCCGACACACCATCAATCTCAACAATGTTGTAGTCCACTTTTTATTTATAATGAATCCTACTCCACTCATATTTCCAATATTTGTGCCTTTATAATAGAGTACATGTCCACTTTTTAAATCAATTATCTCTTCACCTTTTATTCTAACTTCACAAAGTCCAAGAATGCCCCATTTAATATAAGACAGTTCTTCTAATTCTTGCAATCTTTCTTCGCTTGAAACCAGGGATTTCCTGTTAACGGTATTTTACCTGCAATCAGCTCACATTATTCTATAGTCATATAATAAAAGCTTGGCTAATCAATAAATACTATCCAAATCTTCAGAATAATTTTGGCTATTGGATTTTTTCAATGAGAAACTTCAGATTTGCGACCACATTATGAACAGTCAGTTTTACCTTTTTAATATTAACCTAGCAAATAACTTGATATTTAAATACATCCCAGATTTTAAGCCAAATTAATTTGCTTGCATAATTATAAATATTGGACACTTGGAAACAATGATATATTTTAATAAATTCAGTTCTAATTTAATTGTAAATATTTTTGATCCCTTGGGTATCGATGGTACAGATTTTATTGTATAAAAACAGGATTCTGAAACAAATAATATCCAACAACTATAATGTTAAATGAACACTGACAATATGGAACATGAGATCAAGTGAAAATATTTAAAAAAAATGAAAAAGAAATCATAAAAAAAAATCAACACCTTTTCTCTTTCTTTGATATTGAACTAGAGATTTTTAGCATGACAAATCAATACATATTTTTCATAAGCTATTATTAATTATTAAATTTTTTTTTTAGAATTAAAATGTATGTTTGAAATATCTTAATATAAAACTAAGATATTTTATCAAAATTATATACAGAGCTCACAAATAACATTTGTAATACAAGCTTATTAAATTAGGTCATGTGACATACGACTTGATTTCTTTGTAATTTTATTAAGATTACATATTTAAGACAGAAAGTTATTGAATTTTATATTATTCTTTAAATCCATTAAATTTATCATTAAAGCTTATTATTACAGTAGTTTTAAAAACTATGTAGATACTTTAATTAATTAAAGAAAAAGGATTTTCACCTTTAGTATACACATTGTACTGATTGTATAATAACTCAATGATGTCATGTTGATTACTGAGGATACTCTCAAACTTAAATACAAGATAGAGACTTTTGAAAAGATAAGAGTGGCCATCTTATCTTTAAATCTACATTCTAATTATATAGGCCAATCTAAAGTGTCTTAATTTGAGAGTGTGAAGATGCTTCTCTATTCACTTTTACATCCATTATTTTCCTTCACATATTAATGTCTTTAAAATTTTTTAATTTACTACATGTTAATATTATGAATTCTCAGAAACTATGTATTATTCAAATTTACTTACTAAGCAAATTAAAGAGAAATGATTTCCATTTTTAATATATGCACTGTACTGAACTTATAATACCTCAGCAATGTCATGTTGTGTATTGAGAATATTCTCAAACTCAAACAAAAGATAGAGACTTTTGAAAAAAAAAACAGCCATCTTATTTTTAAACCTACATTCTAATCATATATTAAAGGTGGAAATCCTTTCTCTTTAATTACACATGATCTCTGCACTTAGTAAATAAATATGAATATTACATATTTTAATTAAATAGGAAATTACATTAGAAATGTTTAAAGAAGTGACATTAAGTTATCCCCAACTATTTTGTCTATATTCATAAACTCAAGTATTGTAAAAACAAACAAAATAGAAGCTTATTTTTAAAAAACTTGCTTCAGTAAAGATATTATTAAGAATTTATTTCCTTAAATATATATTTATGATTGATTATGCATAAATCTTGTTTCTTAACTATTATAATAAGTTTTTTTAATTTAGGCCATGATAGTCGTTGGAGACCTGATAAATCTGTATATGTTTTTAAAAACCTCTCTATGTTTTCACTTTACAATGAATACAATTGTATGATATGATTTATTTTATTAAGATATTTTATGAAATATAAAATATAACTTAAATTTCTTGAAGCTGGACTTATGGATTTCCTTGTATTTTGCAGCACTTGGAAATTTAATTTAAAAAAACATCTTTCTGTTTTAATGAATAATGATAATATAATTAATTTTAAAAGTAAATAATTAATCTTGACTATAGCAAAGAAGAGTAAAATTAATCATAAAATTTCACATAATATTAATGAAGAATACTATTTAAAACAACAAAATGAAAAAAAAAAAAAACGGATTTAGAAGCCAATATTGTAACAAAAAAATCATCAATAAAATAATTTTTAAAAATAATTCTCACTAATCTTAATATAATCCTTACAATAAAAATAAATATATGTGACATTATAAAATAAGCTATTTAAACAAATCAAAATCATTTATAAATTAATTATTCACTGAACATCATTGTAATTATATTCAGAACACTCATTTTCTTCTAACAATATATATTGTTTTTCCAGTTCCTGGATTTGTATTGATTATACTTGAAACATGTTAGGACTAGTTTTATTTCAAATCATCTTGAAACATTATAATTTCTATTTAAAATGGTTTAAATGATATTACAATCACCATTCAAAAAAAATAATTCTTATGAATGAAGCATCCACAAAACCATTTTCAATTCTAATTATCAGTACTATTCTCTTCCAGATTCCAACATTTTAATACATTTATAGAATTCTCATAATAATCTTTGGAGATATATAAAGGAAGATCAAGTAAGTTATCTAGTTTTTAGACTGAATGGATTTAAATAACAAATCCTTTTACTTTATGAAGCTAATCAAGAAGGAACATTTTATTCTGGCAGATAGAAACAAAAACAACTCCTGAATTATGTTTTGACAAAAAAGATTGAACATTACCTGATAAACTGCTGATATTAAAACATTTACCCCCAAATCAATATAAACTAAATGTAATCATCCTGGAATCACATTTATACAATTGAAAATTATTCTGTTCTGAGATGAAACTTAATAAAAATTAATTGAACCTATTTATTGGATGTCTTGAACAGAATATGAATAGAATCTCTCAAAGTCTTTTTTATTATATTTTGATAGATTTATAATAACAGTTTCTGGAGAGTCCATACCTTGAAAATATCAAAAGCAATTCATTACAGGTTGGAATAAAACCAAAAGTACTCTTTAAGGGTACCTATCATAGATCTGAAAATTTTTGATTAACTTGCCGTTGATCCCAGAAAAGAAAAGTTGGAGAAAGGCTGAAGAGAAACAAAATTTTGTTGGTGTAATGATAAGAGTGGCATTCTTATGAAATCTTGGTGAATATAAAAGTATATCTTAAAAATTTACTACTATATTTGCTAAGCAGTTTATTAATCTTTCAAGTTTCTAAATTTCATTACTGATAGAATGAGAAAAAGTCATCATTAAAGCAAAATTGTATGATCTCTCTCTCATAATATTTCTCTAATATCAATCTGCTAAAAAGTATAATTGTTGATATAGTTCTTGATTATCATAAATCAGGAAAGGTCCTAGGAGTAAATTCCACATTTCCTGAATTTCTAAAAAAAATTAAAACTTAGTACAAAAACTATTGAGAAATATTATTCATATAACAGCTATTCCCCAAATCTGGCATAAAAGCAATATTATAAAATACTGAAAACCAAATAAATTCAGTAATGATCCAAAAAATACAGCCAAATATCAAACTTTTTGAAATAATCTTGCTAACTAGAAATTTGACAATAGTTGAGAGCTATCTACCTATTCATCAAGCTCATTTTAGTCAAATAAAAAATGCTAAGAACAAGATTTATCTTTAACAACTCACATTTCTAAAGTCTTTTAAATAATATTTAATTTATAAAGCACAAACAATATTTGAAATTAAACTGAGAGACTGCAAACCTCTCGCACTTATTAGCCAATCAGGTGTTATTAATAGTGATCAAATCATAAACACAAGACAGAGAATTTAACAGAAAGAGGGCATCCACCCTCCTCTTTACTTGTGTTTATGATTTGATCATTATTAATAATACCTGATTGGCTAATAAGCACGAGAGGTTTGCAGTCTCTCAGTTTAATTTCAAAGTCTTTTAAAATAAATGAAAAACCAGTGTTATCTTTACAATTTAACTGAAGTTTGTGATTCTCTTTGGAAAAATGGTATTCTTCTAAAAGTTTTTAAAATTTATAAATGCGGGAAAATTAATAATTTACTTGATAAAATGCTTTTCAATAGAAAAATTTCAATGACACTAAATGCTAATTAAATATAACAAAATTTTACAGAACAGACTACTATAAAGTTCAGTTTTTTTATGTATGTTATTTAATACATTCATCAGTGTTCTTTGAGATATATTTTTGCAGAAAATTCATCTATGCTGACAATTTGCTTTGACTTCTCAAAAGAAATTCTTTCTGAGATACAAATTCTCTCAATACAGATATGAAAAGATTGATTTTTTTTTCGAAATCTGGACTCTTACTCCTAAGCACACAATGAGTAATATTTAATTAAGATAAATATAATCTTTTGCAATAATAGACAGGAACAATCCTATCCTGTTTTGTTTAGAAATAATCTTGAATTACAGTCTAACTTATTTTTCTCAATTATTTTAGATTATATCAAAATTAATTTCTAGGAATAATTTCCTTGGAAAGCTAATTCATACTACATGTGCTTCAGATGCAAGTATTTTATTGACGGCTTCCTTAACACCACCATATTCTTCTTGATGAATATTGTACCAATTTACCACATTAATCTTCTGGATACTTGTTTTAATATTACTATGAAAAGTATTATTGAACAAATTCATATCTATTCTTTCATATATTTTACTGATAGATGTCAGAAGAGAAGTTTTCTCCAAGAAAAGGTATACAAAGCTATTAAGCAGATTGGACTTTTCAACATGAAGTATAGCTTCACCACCAAAAACTAGATTCATATCAATATTTTTTTTGGATATTCAATCAAAAATTTACAAAGAAAAAATTGCAGCTGAAAAAATGAAATCCTTATGAGATTTCAAATAAATTACTTTTTCAGTTAGCAATAAAGTTAACTTCATTTGATTATCCTAGACATAACTGGATATACAATATTTTTAAAAAATCCTACACCATCATTTTTTTCTTGTTTTTAAAAAAAATTACAATACAAATAATTATTATTGTAAAAAAATATGGTTATAAAAAAAATAAAAAGGTGGAAAAAAAATCTCTCTCTTATGAATCTATACAAGTTTCTTCAAGATATTTTGTTAATAATTAACCTATCAAAAAAATCCATATGCTAAATAAATAAATTCATATGAATGTTCTCTCATTAAAATAAATTTAATTGTCAATAATCATGAAAATAATTTTATTTACTTATAATATTATTTAGTAAGTAATATTATTTTATAAAGTGCAGATGGTATTGAAATTAAACTAAGAGAGTGCAAATTTCTCAAGCGCTTATGACTACCAACAGCCAATCAGATCTTAAGCACTGGGGCAGAGAATTTAACAAGAAAAGAGTGGTTCCCACTCTCTTCTTTACTTGTCTTTCTATATATCCAAGCCTTCTTTACTTGTCTTTTTATATATCCAAGCCAGACCAAAGTACTTATATCTGAAAGCGTGAATCTTAAATATCATCACACTTAATTAACTGAGTTCAAATAGAAAGACAAGTAAAAAAGAGAGTGGGAACCACTCTTTTCTTGTTAAATTTTCTGTCCCAGTTCTTAAGATCTGATTGGCTGTTGGTAGTCATAAGTGCTTGAGAAATATTATTTAGTTTAAAACCATTAAATGTATTTTCTTTGTCATTCAAATAAACTAAATTAGTAAGAATTTTTTTTCTTCCAAATTTCATAATGTTCTAACTAGTTCCTGAAAGTAGCATATTCATCATCACACTATTTATTACTTGTGCACTAAAGTTGACTCCTTTCAAGGTACTTTTCATTTTTTCACACATTTTTTCATCAGATATCGTAAAAAAAGTTGCCTCACAGAAAAAGTAAAAAAAGCTTTTAAATAGATCAGACATGTCAAGTTTTGATACCTAATATTCATTTTAAATCAACATTTCTTTTTTTTATATTTACCTAAGAATCTAAAACTATTAGACATCACATGGGACCATTCTCAGATCCAAGGCTTTTCACTGATGAAAGCCACAAGCTAGAAACTAGTCTGGAGATATTGGATGAATAGGTACTAGATAGGGATTTATGCACTAACTTCCTGCATTCATTGTTTACTCTGGATTGCACGGAGTGGTGCTACTGTATGGAGAGTTTTGCCTGCTATAATCTGAAACTGAAGAATTATGGTACAAAAATGCACTTCTTATGCAGTTTCAAGAAAATATCCTTTTCAAATCTAACAATAAAGACAGCTGAATTTGATTTTTCTAAACATTATTGTTGTCACAACCCATTATCATTGCACTCATATATTTTATAAATGAAATTTAAAAGCTGATGACATATGGATGTGGGAACAAATAAAAATCATGAACCATGTAATTAAACAGGCAAAACTCTCCAAAGTAGTACCACCCTGTGCCTACCAGAGTAATCAATGGATGCCAGAAGGCTTGTGCATAAAATCCCCATCTAGTGCGTATTCATCCAATATCCCCAGACTAGTTTTTGGCTTGTGGCCTTTGTCAGTGAGGAACTTTGGATCTGAGAGCACTGCACCTAGATCCTAGGATCTAATGCAACCCTCCAGCAGCCACCTTTTATCTCTACTTAACTACAAAACTATAAGAATGAAATTGAAAACACAATAATATTTTCAATCTAAACTCAATAGCTTATGTAGTCATCTGAGTCTGAACTCAGTTCAACACCCATACATTTTGATGTCTTTGGTATCTGGTTGGCACAGGGTGGCACTACTGTATGGAGAGTTTTGCCTGTTTAATAACAGTTATGTGCTAGCATAAAAGATGGTGATCATGTGATGTTTAGTGGTTTAACACCAATCCTGCCTAATAGGATAGTGGTGGCTATGGTTGTTAAAGAGCCAAAGACACCAAACTGTATGGGTGCTGAACTAAGTTCAGACCCATATGACTATATAAGGTATTGAGCTTAGATTGAAAATATTGCATTTTCAATTTCATTCTCATAGTTTTGTAGTTAAGTAGAGATAAAAGGTGGCTGACGGAGGTTGCACTAGATTCTAAGATCTAGGGTTAGTGCTCTCAGATCCAAGGCTCCTCACTCACAAAGGCCACAAGCCAGAAACTAGTCTGGCAATATTGTAAGAGTAGGCAGTAGATGGGGATTTTATACACAAGCCCTCTGGCATCCATTGATTACTCTGGTTGGCACAGGGTGGCACTACTGTATGGAGAGTTTTGCCTGTTTAATAACAGTTATGTGCTAGCATAAGAAATGGTCATCATGTGATGTTTAGTGGTTTAACTACTGTAATTAATGACTATCAACTTTTAATGGCAGAATTGAAAAATGTAATAAAACCCAGGAGATATTTTATTTTGTAACTGGAATATCTACAGCTTCCTTTACGATATTTTATTAATAGTTAAACTTTTTAAAAAAAGTCATATGCTAAATAAATAAATATCATTAATTTACTATTTAAATTTTATTTTTTTAAATATTATTTTTTTTCATATGTTTTTGAATAGTAATTAATAATAATTAGACAATTTTAATTTTCAAGTAACAGAAATTTTAAAGTAATTATTCCTTCTTTCATTTCAAGCCAATGAACATCACATGATCACCTTTTTTTTTCATTTCTCTAAGTATATGGATATCATATACCCCCCCTCCTTCCCTAACAGTAGCATTTCTTCCAAGTAAAGTAATCGATTCATTAGTTTGCATGCCAATCATTAAACATTCAGAATTAATTTCTCATCAATTTTTTTTTTTTATTAGTTCAAGTTATATGAAACTCAAATCTTTAGCATTAGATTTAAAATTTTTTTTTCCCTCTCACATTTATCATAACGGTTAAAAACATTAATCAACAGAGACAAACGTCACTTGACAAACACACACACACAAAATTAATTTAGTTGAAAAACAATCGTATAATTCAGTTTTGCACCGCTTTTTAACATCTATTGAATGTTAAATGCCAATTATCCAGAAACTTGCCAAAAAGTTATAGTGCACTGACATCTAGTATGTATAGTAAAAAAACAGTCCTACTTTTTGTAAAATTTTCATAATAATATAAAAAAAATTGTACTCATTACAATAGCTAATTTTTTTATTTCTTTAATCTGCATCAGCAATAGTATTTGTATCATGTCGAATTATAGACAATAATGTTGGCTATACCATAAGGCTGATATGTTGGCTTATTATAATATTTTGTTACCATGCAACTATTACTGTAAGATATTTCAGATGCCCTTCTACATATACTTAACACTTCCAGATGATCTGTGATAGCTTGTCTCACATTGAGTTTATGTTTCAAGCTTCCAGTTCTAGCATAAACTGGCCTCACTGATTTAGGCATATAGTAGACAATGTACATATTGCTATTTAGTTGCAACTGTAATTTGGTGTTGTATGCTTTTACTTCCAATTTGGATTGACTATTTATAGACAGTTCCCTATCCATAATAAGAGTACTCATATTCTTTGAGCCACATCACCCATTGACATTTTTCTGCTATTAAATACATTTTATCTATTCATATATCTATTAGTCTGTGGTAATAAATGCTCAGTCTTAAGAAGATAAGATGGAATCTAAACTAGTTCATTATTTGAAGGTAAGTTGAGATATAATAGATTGTAATTACTTTCATTTTTCCAGGTTGCTTTACTTTTGTACAAAATACAATTTGTAGTGGTTTTAATTTTCTTGAGCATGTATTTTTGATTTTCTGAAATTAGTTTTTAAAAAATATAAATTTTATATTTTAATAATATAATTGATAACATATATAATTGGATGTAATAAACATTACAATTAAATTTAGATCATGGAATAAAGAATAATTGTTAGGGTATTTTGCACTTATGTTTTATATAATCTAAAAATTAAACTAAGTTGTTTAATATTTAACTAATTTGATAGCTAATAGTTAGCAATGCTTTAAGTATATGAAAAAATACATTTTGTCATAAAAAATTTAAAACATAATAACGTTTACTATTAATATATATTTTTATTTTCAGCACACACACGCATGTAATTTAATAAGCCAAAAGCAATTTTATTTTTTACCCATTTTTGTGTTCTTTATAATGACACTCACAGTAAATGTTCCATTTTTCTTTTGATTTTTAGATATGATTCCAGTCATAGGGCAATAAATATTAAGAGTCATCACCACTTAATTAAATTGTACCCTTTAAAATATGTTGTTTTTAAATAAATTTAAAAAATATTTTTTTAAATTTTTGTTAAATTTATCCTTAATAAAAAATTTCTGAATATAAATATGAAAGGAAAGTTGATTAAAAGGTTTTGGAGAGGGAGAGATTCATAATCTAAACTGAAGCAGTTGATTATGTTATAGTTATAAATAGACTATTAATAAACTATTGTTATACAAAAACAATGGAAAAGATATCCCACAGGCACTAGATATGTAAAGTGAATCCCAGGGGAAAACTGGTGATTGGTTTTTTTCTCCAAGCTGCCCCAGCATCATTCAATGCCTGTACTATATAACAATATAGACATGTGTAAGACTCATGTTGATCACTCAATAGATTATCAATTAAAATACAAATAAAAGAATTAGCCATATGAGACCAATAAAAGTTTCTCAATAGGACATCAATAGTGCAAAATAAGGATTTATTTGAAAACTGTAAGTAGTTTTTTATAAATAAGTTAGTGAAGAAAATGGACTACTATTATGAATAAAAATAAAAGGATTGTGAGAAATTTTAGAAATGAAGATCATTTTATTTATGAGGCATTAATAAGATAGGCTAATTTCAGAGAATTAGCTGACATTATCTAGAAGTCAATATGTATAGAATCTATCTTAACAATAATCCAAATATTTGTCTACCATAAAGAATTTACCATTATAGATTTCATGATAAATATAGATATGCACTCGCAATTAGAAAATGTGATAACATATTAGAAATATCAATTAGTATTTATTTATTAAATGGCCATACATAGTTCAAATGAGGTCTTGTTTACTAATGTGGTAAACCTAGCATATTTTTTCCAAATTGATCAGTTAATCAAAGTTATTATTTTCTAGATAGAAACAATTCATTTTAAACAGAATGCCAACTCAACATCTAAATACTCACATTCATTTGTCTTTTACTAAAGAAAATTCAAAATATTCAGAAAAAATATTTGTTTTCATATGCACTCTAAATAAAAATTTACTATTCATAAAATTACAATATTATAACTTTTATAAAAAACATACATGAATTTGCTTTTAAAAATAAATTAAAATTATAAGGCTAAATAAAGTTTACATTTTATAGTTGTTTACTGTCAAATTTACGTAAATATGTTCATGTTATGTATCTCATAAAGAAAACAACATTTTGGTCAAATTTTAAGTTTGAAAATTGACTAACTGAATACATATAGCTTAAAAATTGAGTCATGTGATATATGACTGATTTTTTGTTAACTATATATATATGTAAGTATGGTTGTATTAAGTAAAAATTTTTATAAATAAAAGATGTACGTTTATATTTTGGATATCTCTGTTATATCTTTGAATAATTTATACTGCCTGGAATATAGTAAGATGGGATCCAGTTAAAATGTTCCGTTTAATGCTGATATTAAAAACAATTCAAAATATACATGGACAAATCATATATATACTTTTAATCGTTATATGCTAAAAATATGTAATAGTCTTAAATTATAAAATTAGTAAAAAAAAGTAAATAGTAATAATATAGAAATTATATTAATTTCTGTGTTATTACTGTTTATATTTTTTATCATTTTTATAATTTAAAACTATTATACATACACATATAAACACTATGCATTTTCTAAATTTAAATTTATAACTTATAACTGATATTTTGTATGCATTTTAAATTAAATAATCATTTGCTTACCCCATTCAAAGACTGGTCGCATAGACGCTGGTTAGTAAACGTCTTATATATATAATTGTAATTTTTTCTTTCCAGGATTTATATATTCAACTATTATTGACAACTATTACACATATTTAAAATAGCAAAAATAATATTTATTTTAAATTATAAAAAATATTCATTTTTATTTCAAAACAACATCTCATATTATTTATTTACATAATATGCAAAAAGAAAAAGTAAAAATAAATAAATATATTTTTTCAAGTTTTATGATAATTTTATATATAGTATTCTCCAAGTCTTATCTTAAAAATAATTTGTATATATTTTAAAAAAAAATCCATTTAAAAATTTTAATTTTTATAATTTGGAAGCATATATTTAGCTTTGTAATTAATTTTTAATATTTATCATTACTGCTTTTTACTAAAAAATCACTGAAAAAGAAAATTTTCATTTAATAGCTACGATATATGAATTTAAACATAAATTTATTTTAAAAGGCAAATATGAAAGAATGTAATATTACGCTATTGGATTTAGAAAAATTTAGTAAAAAAGAAATTTATAATGTTTATAATTTATCTAAAAATTCTGTATTAAACAAACTAGATAATGAAAACAAAATTTTTAAGCACAAACAATTTAAACTTTTGATTCATTATCAGTTAATTTCACAATAATCAGTAAATAATTCTCTTGATAATTTGGTTCAGTATTAAAAGATCTGAGCAAAATCTTCCTCAATCAGTAATGAAGTGTGGCTTTTTTAGGAATGGAAGCATACTTTTTTTTATAATGTTTTTATTTTATTTGCCACAACAATTTTTACATAATAATGCCACACACACATATATATATATATTACTAAATGAAGCTTACCAATAGCTATCTGCTTTGTAGGGCTGTATTTGAAGACATTTACGTGTCTGAAAAATTCAGTCTTTCAAATTGATAGTAATGTGTTTTATAAGTGCTGACTTTTGAGTTAGTATTTTAGTTCTAGTTTCTAGAGCCCCAGTGCTCCACTGAGGTGAGTCACTAGCTTGAAACTAATTGGTCTGGAAATAGGAACTTTCTTATAGAGATTCTGAATTCTTTCTCTTTCAGCAGTTATAAAATAAAGCTTGATTAGAGCTATCGGTAAGCTATCTAGTGATCATTAAATGCAAGCTTAAAAGCAAGTTACTTGTTTTATTATATATATATTGTATATTATATATATATATTACACATCTATATATATATATTACACACATCTATATATTTTTATCATCCAAACCCTTTTAACATTCTTAAAACTTTTAACTGTAAATTAGATCTTAGCATTGTTTGAACTTCTTATTATCAATGAGAATGTGTTAGGCAAATTCATTCTTT
This sequence comes from Epiperipatus broadwayi, assembly GCA_028023455.1. Lineage (NCBI taxonomy): Eukaryota > Metazoa > Onychophora > Udeonychophora > Euonychophora > Peripatidae > Epiperipatus > Epiperipatus broadwayi. The sequence goes on along the minus strand of JAQFVV010006955.1, from coordinate 81,088 downwards.
ATCTATATAAAAATAATTCAATTGTTGGTAAAAAAAAAATTGAAAGTCAACTGTAACTCCATACAAAAGATAATGATTTTGAATTGCTCATTCTAATCAGACTGTGATTAGTTTAAATATAGATAACACATCATCAATATATTTTTATCTTCCAAATTTTTTCAACATTCTTAAAAGTTTTAACTGTAAATTAGATCTTATCATTGTTTGAATTTGTTATAATTAACTGAAAATACATTAGTCAAATTCAGTCTTTGCATATATAAAAACAATTCAACTGTTGGCAAAAAAATTGAAAGTGAATTTTTTAAATTGAATTTTAATTAAAGCTTTTGAAAGTTTTAGTGAATTTTTCTGTGGAAGCATTCATTCTGTTCAATGCATAGATGCTTCATCCCTGTCCTCAATAGATTTTCAACTGATAAAAATATTTAAAAAATATTCCTTCAATCTACCAATCAACATTTATTTTGCACATTCAGGCTTGATTTGGTGTTCAGAGAAACTGATCACACAATAAATATAATTAATAAATTATTATAAATAAGCAAAAATTAATTAATTTTTGCATGTAATTAAGCATTTTATATGAAGAAATAATTGAATGCAATTTTTTTAGTCTACAGAATCTCAAATTTAAAGCAAGACATGATTGGAGATGTTTTAACCAACATAAGACAGTATATGAAAGAATGTTAATTATAAAAACAAACATTGTGTTTTATATATTAATATAGGTCATCATCATCATCATCATCAACCATTATCAATCCACTGCAGGATGAAGGTCTCTCCAAGTTCAACCCATCTTTTCTGATCTTTAGCTTTTCTTCTCCACATCATCCCTGCACACTTTTTTATTTCATCCATCCATCTCACATGTGGCCTCTTTCTGGGTCTTTTACAATCTCTTGGAATCCAGTTTAAAATTTCAATTGTCCATCTATTATCATCTCTTCTAGCAATATGTCCAGCCCAACTCCACTTCAGTCTTTTAATTTTTTCAATGAGGTCAGTAACACCTGTTTGTTCTCTTACCCATACATTATGTTTTCGATCTCTTCTTGTTACTCCCAACATGCATCTTTCCATACATCTTTGAGTGGTTTGAAGTCTCTGTATTGCTCTTCTATTAAGTGTTCAAGTCTCAGATCCATAAGTAAGAACTGGCAAAACACATTTATTAAAAACCTTCCTTTTCAAACACATAAAACCTTCCTTTTCAAACACATAGGCATATTTCCTTTTAGTATCAAGTTATTCCTACCAAAAGCACTCCAACCAAATTTAATTCTATGATTAATTTCATCCATTATGTTTCCATCTGTATTAATAATCTGACCAAGGTATTTGTAACTGTTAACTTCTTCTACTTCATCATAATCAATCTTTATTTTCATATTTTGAGCAAATTGATTAAACACAATCATTTTTAAATGCTGCTACAATAAATAATACAAATTCCTTCTTCTGTACATGACAGTATTATAATAGAAAAATAAAACCACTTAATAGGACCAATGGCAAAGTTATCTCATTTTTCGATTACAGTACTATCATATATTTAGGTGGGAATGTGTATTATTAACTCTAGCAATATTTAAAAAATGTTTGTGTTTAATGTTATATATATATGGGTGTGTATAGTATTTTATAAAAATTTTCAATAAAAATCGAATCCTTTTTGTCACTAGAAATATAAATAAAACTCTAGCTATATTTACATAATTTGGATTTTTAATCAAATAAATCAAGAGATAACCAACATAAATGTGTCTCTTATCAAAGCATTAAAACGTTGTTTTAAATTATATACACAAAAATAAAAATAAATATAACTTTGAATGATATAACGATATAAGTTGATGATCAAATGGTTTGGCTTAGTACTATAAAGATTTTGATTATGTGATCCAATAATTAATAAAGAAATATAAAAAATGAACACTGAAAATAAATACAACTAAAACCAAAAAATATACATTTGTGAATCTAAGTGTAGAATATAATATAAGAAGGTAGACAGTGGATTGGAAATATGAGAATTATGTGTCACTAGGTATAAGGATCACATAAAGAGGAATGTAGATGAAACTATAATGAAAATGTACTATATAGAGAGATATACCCATGATAAACAGGCTATTATAAAATAAGAATACATCAAAAGTCAGTATTGGCAAATGTAAAACACAATAATAAAAAGCATCTTTTAATATAAAAATGAAGTTTGATGGTCAAAGGAAGAATGAAAAAAGAATTAATGATTACAGAAATAAATTATTGGTAAAGATCTGCAGGACCATCAAGCAGATAAGGAATAAAGAGTGAAAGAAATTGAGAAATAATAAATATGAAACACATTACATTAAATAAAACCATAACAAGACATTTGGAATTGTATGGATATGGATAGAGAATGTATCAGGAAAAATTACTAAAGCAAAAATTAAATTGGACATTCTTGGAAAAAAGAAAATATCTAAAAAGGAATCAGAAAAGAGAGATAAAGAAAACAGAAAAAGAAATTTTTAGAAAATTTATTGACTAACAGAGAAACATGATTCTTGGAAATTGGAAGGTGCTATAGAATGTTATAAGTCAAGAATGGATAAGATATAGCCTGTGGGATGCATATGGTCATGATAATGATTTGCATAGCTTATGGTCCATGCATAAGTATATGTTTTTTTTTTAAATTTCATCACAAAAATGTAATTCTATATAACTTTTGACAAATAAAGTTTTTCATAAAATGCATGCCTAAAAAATTATCACAAGTCATGAATTCTGCTGATTATTTGATATATTTCTAAGACAATGAATTTTATGGAAAATATTTCAGACAAAAATGTCTTAAATTTTGAATCTGAATACTTTTTGTCAAATAATGTTTTTCACATGTTACATTAATTTTCAAGTTATATGTAGACCAGGAGTTGAAATACATCAAATCAGAAAGTCCCATGATGAATATTGTTGTCCAACAACAAGTGCCTAAGTTAGTACCCAAAAAATTGTTGTACCACAATTTTATTACACAATTTTGCTTTATTTTTGAGTTGTTGTGAGAATAACATTCAGTCACATGTAAACACACACAAACATACATACTATATAGACATGATCTTAAATTTGCTTGCAATGGATTTTAAAATATTTATTTGTCAAAATTTACCAGAAATAGAAAGCAATTAACCTATTCATACAGTATACTGAATGTTTATTATAGTAAATAAAGGATTTTGAACTTAGGATTTTCAGTCTATATTTATCCTCCACTCTTTCTCAAACAACCAAGATACATGACCACAGATATATGAAAAAGATAAATGATCCCCAATATACATATTTCATCCAAAAACAGCACCTATCAGTTGGAGTAGATCATAATCTCTCACACATTGAAGCATATCCATTAAAGTTTAAGGAATTGCTATTTTAATATAAGCTGAGCATATGTGTGGAAAATTATGATCTGGACCAACTGATAAATGCTGCTTTTGCATGAATATATACTGGGAGAACATTTATCTTTTTCACATGTGTGCGATCATATGTATCAGTTGTTTGAGATAGTGTAGAGGTTGAATATAAACTGAAAATTCTAAGTTCAAATTAAAATAGAAAGTAAGTTTCTGGCATGATTACAATAATTTTCTTTACTGTGAATGCTTCAAGATTTGGAAAGTAATAGCATTCTTTAATATGTAGTCTATTATATATATATATATAGAGAGAGAGACAGAGAGAGAGAGAGAGAGAGAGAGAGAGAGAGAGAGAGAGAGAGAGAGAGAGAGAGAGAGAGAGAGAGAGAGAGAGAGAGAGAGAGAGAGAGAGAGAGAGAGCGCTTACAGATATCCATGTGGCCCATAGGCAGAAAAGGGTTCCCACCCCTGTTACAAAATGATAAAAAAGCATACTTGTAATATAATTACAAGAATAGAACTATTCTTTATAGTGCGGTAAATTGCAGGGCAAAAAATATTTTAATTAATAATTCCAGTGGGGTTAAACCAATTGTATTCCAATCAAACAGCTTATTTTATATTAATTGCAATGACAATCAAACTAAAGAAATGAATAAAAAATAATAATTTAATAAAATTATTTTTTCAAATGTTATTTTAAAAACGTCATTAATTTGCTCATAATTTAGTCTAATTATTTCAGAAATATTGCCATTATATTGCTCAATAAACTTGCAGTTTATTTAAAATAAATTTATAAAATTCTATATCATTTTTAAGTAAATAAAAATATTTTTTTAATTTTAGTTTAATTTTAAAATTTTATTAGATTACTGTATTTTTTTGGAAACAGCCTTATTCAGTTACAGATTATAAATTGAAAAATAAATAGCACGTTTGGGTTAATAATAAGCTCATAATTCAAAGACAACTTACATAAATGTATGTACACAAATATGTGTTCTAAAAAAAAAAGAATGTTATTATTAACCTTATTCTAATGCTAATGTACAAGAACTCTCAGACATAATCAGTATAATCACTTTTATTATAAAATAACAATGGCATTATATTGTGGTTGTTCACAACAACCCAAATAACAAAGTAAAATTTACACATGATCAAACTTTTCTTCAATTTATAAAAATATTTACGTCAAAAATTGACTATTTTAAACAAAGAAATTATTGAAGCTATAATTTGAAAAGAATTTCAAAAATGAATATTTGAATTATTGGAATTGGATTTCCGACGAAATTGGACTTCTTTATAATTTTTTTTAACAAATTCAAATCCACATTTAATATTTACAAAAATTATGTAAATAATCAATATTTTTTCTTTTTTTTAGTCTGATTAAATATATAAATATAACTAAAAGGAACATTAAATATGTGTTTGAGATGTTAAAAGAAAAATATATTATTGTTATTAACGATATTTTATAAACCACATCTTCATTTCACAGATTAATACAATTATAGCTGCTTTTTCGCAATATGTCTTCATAGTTATTATTTATCAGAAAGCACAGCAAAATGACTGTGATTTCTGATGAAAACCAGTCTGTAGGTTAAAATAGTAAAGCAGCTTTTTAGAGAAGTAATTGTGTGTTTTTTATTATATTTTTTATTTAGTTAGTTCGTATATTTATTATTATTATTTTTTCCCCGTGTCAAAGCATCGACCGGGAAGGGAACCCGTGATCCCGGGACAACTGCTTGTAAGGCGGCTGTGCGACCACTCGACCACCGACGCTTGGCAGAATATTTATTATTTTCATAGTTATTATTTATGTAATACATAAATTAATTACAATTTATCATTAGTTATTTGATAAACTTGCTCGAAAATCTTTTCCAAGCATTTACTTTGTTCTACTTTCAAACATTCTTAGGTGTTATTTATTTATTTATTTTTATCATCAAATTAACTCTTTTCACTTCCGTTTGTTTCTTTCTTTCAACTTTTAAAGATTATTTCAATCTCTCCGTTTATTTCTAAGACAGTGTTTAAGCAATTTTTTCTTCAGCTTCATAATTTTCTAAATAAATATTCTTTGATAAATTATCTTAAGCACTTAATATTTTTAACAACATACTTTTTATTTGCCCCAAATTCATACTTCAAATGTTTTTTTTAATTAACTAAGCCTCTGCTTAAAGGAGATTTTTTAATATAACTTTAAAAAGGTGATAATTAATCTCTCACTATTAAAAAATTATATTTAGTTTTGATAATACTTCCAAAATTAGATAAACAAATAAATAATATATTGTACTGACAATTTTAACCTGATCTATTTTTTTGTGTCTAAATATCACTTTAATATTGACTATCTCCATCAATAATTATTACATTAAAATTATTCAATTTGCTTTAAACTTTGAACAGATTTCACTAATCCTGTTTAATATTTTATTCAGTTCATTTTCAGTATTAGCAATATTATAAGGAAAACTGATGGAATATATTTTTCAATTTTCTATATGGCATAGCATCGGCCGGGAGGCGAACCCACAACAACTGTCTGCAACCAATTGCTTGCTTGCAAGGCGGTTGAGCTGGCCTCTCGGCTAACAACGCTTGACTATTTTTCAATTTTATAATATTATTTCTAGTTTTATCAAATCAATATCTATTTAACAAATCATCTTATCAAATGCTTATCAAAACAAGAAACAAAACTTACTGTTGTCTTGAATCTCTTCCAATTTTTCTTTTGTAAAATGAATGTTTACTTTTAGTAATATATTTTGATTTTTATAAAAATTTCTGTTCCTTTGACCAATCAATAACTTAATTCTTTAAAACAATCAACAAAATTCAATTTAATTATCAAAGATCTTTTTAAAATCAATAAAACAAATATTAATTTTATTTTCTAATTGATGAATATCTTTGCAATAGCTTTGACTTACAAAGAGATTTTTTTTCTCTCATGTGTCATATCATTAGCCAGGAAGTGAACCTGCTGACCTCTCAACCACCAAAGAGATTTGTAAAGATTTTAAGAAAAAGATAAATTTAATTGTGATTTTATTAAGACCTAGAGAATAAACATAAATTGGATAACTATCAAGTTTGTGCTTGAATCTACTTACATGAGCACAGATACCTGAATCTATTGATATTGAAAAGAAACAAAGAATGAAAATCTTTATAAAAGAATAACAAATATAAAATCTAGAAAAAGTCTAAATAGTATTACTTTTGCATGGCTTGTAAAATACTTTTCCATAAAAATGTATCACTGTCAAACAAAAGTTGAATATTTAAAAATTTACTGGAATTATATATTTGAAAACCTAAATGCATATACCACATTTTTACCGTATGAAACTGTTTTAGGTTTTTAGAAATATTTAAAGTAGCATTTTAAATGTAAGCATAATTTTTTTTATAGAATCTATTTTATGTTTTTTTGTCATTCATTTTAAATAATCCTTTCTTTTTAACATTATTTTCAACTAGTAATATTTTGAAAGTTGTAATAAATTACATGTAATCCAATGTATATATCTATGCCAAATAATGTACCATATAATTTTACTGTATATTAAACAGAAATAATATAAATAGTGATTATAGCTATAGGAGAGTTTTTTTAATCTGAATTAGTATGATTTAATCAAAAGTCATTATACAATTTTGATGGTATTGGTATCTAATGTATTTTGTGAATAGGGTTCATTATGACTGGTTGATTGCAAATCATATAATGAAAAACTAATCACATGATATATAATTAAAGATTTAGCAATTTTTAAATCATTTTGTTTGCATTTAAATTATATAAAATATCTAGTTAGAAATATTTGCTTTAATTAAAGCATATCTTTTTGAATATCATTAGCTGATTATACTATCTATTGTGATTAGATAAAATAGTCTATTTTCTTTATCTCATTTAAAAAATAGCATTGATGTGAAATAGGGCATTAATTACAAGTTTATTAAAATGTCTAATAATTTATATCTGATTGTAAATTAGTATTATAGTATGCATTTGGAATGTATTATAGTAGAGCATAAAGATGTTTTTAGCATTACACATTGATTAGTTATTGTTTATTTATAAGGTTTTTAAAAATGTTTTGAATGTATGTCTTAATTTGTTATTAGAAACTGTAAAGATTTTATAAAGATTACTATTAATATAAAATTTCACTAATTCAAGTATTAATGAGTGATTTATTATCCATAAAACAGCATGGTAATTAGATAAAAATAATCCATTTTTTAAATAGAACTGGTAAATTATGATTAATATGTGAGAATAAGTCAGATTTGTTAATTATTATTATACAATGAGCATTCAGAATGCACTACAGTACTCTATAAATATTATTAAGATATTATCAGTGTTACCTATTTAAAAGTAATTTTTTATTTCCAGGATTATTAAAATTATTAAAACAAAATATATACATATTAAATAAATAGTAAGTTAGACAGCCAATCGAATTCACTTTGGGACAACTACTTGAAAAAAACTTCAAAACTTTAAAGTAATTTCTTGCTATCCCAATATTTTCCTATTGCATCAGATTAAAACTTCAGATTAAGGTTTTGACAGATAAAATGCATTAATTACTACATACATGCATGCATGCATGCATACACACATGCATATTTATTATTATCTGCAATATTGTTGAAAACATTTATAGATACTATTTAGTGCTTTCACAATTTCAGATATTAATATAGACAATAACAATAGTTTTATATTCTCTTATTCTTCTCTTTCACTTTCTTTGCATATTTTCATATAATCATATATATATATATATTTCTTATAACACTGCTTTCATATACACATCAATGCAAACAACTTTTCTTAACCTTCTTTATTTTCCTTACAGTTTTGACTGTCCAGCAGTCTTCATCAGAGCTCTAATCTTCTTCTCTGCTTTAATTAAAAATCTTTAATTAAAAATTAAAGTAGAGAAGAAGATTAGAGCTCTGATGAAGACTGCTGGACAGTCAAAACCGTAAGGAAAATAAAGGTTAAGAAAAATTGTTCTCAGTGATGTGTATATGAAAGAAGTGTTATAAGAAATATATATAAACAATAGTTTTAATGAGATTGTTTGAGTTTTAATCTAATGGAATCAGTTTAGATAATTGAAATAGCTAAATAATTATTTTAAGCAAACTAGCACTATAAAATTTAATAAATAATGCATTTTTTTGTAATTCTGTATATATATAATTTTTCTATATTTAGATTACAGGATCTCCAAGCCGTTTATATAAAACTTTTATATTTTTTTAAGATAGTCAAATAATTTATTAATTTATTTTGTATGTAATAAACAAATTCTAAACAGATGTTAATAATAACATTGTCAAAATACACAAAAAGAATTAATGTAACCAATCTTTAGCATAACTATTTCAGTTTAAATTTTAATTAATCAAATTTAAATTGCAAATGAGCTTTAATAAAAAAAAATACATACTTCTTTATTTTTATTTTATTGTTTTAAAAATAAATGAATGTAATTGATTTAATTAATTTGAATTTATATTTTATTTGATCTTATGTTTTTTTTAGAAAAAAATTAGTCCATACATATTAAGAATATAATGTCCGTGTAATGCATAGTAAGTTTCATCTATTTTATGTGAAACATGATAATGGTTTGGTCTTAGGACATATCCTGATTGTTAAAGCAGTCAAGTTATATGAACTAAAACTTACCGAAACAGTATGCTGTATGTGGAAGGAAAATGTCAATAAAGTTGATGCATTTTTTCCATTTTTCAAGTTAATAAACTGACTTTATTTTATATATGTAGAAAAATATACTGATTGTTTGGAACCCTTCAGTAGTGGATGTTTTTTTTTATTTTCCCTAGTAATAATTTTTGTAAATAATCAATCCATGATTTTAGTATTTAGACCTTTATTGTATATTAAAATTCAATAAAATAGACTTGATTTGTTTAGAAATATAAGTTTAAAACAGATGTGATGTATTATGACTTCTTAAACGAAGTCAAGAATATCTCAGCAATTATGCCCAGATAAACCTGTTAGCCACTTTATTTTACATTACCCACTCTAAATTTACCCATAATTTGCTCTATCCCATTTCCACAACATAATTTTTGTCAACTCTATAACCTTTATATCTAAAACCCCCCTTATCTTTTCTCAAACCCAGCATAAAAACCAATAATTCACTTTCTGTATAATCACTCTTTTCATATTTATTTTTCCACAACTTCATTATATGTACCCTTACTGTTTTCAAACATTTACATTCAATTAACAAATGCCTAATATTTTCTATTTCTTCCTTACATAATTTACAAAATAAATCACCCATATTTTTCCATTTACATGTATATTCTTTTGTAGCTAAAGATCCCATTTGAGCCTTAAACAGTAAACTACTTTCCTTACTATTATCATATATTAACTCACACCTAATATTCTGTTTATTTCTATATATATTTAAACTCTTTTTACTCTCCATACTATTTCTCCATCTCTCTAACTCCCTAGTCTTTATTAATAAATTTATTCTTTTATCCCATTCCTTACTACTATAACACTCAATAATCCTCTTAACACAATCATCCCATCTTTTGTACAAATATACTGATATAAATTCTTTATCCAAATCTTTTGCATATCACATTACCTTTCTCACCCATCTTGTTACCTGCCCTTTACTCATAACCCAATTAAATACTATTTTAACTATTCTTTTATTATCCATAAACTGCAATCTACCAAACATTTTCATTTTACTTTTTGCATCTCTCATATGAAAACTTGACCATCCCATTTCTCCTTGACTTTCTTCTCTTGCTGTCCATACTTCTGCATACAAAACTCTTCATACAAAACTCTCCATACAGTAGTGCCACTCAGTTCAAGCCAGAGTAAGTGCCTACTCATTCACTATCCCCAGATTAGTTTCTAGCTTGTGGATTTCATCAGTGAGGAGCCTTGGATCTGAGATGAGTAGGCACTAGGTAGGGATTTTATGCATGAGCCTTCTGTAATCCATTGATTACTCTGGCTTGCACTGAGTGGCACTACTGTATAGAGTTTTACCTGCTTTAATAACAGTTATGAGCAAGCATAAGAAATGGTGATTATGAAATATAAGTTTGCAAATAAAAACAGTTAAAATTCTTATTTAAATTTTGAAAATAGAATAAAAATTATAAAATGAAATAAAGTTCAATATGCAATGAGAGCAGTTATTTTTTTTTTAATTGGTTAATTATCATAATACAATTGAAAAAAATAATTAAGAAAATTTTTGTTGAATAAACTTAAATTTTTGTAAGTGATCAAAAAACTATGAAATAATGTTCTAAAATTTAAAATTGTAGGTATGATTATTTAAATATCGTAAAAATTCTGTATTATGGTACTAAACAGACCATTGTCAATCTAACTTTGGTTTCATTGTTATTTTCAATTTCTTAAGTTTTATTTTTAAATATAAAACATATTAAAAAACTCAAACAAAGTAGAATAATAAAAATATTTCTTTTTTAATAATTAACATATGAATATTTTGTAAAAATAACCATAAATATTTAACGGAATTACAAAAAAAAATCTTATATTTTTGCTGATTGCTAACAATATTTGGAAGGAGAGTTTACAAATAGTCTTATAACTGTTTATTCCAGATCTTTGGCTTCTTTAATGAAATCTCTTTCTGTCTAATATTGATCTCGTCAGATTTTTTAAAAACAAATACATCAATATTATATTAATTTCATTTTCTATTGATAAATGAATGCAAAACTGATAAAATAGCACAATAGATAAGTAAAGAAAAGCTGAAAAACCATCAGCGCCATCTTTAAATATCTCCAAGTGAAGGATTTTGTTTTTATTAATCAGTAAACTAAAAATCTATGCAGGTTATAATAAACTGTAATTGGATGTACATATGACAATTTATTTTATTTGCTAACAATTAGATTATCAAAATCTTGAATGAGATGCATTTATTTATTGTAATAAAGAAGTAAATGAAAATAAAAGAATGAAATGCCAACTTACATTGTTAAAATTTAAATAAGTTTAAAGTAATCAGTGTTGGATGTTTATATGTAAAATTGAATCTACAATAGTTTTCAAGACAAAAAAAAAGTATAAAAAATAAATTTAATTTGCAAGTGAATCATATCAAATTGTTTAAAAAGGGAGATTAAAATAAATAACTGAATTAATTTGGAAGTAGATGATAAAAATGAATAAAATTTGAGAATAAATGGTTTTGGTCCATCACCATCATCATAATTTTCAACTAATATCAGTCTACTTCAGGATTTTACAGTCACTCGCAGTTCAGTTCATCTTCTCTATCTCTAGCCTCTCTTTTCCACATCACTCCAGCACACTTTCTTATTTCTTTCATTCATCTTATGTGTGATATTTTTCTAGGTCTTTTATAAACTCTTGGAATTTAGTTTAAGATTTCAACTGTCCATTTATTATCTCTTCTACCAATATGTCCAGCCTCACTTTGCTTTAGTCTTTTAATTCCTTCACTGATGTAAGTACCACCTATTAGTTCTCTCACCCATCCATTTCATTTTAATCTCTTCTTGTTTCTTCTAACATGCATCTCTTTATACTTTGCTGAGCAATTTGAAGTCTTTGTATTTATTTTCTGTTAAGCGTCCAAGTTTTAGATTGACAAGCAAAAACTGATGAAATCCATTTATTAAAACAACCTTTTAATATTATTTCTACCAAAAGCACTTTAACTAAGTCTAATTCTATGATTAATTTTGTGCATTATGGCTCAATCTGTAGTAATAATTTGATCAAGGTATTTGTAATTGTTAATTTCTTTTAATTCATCACTATCAATCTTTATTTTCTTCTTTTGAAAAAATCTGTCAAACATTATTTTAGTTTTTTTACCATTTACCTTTAGTTTTGTTTTTTTATGTTTATCTGATAACTCTTGCAACATTTCTCTAAGCTCTAAAGCATTATTGCAAAACAGTTACATCTTCAGAATCTAGATAACTTAAATAATCTCCACTTATTTTTATTCTCATAGGTTTCAATTTTACCCCACAAAATACTTTTTGCAAAACTGCTTAAAAAGTTTTGGAGATATGGAGTCGTCCTGTCATACACCCTTCTTAATGTTAATTTTTTAATATTTTTATGTAATCTAATTGTTGCTGTTGCAGTTTTATAAATATTCTTCAGAATATGATAACATTCTGGGTCTATACAATAATGATCTAAAGCTCAAATGCCTTTTTGTAATCTGCAAATCTAAAGCTTAATGACAACTTGTATTCATTGGTTCTTTCTGTAACTTCTTTCAATATTTGGATATAATACATTGTACTAAAACCATTTTTAAAATCCAGTTAATTCTTTTAGTAGGCTAAAATCCAAAATTCCTGTACATAAGTTTGCAAAGAACTGATAATTCTACTAAACTTACACTATTCAAGTTAATATGAAAAGCTAATATAAAACTAATAAGAAAGTCTTAAAAATACTGAGACAGCTTTTGAAAGATTGCTGTGAGAATCATAGTATTGAATATAACTGCATTGTTAAAAATATGCACATATAGTGGCAAAGATCAGTTGAAAAAATTTAAAATAACATTAATAAAGTTGCTGACAATAATATCATAGATAAGTCTGCTTACATCCCCAATATTGCAATGAATTTTTGAAAGATTTGTGTGGACACATTCAGAGTTAACTTTAAATCACCTCCCCATTCATCAGTATTTTAAACAACACAAAAGACAAAATATCTTTTGAACTCGCTCCCCAGATTGTATATAAAACTCATGTCATACCTTATCTTGTAGCTCTGTGTATTATGGCGAATCTTATATTACAGGATCAACAAAACTCACCCGAAATAGATATTTATATAATAAAGCTAAATTAAATTGTGAATAAAAATTGATTCTTTTATCATCTTTTCTTCCTCCAATGTAAGAACAATATGTGCCAAGATAAGTGATAGGAAAAGATAATATAAAGAGGATTGGTCTATTGCAAGGAATACCCATTTTATCAATAGAAAAGATTCTTGTGTTCCCATTATAAAAAAATGGATTCTATGCCTGATTTATTTATTGATCTTTGGCACTATATATGCATATTTTTACAGGAACAGTTTTATTCATCACTATAATTCAGACAGCAATCTGCTAAAAGTTGATGCAGTGCTTTTAAGACTTTCTTATTAGTTTTATTTTATCTTTTTATATTAACTTGAACAACACAAGTTTGGTAGAATTACATAATTGTATAAAAATATATTTACTATTGAGAATTATAGAACTGATATAAAGCTGGTAGGTTTGTAATACATTTTAAAATGAAGATATATATATATGTGTGTGTGTGCGTGTGTAGTTATATAATTAAATATTTATAAATACAGTAATTAGATAATTAAAAATTTTATCCACTTTAGTAGTGATTTCGATTATCCTAGTAATCTTTGTCAACTAACACTTTGAAAGACTAACCTTTCCACAATTCTGTGATCTTAACATTTACTGCTTGCCTGTTAATTAAGTCATGTTTGTATTTGTATATTAGCATAGCTTCCTTTAGCATAGATTCCTTTATTTTGCTTTTATTGTTATTTTTTCAATTTGCAATAAAAGGAAAATAAAGGAAGCTATGCTAATATACAAATACAAACATGACTTAATTAACAGGCAGGCAGCAAACATTAAGATCACAGAATTGTGGAAAGGCTAGCCTTTCAAAATGTTAGTTTACAAAGATTACTAGGATAATCAAAAACACTCCTAAGTGGATAAAATTTTTAGTTATCTAATTACTGTATTTATAAATATTTAATTATATAATTACGTATATTGCTTTGAAAAAAATACAGACATCGAATAATAATATTATTATGTATATATCAATAATAATGATAAATTTAAATAAAGAATCTGAATGAGAATTTTTAAATACTGTATTTCCACAATGGCATCACAGTTCTGATGTATGTTTCAAACTATAAACCAATAATATGTTGTTGTTCCAGAGAAGATGTAATATAGTCATGAAAACTTTTAAATCCAAAATACATTTTATCGATTCCTCTTTTATGTATATATATATATATATTCAAATTATTCTTTCAAAAAATAATTATTTGTCTTGAATGATGTTTTACATATAAGTACTAGTTTACATTCATGATGATATGAAGAGATATCTGTTCATGAACCAATATTATTTCAAAGTACTCTAAATGAATAGATGCTAGCTTTATCTAGGATGAAAGGATGGAAAATTCATCATCATCAACCATTATCAATCCACTGCAGGATGAAGGTCTCTCCAAGTTTAATCCATCTTCTCTGATCTTTAGCTTCTCTTCTCCACAACACCCCTACACATTTTCTTATTTCATCCATCCATCTCACATGTGGTCTCTTTCTGGGTCTTTTACAATCTCTTGGAATCCAGTTTAAAATTTCAATTGTCCATTTATTATCATCTCTTCTAGCAATATGTCCAGCCCAACTCCATTTTAATCTTTTAATTTTTTCAATCAATTGATCTAATAAAATTACATAGATAGGTAGATATGACTCTTGAATACCTTCAGACATTTGTTACCTGTCTTTAAAATATAGGTAACTTCTATTTTAATGGATAAATTATTCTAATGGTTTACAATATAATGAAACAATTTCAATGATTTTCTTTTTATAGTAAATTGTTGTTTTTCCATAGAATTTTCTTGATAGGTGCTTCTCCATTTTGTTAAATTAATTAACAAAAAAATCTAATAAAG
The DNA here is from genome assembly GCA_028023455.1 of Epiperipatus broadwayi. Lineage (NCBI taxonomy): Eukaryota > Metazoa > Onychophora > Udeonychophora > Euonychophora > Peripatidae > Epiperipatus > Epiperipatus broadwayi. The sequence continues at coordinate 65,815 of JAQFVV010006955.1, read as the reverse complement.
AAATTTACATGTGCTTCTGTTTAAAGCTTAAACAGAAAAAAGAGAATGGGTTCAAATTATTCATTTCTATTTATAAAATGTTTTATTGATATCAGTGTAACTATAGCAATCCACTATTTTCATCCTGTAAGCTGATTTCCGGTAACATTCCCTAAATAAAATTGTATTATACAACAAATAAAAATAAATATTTTAGAATTATTACATATAATAAATATTTACATTTTTAATATACAAATACTATTTTTCATTCTAACATAAATTAAACAATATACAATACATTTTCAATATATTACACTGTGAATATATTTTATACATATTTTCTTGATATAATATCATGCAAATAAAAAAAGACAAATATATTTGAAATATTAACATTTATTTGTATTGCTTATAATATACTATTTGAATGCAGTAACAAAAATAAAATATATAACAAAAAAATAATAATTTTATCCAAACTATATGGTTTACTATTTAAATATTCATTTTTCTTTTTAAAGTGAATAAAGTCAATTTACAATCTTAAAATACAATTAATAATAAACAATTTTATATTAATATTATCATTGTCATAGTAATATTGTTAATATTTCATAAGTTAACATATTCACCATTGAAAAATCAAACAAAAGAGATGAAAAAAATATGACTGATATCTTACTACATACTGAAATACAACTCAAATTTCAGTAGAATGGGATTTCCATTCTTGCTATTAAAAGGTGTGAAGGTTGCCTTGACAGCAGTGAGAAATATTGATTACTATATTTACTGTGAATGTTTAGGTGGTTACTGGTTGGTATCTAATTATATCATTATCCCAGATTAGCTTTAGGCACTATTTTGCTTATTATTTCTAAATAATACATGGGCAATTTAAAAGTATTGCAGTTTGTAATGTTATAATTGACTATTTATTAGTCTGCATTACAGTGACATGTTTATTTCATATTTAAAGAGGTTTATTAAAACTTCATTGTATTAATATTTCATTATCTGTAGTCAAGTTGCAAGCTTTAAGTGTCCATATATATATATTCAATGGACCATTAGTAAGAATGGGATTTCCATTCTTGCTATTAAAAGGTGTGAAGGTTGCCTTGACAGCAGTGAGAAATATTGATTACTATATTTACTGTGAATGTTTAGGTGGTTATTGGTTGGTATCTAATTATACATACTATTTAGCATAAGTTTCTATTTCCCACAAATGTATAAGATCTCAACCAATTCTAGAAAATTAAAGTTTTATTTTTTTTTGCTGGAATAATCTCTTAAGTGCTGTCTTCAGTTTTTTTTAAAAATATTTTCCAAACAGTTTAAAGTTTTCAGATTGTTTTCCCATTTTTCTAGATGTTAATTCATTGTTTTATTTTACCATCTTGGATTTGAATGGATAGATGAGGTTTTTTTTCACTTGTCAAAAAATGTAACTTACATGTTTTCTTAGCCATATCTCTGCATCCATCCATATTTTAATTACTTTAAACTATCCTTTATTCTGATTTTTTGGCATATTGTATGACTAAAATTTGATATTTGAATTATTTTTGGTCTTCAATGTTAAATATCAATAATTTACTTTCTAACGTGCAGTCAATAAATAACAAGCCAGGGATTTTTACATAGTTGCTGCAATGGTAGATTGTTAATATAACAGAGCTGTGCATAATATTTCTTACATATCTGATATTTCTGCTCTATTATTTTCTAATTTTATTATGTGAATTGCCTTCTCTGCTTAGATATTTGAATTTTGATTCAACCACAAAACTGGTGACATTAACTGATAATAACATTTCAAGGAACATATACTGCTGAACAAATTTCATAATCAGATCTCCTGTCTGATGTTACTATAATTTTGTATTCTTTCCAGTTTGAGTATGAATCCATTGATATTAAAATAATATGCTTTTTGAGTGATCTGATATGGCCTATGAGTTTGTACTGCTTCATCCTAAGTTACAATTCATTGCAATAAAATAAACTTTCATGAATGTGTTGCTTTTTAATGATCAGTAATCAGTGAAATGTTGCATTGAGAACTAAGTTTATAAAGTTTGATGTTCTCTTTAGAATATCCAGCATTTTTCTTATGTTAGAAACAAGGTTCACATTTTTTATTAGGTTTTGATTATTTGTCCACTAGATTTTATAATGTTGATAATAGGTGTGATTCATTCCAAAAGTTTTCAACTGGCACATGTAATTTCTTTGACAATCTCTTTTAATATTTTTTTGTTATTTGCCCTTTGTGCAAAATTTATTTTTATACTCTTTATAAATAAATGGTTTAGCCTTGATAGTTCACATAACTTCTATTGGTGTTATTTTTATTTTTTGATTTCATTTGTAAACAGTGTGGCAAATCTATTTAAATTCTTTTTTTTTTTTTTGATTATGACCCTTTTTACAATTGAAAATTTCTACACCTTGCTGTTTATATTAATTCTTTCCTAGTGTATGATTTATTATATTCTGAATTATATATATATACACACACTCTTGAATGTGATTGATTTCCATGAAAACAATCTATTTGAATAGTTTTAGTAAAGCAGAGTTAATTCTGAGATCTTACTTAAAGAATGTTTTCACCCCCCCCCCATTTTTTTGAAAATCTTGATTAAGTGACTCATGTCTTCATCGTATTTGCAATAGTGCTTTCTTCACTAACCTGACAGGGCTATGTGTACCATGTCGTTGCAAATGAAACATTTCTATATGATTCCCCACTATTTATTTTTACAATCTTTCAATGATGATTACTTATCTAATTTGATGATTGTTAGGAAGTTAATTTATTTGGGATTCTTTTGATTGGTTGAATAATGTCTCATATGTCAATTTCGTTGTTGACTAGCCATCCCCAAAAGTATATTATTCAAAAAAAGATTTTGTCAATGAGTTTAGCATGTGTTCAATTTATTTTTAATTCTTCCAATATTACACCAAATTTGTATATTCTCTGCCATATTTGCTTTATATGACATTGATGTCAATTTGAAATAATACATATTCTTTATGTTTCTAAAACAGGCAAAACTTACACAAGCATAAGAGATGGTGCTCATGTGATGTTCTTTATGTTTCATTGGTGCATAATGAAATAATTAATTAACTTTTTAATTATGCCGATAGAGGTTGAAATTTCTGGAACAAATAATTCCTATAGCCTATTAGTTAATTCTATTACTCATTACTCTAAGACATATCGCAATGTAGTGGCATTTCATGCATCACCTTGTATATTGTTTGTCACCCACAGAGTTTTTTTAATTCAAATGTAATTTCAATGGGTTATTGACAATGTTATTATTATTTTTTCTTTTTTTAATGTCTGATTGTACTGTAGTTGTTTTTTCTCTAACAATATGATTTAACTTTTGTTTAAAAGCACTTACTAAGCTTAACATTATAATAATTATTCAATTATGGATGGCACTTTTTTACCCATATTAATCATGCAATATTAAGAATAGAATCACAGACAATTAAAATATATATTTAACAAGAGAGATAAAAATTAAGTATTAAAATACATTTTCAGATTATTATACTACTAACAACTTTGCATAATAAGTTAGTATTTATTAAAAAAATATTATAGCAGCATAATTTTCACCATCTCTATGTTATTTATTATAAGCTTTAATAAGTAGTAATAGATGCCAAATAATAGTGCTTATTAAATTCCTATCCTGTGCTACCCTATCCAATATTCCCAGACTTCATCAGTGAGGAGTTTGAAGTGAGTCTGATGATATTGGATAAGACAGCATGGGATAGAAATATATTATTACTAATTAAAGATTACCATAAGTAGTGTACAGTTGATGAAAATTATGCTTCTGTAGCAGTAATATGTAAGCTAAAATCATGTGATAGAATCACATGATTTTAAAATATTAATATTTTGATGAATTATCAAATTTTATATTTACATATATTATAATTAAATTCCTTTAACACAAAGTACTGTCAATGAAGGTGTATTAAATCATAATATAGATTACAGAGAGCTGATTATACCCTAGAACATTATTCTAACCTACAGAGGCAGGAAAAGCCTTTGAAAGTAGCTTTTTTCTTTGATTGACTACTACTGGGCAGCTACTTTTTCTTTCTGTTGATTCTTTGCCATGCAGCACTAGAATTGAATCATATTAAAATCAACTTGTACATTTCAATAGTGAATATATATACACTTCACATAGCTCTAATATTTTCTATATTTAGTTAAAGTCTATGCTAAAGCTGGTCACATAGGTGAGACAAAGAGGCACCTCCCCATGTCACTAAATTGGAATAGATACTAAATGCAATGTTATGTAATATATATATATATTCAAAACAATACAGTTTACAGCCTTGTTAAATCTAATAATTCATACAGTAAAAATATTTTAAAAACAAATATATACTATAATTTAATAGAAGTACTTCCAACTATCTAAGTAGTCATCATCAATTAGATTACAAATCAATTTTTCCACAATTTATTAATTTTTATATTAGCAGCCTGTCTATTTATCAAATGTTGCTTTCCAATTTTTATTAACATAGCTTCTTTAATTTTACATTTATTATTATTTCTTTCAATACACAAAATGTTAATTTTATTAAAATCAAAATCAAAAACATAATTACATTTAACATTATGATCAAAAAATACTGAAGGTGATACGCCATCATTTCTAACATTCTCTTGTCTTGATTTTTGTACTTGTTTATATATTTGTTTTTAAAATATTTTTTACTGTATTAATTATTATATTGTTTTGAATAATTATATATATTTTATTATAATTGGAATACAGACATTGATTAATAATATATATATATATTATAATTCGAACTCTTATGAAGCTTCAAAAATACCCTCAACCTCAGACCGTGGTTTCTGCCTCTAGCGTCATCAGTGAGGTGCTAGGGAATAAAAATACTAGAACTAGTCCAGCATTTTATCAATGCCTAACTATTGAGAAGAAAATCTGAAACTTTCAGACATTTAAATGTCCAAAAATCCAGCTATCTAACTCAAATAGCTGTATGTGACTGAACTAAGTTCAGATACACCATATATTAATAGCTCTAGCAATATAAAATCACCAAAGCATTAATAGCAAAAAACTAAAATTAAATTGATAAAAAATCAAGTCATATGACCTAATTTTAATAAAGCTCCTATTTACAAATGTTATATATAGAGTAAGTTAAAAACAAACTCTTATGAAGCTTCAAAAATACCCTCAACCTCAGACCGCGGTTTCTGCCTCTAGCGTCATCAGTGAGGTGCTAGGGAATAAAAATACTAGAACTAGTCCAGCATTTTATCAATGCCTAACTATTGAGAAGAAAATCTGAAACTTTCAGACATTTAAATGTCCAAAAATCCAGCTATCTAACTCAAATAGCTGTATGTGACTGAACTAAGTTCAGATACACCATATATTAATAGCTCTAGCAATATAAAATCGCCAAAGCATTAATAGCAAAAAACTAAAATTAAATTGATAAAAAATCAAGTCATATGACCTAATTTTAATAAAGCTCCTATTTACAAATGTTATATATAGAGTAAGTTAAAAACAAACTCTTATGAAGCTTCAAAAATACCCTCAATCTCAGACCGCGGTTTCTGCCTCTAGCGTCATCAGTGAGGTGCTAGGGAATAAAAATACTAGAACTAGTCCAGCATTTTATCAATGCCTAACTATTGAGAAGAAAATCTGAAACTTTCAGACATTTAAATGTCCAAAAATCCAGCTATCTAACTCAAATAGCTGTATGTGACTGAACTAAGTTCAGATACACCATATATTAATAGCTCTAGCAATATAAAATCGCCAAAGCATTAATAGCAAAAAACTAAAATTAAATTGATAAAAAATCAAGTCATATGACCTAATTTTAATAAAGCTCCTATTTACAAATGTTATATATAGAGTAAGTTAAAAACAAACTCTTATGAAGCTTCAAAAATACCCTCAACCTCAGACCGCGGTTTCTGCCTCTAGTGTCATCAGTGAGGTGCTAGGGAATAAAAATACTAGAACTAGTCCAGCATTTTATCAATGCCTAACTATTGAGAAGAAAATCTGAAACTTTCAGACATTTAAATGTCCAAAAATCCAGCTATCTAACTCAAATAGCTGTATGTGACTGAACTAAGTTCAGATACACCATATATTAATAGCTCTAGCAATATAAAATCGCCAAAGCATTAATAGCAAAAAACTAAAATTAAATTGATAAAAAATCAAGTCATATGACCTAATTTTAATAAAGCTCCTATTTACAAATGTTATATATAGAGTAAGTTAAAAACAAACTCTTATGAAGCTTCAAAAATACCCTCACCCTCAGACCGCGGTTTCTGCCTCTAGCGTCATCAGTGAGGTGTGAGGTGGTAGTGAATAAAAATACTAGAACTAGTCCAGCATTTTATCAATGCCTAACTATTGAGAAGAAAATCTGAAACTTTCAGACATTTAAATGTCCAAAAATCCAGCTATCTAACTCAAATAGCTGTATGTGACTGAACTAAGTTCAGATACACCATATATTAATAGCTCTAGCAATATAAAATCGCCAAAGCATTAATAGCAAAAAACTAAAATTAAATTGATAAAAAATCAAGTCATATGACCTAATTTTAATAAAGCTCCTATTTACAAATGTTATATATAGAGTAAGTTAAAAACAAACTCTTATGAAGCTTCAAAAATACCCTCAACCTCAGACCGTGGTTTCTGCCTCTAGCGTCATCAGTGAGGTGCTAGGGAATAAAAATACTAGAACTAGTCCAGCATTTTATCAATGCCTAACTATTGAGAAGAAAATCTTACTCTATATATAACATTTGTAAATAGGAGCTTTATTAAAATTAAGTCATATGGCTTGATTTTTTATCAATTTAATTTTAGTTTTTTGCTATTAATGCTTTGGCGATTTTATATTGCTAGAGCTATTAATATATGGTGTATCTGAACTTAATTCAGTCACATACAGCTACTTGAGTTAGATAGCTGGATTTTTGGACATTTAAATGTCTGAAAGTTTCAGATTTTCTTCTCAATAGTTAGGCATTGATAAAATGCTGGACTAGTTCTAGTATTTTTATTCACTACCACCTCACACCTCACTGATGACGCTAGAGGCAGAAACCGCGGTCTGAGGTTGAGGGTATTTTTGAAGCTTCATAAGAGTTTGTTTTTAACTTACTCTATATATAACATTTGTAAATAGGAGCTTTATTAAAATTAGGTCATATGACTTGATTTTTTATCAATTTAATTTTAGTTTTTTGCTATTAATGCTTTGGCGATTTTATATTGCTAGAGCTATTAATATATGGTGTATCTGAACTTAGTTCAGTCACATACAGCTATTTGAGTTAGATAGCTGGATTTTTGGACATTTAAATGTCTGAAAGTTTCAGATTTTCTTCTCAATAGTTAGGCATTGATAAAATGCTGGACTAGTTCTAGTATTTTTATTCCCTGGCACCTCACTGATGACACTAGAGGCAGAAACCGCGGTCTGAGGTTGAGGGTATTTTTGAAGCTTCATAAGAGTTTGTTTTTAACTTACTCTATATATAACATTTGTAAATAGGAGCTTTATTAAAATTAGGTCATATGACTTGATTTTTTATCAATTTAATTTTAGTTTTTTTCTATTAATGCTTTGGCGATTTTATATTGCTAGAGCTATTAATATATGGTGTATCTGAACTTAGTTCAGTCACATACAGCTATTTGAGTTATTGTTGTTGTTTTAAAAGGTAATACAAATAATATTAACATATGTTTATACACACAGCATTTTTTAATTCGTTTAATCATTATTCAATAATATTCTGATATTTAAATTTTCCTAAATTATAATATATAAAAAAATTAAAATATATATAAAATTATCTCACAATTTTGCCAAAACGTTTTTATTATTTCAATTTCTAAAAAATTTTTTTCAAGTTTCTTTTATTTTTAAGAGATTATTGTCACCTCGCAACCACTTTTTTTCTTCAGGTAATTGAATCAGCCACAAGTCGTGTAAAATTTAAAAAATAAAAAATTAAAAATCTTTGAAATTTAATTTAAAACTTTAAATGAAAACAAGTTGAAAAAAAATACGAATTTGAAAACCCACTATTTTAAACATACCGTATATTCTTTTAGTGATATTAAAATTATATATCTATACACACACACATTTTTTGCAAATGATAATTTGTAATGCTTTGAATTATAAACTTTGAATTGTACTTTACACGAATTTGAATGATAACATTAAACTATTTTATCTATTAATTTTATATAGGGTTTCATTCTATCGTTTTGTTATATCCATAATTAATTTTCTCCAATTAAATATATATGTTATAGTTTTTCCCTGTATATGTTTTAGTTAATTCACATAACGGTGATATTTCTTATTGAATCTCATTTGCCATCACTCGGCAAAATAGATATCTCAGCAGTAATTAAGATTCAAAAAATATTAATAACAAACCATTACTGAGATATCCTGATAATGGTAAGCGAAATCTAACCAAAATGTTGATGCTATATTAATATGCAATGACATAAATAGGCAGCCACAAAAACCCTTCACATTACTTTCATATAAAAGTCTTAATTTAATATATATTCTAATAATCTCAATACTAAAGTATATGTAAAAAGAAATCATAGCAACTTGCATGGTCTGTAAAAATATAATGTGTACATCCACATTTTTAGAAAGATCAAGAATATAATTTTGTAACACTTTTATTCTAAACCATAGATTATAAATAAGATTAGATTACAATTGTGAGAATAAGAATGGATTTCAAACTCAAAAAGACGTAATGGCAAATACAATAACTTGAACTTAAACCCAAATATACAAAAGTAAGAGGTGACATTTCATTTCATAAATATTTGCATATAATAAGACGTCAAATAATTGCAAATGTTTTAATATACACAGTCCTAAAGTATTTGTAATTGAAAAAAAAAGACAAATTTTCCTGGGCTGTGAAAATAGAATTGTATACACTGTAACGGTCAGAAAACATGTGACTCGTAAACATAGTGCAGAATTCGACCACCATACAGAACAGCAGCACCATTGAGTAGCGAAGCCACCCGTGGTACTGAGTTTGAACATAGTTTATCGGTTCCACAATACAATCCACGAAACAACGCATCTGATGCGACATTAGTAAATATTTCCTTAGGCATGGTGGTCAGGGATATGCAAGAGATTCATGATTTTATTCTCGAGTTAGCCAATAATCAAACTAATATTAATTAAACATTCATATTTACATAATCGAGGAAATATTAGATAGAATGGGTATCGAATAAATGAAACGTAACTGCAGACATATAGTTTAAAATTATTTATTAATACATTTTAATAAAATCATTTACTAATAATATTTTAGGGATTCAAAGCTTCAGTAGCGGGATTTGCAACATGATTATATTTTAAAGAATACATTATTTATTTGTTTACAAAAGGAATGATTTGAGGGTGTAATCTAGCTACCTAAAATTCTCGAGTAAGTATTTCTAATGCATGCCTGGAGGGATTTATACCTTTGCAATGCAAGAGTCTAAAGTATGGGTTATAAGAGTAACGGCAGACATATATATTATTTAATTAAAATATTTGTTTATATCTAAGGGCAAACATTTATTTGAGAGTGAGTTATGAAGATAATGCAGAGGCGGGGTGATATATAGAATAATAAAACTAACTAAAGGAACATGTGGTACGCTTTAGAAAGGCGATATGGAATGGCAGTATATTGAAACTGCAATGCCGCGAATGAGTTTATAAGACTGTCAGGCTGGTCTCTGCCTTGGCCCGATGAAGTAAGGTGTCACATAAGCATAACCAGGGACAAGCAGTCCATGTCGCAGTTTTTCCAGCTGGCTGCATGATGTTGTCAAGTCCTACGGCAGCACCCATTATGCCCGCTTGTGTAGGATGACTGGGGTTAATTTCAACCCTGAAGAATCTGGAAATTTCACGGCAGAATGGGTCATTGCGTCTCTAAAATGTAACACATGTATACTGTATAAACGATTATGATGAGATTTAAATAGATTTCTGACTCGGCCCTACATTATCAACATTTACTTAAGAACGTTGGTGACTCTCAAAGAAATGTAATTTTCTGGACTTATTCATGATGATTTAATAAATACAAAACATATATAAATTGGGAATTATTACAACTAATACGTCAGCCATTTGTGAAGTAGTAGACCTCTGCATTACAATAAATAATGCACTGAATGCATGTCAATTTATATGGAAGTTAAGTTATTTAGGAAAGTACATATTAATGAAAATGTGACACACATTCACTGTTTCAAACAATCATAGATTTAAACTTTGAAAATAGAGACAATTGTGAGCATGCAATAATTAAATAATAAATATAGATAAAATGTAGATTTTAGAAATACGCACCCAAGATAGAAGGATGTAAGCTAGATTAGTAGAGAAATTTACACATTAAGTTAATTATTCAGTTTTAGTTATACATATGGTAGTTTTTACATTTTATAATTTAGATAAGTATTATGAAGAAGAGCTATAGCATATTATTAGAGTACTCTAGAGTTTGAACACAGACAGGTACCTGTTTTATAAGAAGTTTTCTGATTCCATTAGTTTAGCAGCAAAAAGTTCACGAGTGGCAATTCTTTCTTGTATTTAGATATTTCATTTACTTCCACAGCAGCAGCAGCTTTCTCATTTATTTCAGGCAGCAGATCTTCATGGTTAATTTATAATGGGCAATGGGAAGTTCGGCATCCGATAGGCCATCTCCCAATGGAGAATAACCTAGGTGCTTTACTCGGTCATACCTTGGCAGGAACAAATTATTTTTATTATTTTTGGAGACTCTCAGTGATCGAGAGCAAAGCTAAAGTTTAAGTGAATGTCTCCAGCAAGTCTAAGATGGCCTCTTTTCTTATCTTGATCTCTCACATTTTTGTTAAGATAATTTTAGGTTCTACTTAATCTGCCCTGAGAATAATAAATGCATTTTGTTGGCTTTTAATTAAAGAAAGCTGCCGTTCTATTGTTTACATTTTACATTTACTAATTACATTTTCGGGAATTTTTCTTTAATTAATCTATTATCTATCACTGACCAATGCTTTTAAATTTCAAAGACAAAAAGGGAACATAAGATTATTTTAACTTTTAATTAAATATTACATCAGATTTTTTTAGAATTATTATTAAATGAAATTTAAACAAAGCAATAAATACGAACTTATAATCCAAAATAAATGATTAAAATTATACAAAATTATATAACTAAAAGAAATCTAAATTATACTATTTTATCCCTATTTATTGCCTTTAATTTGAGATCGAAATGTGTGCATGTTTATGCTGAATTCTACATATTTTTATACATTTTTAATATTGCTACACACACAATTCGATACCAAAAAGTTTAAATTTGGGCAGGATAGACCGGTCAGTGAGAGATGACAGAAAAAGGTGAAACTTAAGATTCGAATACGAATCTTACTGTTACAACACTTACATTTTATGGTCAAAAAATTAAAAATAAAATGGCACATTAACTTTATTCTTATATATATATATAAATTATAAGTTTTTGGGATGTACTGTGTCTTATTTTCCATTGAGCACCGATATTTCGACGGAATAGCAAGCGCCATTTTCAAGGTTAACTTTTGAAAGAAAAACCGTTAGATCTTAACAAATAATGTGACTGTGTGCGAGATGAGAAATGAGATTCCAGTTCAGCATTCACAATATGAGGCTTATCAAAATGTTTATTTTCCTCAGTATATTTACCTGTTAATTTTAAGTTAATATTGGATAAAAAGAGAGTTTTCCACATAGCTGGAATACGTTGTGCTTCATCAGTTCTATTTAAACTAGTAGGTCTCTTTAATATTTCAATTGACTCTCTCATGGTTCTTAAATCATATCTTTTCAAATTAGCAAGTAGTTTTGTATTGTCAAAATTAGGTTTGTGACCAGTTTCTAAATAATGGGAAGTAAAAACTGATGTGCTAATTTTTTGTTGAAAAGCATTTTTATGTTCCTTAATTCTGACATTAATTTGTCTATTAGACTGACCCACGTAGCCTCTTGAGCACTGGAAACACGGAATTTCATAAACTCCTTGGTGTTCCAAAAGTATTCTGTCTTTAGGTTTATACAAAAAATCACCAATTTTTTTGCCAGTAGAAAAAGTGGTCTTTATATTAAAACAAGATAGTCTTCTACTGATTTTATCAGTAACCCCCCTAATGTAAGGCAAAATTACTCTATTAAAAGAGGAATTATCAATTCTATCCTCTTTTTTTCTTTTTAGTATTAATGTTATATAAAGCCTTACATATGATGTTTTTATTATAATTATTAGAAAGCAGAATACTTTTTGTAAGTTTTATTTCTTGAGAAAGATGTTCTTTATCAGATAAATTATAAGCTCTAGTGAAAAGATTTTTAGCTACAGAAAAAATTTGTGCAGGATGATGATGAGAATTAAAATTAAGATATCTGTTTGTATGAGTGGATTTTCTGTAAACTGATATTGACAATGTTTCATCACATTTTCTTGCAATTAAAACATCCAGAAAAGAAAGTGATCTGTTATTTTCCACTTCCATAGTAAATTTAATATTTGGATGCCAATTATTTATAAAATCAAGAAAAGAATTTAAAGAATCAATTCCATGAGGCCATATGACAAAAGTATCATCCACATATCTAAGCCAAATAGAAGGTTTTTTAGTAGCTGCACATAATACTTGACTTTCAAAATTGTCCATGAAAAGATCAGCAATGACAGGTGACAGTGGGGATCCCATAGAAAGTCCTTTAATTTGTTTAAACAGTTGAGAATTATAAACAAAAAATGTATTTTCAAGGCAATGTTTTGCTAAAGGAATAATAAAATCAGGTAAATCATTGTTTTGAGCTATTATATTTAATGCTTCTTCAACAGGAATATTAGTAAACATAGAAGAAACATCAAAACTAACCAATAAATCAGTTCCAGTTAGTTTTAAGTTTTTAATTATTGAAATAAAATGGCTTGAATTTTTAATTCTTGAAGGAATCTTGTCTGTCAATGGCTGTAAGCATTGGGCTAAATATCGAGCCAAAGCATGTGTGGGAGAGCCTATAGCACACACAATAGGTCGCAATGGTATCTCAGGTTTATGAATTTTAGGCAAACCATAAAATTTAGGATATAATGAAGAACCTTCTCTTGGAGAAATTTTAATTTTCATATTTTCATCTATACTAGAAAGTTTGACAAGACATTTTGTCTTTTTCTCTAAATATGTCAGAGGATCTCTAATAATCTTTTTATAAGTTCCATCATTTAATAAATCTACAATTTTATTATTATAATCCAAACGATCAAGAACAACAATAGAATTACCCTTATTTGTTGGAATAATAACAATTGAATCATCTTTTTTTAAATTTTGAAGTGTAATAAATTCTCCTTATAATTTATCTGATAAAGAACATCTTTCTCAAGAAATAAAACTTACAAAAAATATTCTGCTTTCTAATAATTATAATAAAAACATCATATGTAAGGCTTTATATAACATTAATACTAAAAAGAAAAAAGAGGATAGAATTGATAATTCCTCTTTTAATAGAGTAATTTTGCCTTACATTAGGGGGGTTACTGATAAAATCAGTAGAAGACTATCTTGTTTTAATATAAAGACCACTTTTTCTACTGGCAAAAAAATTGGTGATTTTTTGTATAAACCTAAAGACAGAATACTTTTGGAACACCAAGGAGTTTATGAAATTCCGTGTTTCCAGTGCTCAAGAGGCTATGTGGGTCAGTCTAATAGACGAATTAATGTCAGAATTAAGGAACATAAAAATGCTTTTCAACAAAAAATTAGCACATCAGTTTTTACTTCCCATTATTTAGAAACTGGTCACAAACCTAATTTTGACAATACAAAACTACTTGCTAATTTGGAAAGATATGATTTAAGAACCATGAGAGAGTCAATTGAAATATTAAAGAGACCTACTAGTTTAAATAGAACTGATGAAGCACAACGTATTCCAGCTATGTGGAAACCTCTCTTTTTATCCAATATTAACTTAAAATTAACAGGTAAAAATACTGAGGAAAATAAACATTTTGATAAGCCTCATATTGTGAATGCTGAACTGGAATCTCATTTCTCATCTCGCACACAGTCACATTATTTGTTAAGATCTAACGGTTTTTCTTTCAAAAGTTAACCTTGAAAATGGCGGTTGCTATTCCGTCGAAATATCGGTGCTCAATGGAAAATAAGACACGGTACATCCCAAAAACTTATAATTTATCTACATCATATAACCGTGAAAACATTAAGTATAACATTATTAATCTCTATGGGGAGAAAATGTTTTTTCGATTAAGAACTTTCGAAAAATCTTGCGTAAAGAAAGAAAAGTTGTTGTGCGACCTTACTTTTTTAATTCGTTGTAGAGATAATGATGTTGTTCCAAAATGCTGCAGATTAAAATTTCATTCAAAGTCTTTTAAAATAGGAAACATTCTACAGGCGGTGAGTAGAAAAATTTTGATTTCTTTTATTCATGATGTTAGAAAGAAGTTAAACTATATTGATTGTTTTTTACTGAGAGAACGGATAACGTTAAGCAATATTATACATCCCATTCTTTGGTCTATTTTTGATAAAATTGTTTATTTTCGATCTGTTAAGGATTCGGAATTTAAAACTTTGAAACAAAAGAAGAAATTTGCTTTATTGATAAGTAGAAAGGAAAAACAATTTACTAATACTGTGAGTGATTCATATGTAAAAAATTTATCCCATCGTAAACTTTCTTGTGATGAAATTTCTCTGTTGGAAAAGGGTTTTAATTATGCTTTGGCTCCTAAACGTGTTCCAGTTGAAAATATTATATGCAATATAGAATCTTCCTTAAAAAATATAGACTTACACACAGCTGATCTTATTAGATTTGAAGTTTGTAATGTTTTAAAAAATATGAAACCTCCAAAAAATAATTTATCTAAAGGAGAATTTATTGCACTTCAAAATTTAAAAAAAGATGATTCAATTGTTATTATTCCAGCAGATAAGGGTAATTCTACTGTTGTTCTTGATCGTTTGGATTATAATAATAAAATTGTAGATTTATTAAATGATGGAACTTATAAAAAGATTATTAGAGATCCTCTGACATATTTAGAGAAAAAGACAAAATGTCTTGTCAAACTTTCTAGTATAGATGAAAATATGAAAATTAAAATTTCTCCAAGAGAAGGTTCTTCATTATATCCTAAATTTTATGGTTTGCCTAAAATTCATAAACCTGAGATACCATTGCGACCTATTGTGTGTGCTATAGGCTCTCCCACACATGCTTTGGCTCGATATTTAGCCCAATGCTTACAGCCATTGACAGACAAGATTCCTTCAAGAATTAAAAATTCAAGCCATTTTATTTCAATAATTAAAAACTTAAAACTAACTGGAACTGATTTATTGGTTAGTTTTGATGTTTCTTCTATGTTTACTAATATTCCTGTTGAAGAAGCATTAAAACAATGACTTACCTGATTTTATTATTCCTTTAGCAAAACATTGCCTTGAAAATACATTTTTTGTTTATAATTCTCAACTGTTTAAACAAATTAAAGGACTTTCTATGGGATCCCCACTGTCACCTGTCATTGCTGATCTTTTCATGGACAATTTTGAAAGTCAAGTATTATGTGCAGCTACTAAAAAACCTTCTATTTGGCTTAGATATGTGGATGATACTTTTGTCATATGGCCTCATGGAATTGATTCTTTAAATTCTTTTCTTGATTTTATAAATAATTGGCATCCAAATATTAAATTTACTATGGAAGTGGAAAATAACAGATCACTTTCTTTTCTGGATGTTTTAATTGCAAGAAAATGTGATGAAACATTGTCAATATCAGTTTACAGAAAATCCACTCATACAAACAGATATCTTAATTTTAATTCTCATCATCATCCTGCACAAATTTTTTCTGTAGCTAAAAATCTTTTCACTAGAGCTTATAATTTATCTGATAAAGAACATCTTTCTCAAGAAATAAAACTTACAAAAAGTATTCTGCTTTCTAATAATTATAATAAAAACATCATATGTAAGGCTTTATATAACATTAATACTAAAAAGAAAAAAGAGGATAGAATTGATAATTCCTCTTTTAATAGAGTAATTTTGCCTTACATTAGGGGGGTTACTGATAAAATCAGTAGAAGACTATCTTGTTTTAATATAAAGACCACTTTTTCTACTGGCAAAAAAAATGGTGATTTTTTGTATAAACCTAAAGACAGAATACTTTTGGAACACCAAGGAGTTTATGAAATTCCGTGTTTCCAGTGCTCAAGAGGCTACGTGGGTCAGTCTAATAGACAAATTAATGTCAGAATTAAGAAACAAAAATGCTTTTCAACAAAAAATTAGCACATCAGTTTTTACTTCCCATTATTTAGAAACTGGTCACAAACCTAATTTTGACAATACAAAACTACTTGCTAATTTGGAAAGATATGATTTAAGAACCATGAGAGAGTCAATTGAAATATTAAAGAGACCTACTGGTTTAAATAGAACTGATGAAGCACAACGTATTCCAGCTATGTGGAAACCTCTCTTTTTATCCAATATTAACTTAAAATTAACAGGTAAATATACTGAGGAAAATAAACATTTTGATAAGCCTCATATTGTGAATGCTGAACTGGAATCTCATTTCTCATCTCGCACACAGTCACATTATTTGTTAAGATCTAACGGTTTTTCTTTCAAAAGTTAACCTTGAAAATGGCGGTTGCTATTCCGTCGAAATATCGTTGCTCAATGGAAAATAAGACACGGTACATCCAAAAAACTGATAATTTATCTACATCATATAACCGTGAAAACATTAAGTATAACATATATATATATATATATATATAGAGAGAGAGAGAGAGAATCATGATATCCCAAAATCATCATCGAAATATAATAATAATATATAAATTACAGGCTAAGCTCAGAAGGGTTTTATCATATGGTATATGCTATAATACAAAGACTCATATTGGTAAAAATAACAATAAATAAATATCAATCACATGTAACATTTAACAAATTTTAAGAGGAGAACGCTCTTAATACTGAAAACATATATCATAGGGTGGTTAGGTTATATCAAAACTTCTTTCACAATCCCTCTCCCCCAACACACATAATAAGCATTATCAGCATCTCATTGCTATGACCAGATCCACACTTCAAATCTTTTAATAAAAAATAATAGGTCTTTTATATTTTGTGTCACATTGTTTATTAAAATGATTTCTTTTGCAAAACAATTTCATTAATTAGTATTAATTTGTATTATATTAAAATCTGAGGGTTTCTCTAATGAAATATTTATAATATTAAAAATGTACTCTTTTCTTTGATTTAATAATTATTATGCAATAAATGGAATTTTAGTAAAAATATGAGACATACTCTTATCCATAAGATAATTTCTACCTGACAAGAATTAATTTAAAATAATTTTTTTAAAAATTAAAATAAAATTCATGAGGAACTCATAATTTATAATAAAACAAAAATACCAAAAATGCATTCAGACATAATGGGTGAATAAGGGATTTTATTGCCAGTCAGGATATCCTACTAATAATTCTTACTAAATCTTTTTTTATGAATTTAAGATAAATAATTTGAGCACTTAATCAATTATTATCTTCTGCATAAAGTAAATAATAATTTTGTCACAAAGGCAGTTTTTTTTTCTTATAAATGCAATTGACTAAAGTGATCATTTAAAATTAAAAAAACGAACGGATAATTTCTGCAGACTATTTTAACAAAGTAATTTTGTGTTCATGTCCTCTTAATGATCAACATAAATAAATTATATAGTAGGTTATATAATGTTAAAATTTCTGGATATGTGTTAATGATGATATAAATACTGTAAGACATACTGAACAATAAAAAACTCATTTATTTTGACAATAAAAGCAAACTATTCAGACACTATGCTATACTGTTCATTGCATAGGAGAAATACTTTTTAAAGTTTACAGATAATAATAATAAAAAAATTACAGATTAAATGATAAGTGACTATTACTAAGTTTGTCTGCCTAATGAAATTATTTCTTAATATTAGCATTATCACAAGAAGTCACATGACAGTCATACTATTATATTGTCACAGCAATAAGCATAGACAAATACTAAGCATGTCTTACCAATCCAATGATAAAACAAATGCTAGAAGTGATGTATATTATTTATTGAGGACCAAAAGTAGAATTTTAATTTCTAAATAAATATTTGTCATTTTCACACACTGCAATACTTTCCAAACACAACAAAACAGACCTATACATAAAAACCATTCATAACCTACACTCAACGTATTCAATAATGCAACAGAAGTAAAGATGATGTTCCTCAGAACAAACAAACATCAATTGCCAAAAAATAATCATGGTGGTGCATCACACAAGATATATAAGATATACATCTGAGAAATAAAAATAAGTAAGGTAATGAACCTAAATGATGGCATGAACTCAAAGGGAACACCAAAATTTTGAGGGCAACAATTATTCTAGGGCTTTGTCTCTGAACATAAGGAAAATGAACCATCAAAATATATTAGGAACAATAATATCTGTCTAAAATAAAATATTTATGCTTAAATATGAGATATGAAAGATATAACTCATTGAATATAATAACAGAAAGACATGGCTACAATTGCTTTATAAAATATGTGCTAGTAATGAAATAAATATCCACAAGATAAAGATATAGCTATGATCTTTTGGATAATATAATGTCAAGACAAAGATCTATAACAAAACAAGAGAAGGTTTAATACCACAGAAATAACACTTTAAAACTATGTAGTATTATAAAATAATAAATATTCTGCAAACTTTTGCATATTACATTGTACAAATAATGCATAAAAGTATTTCAGACAAAATGCATAATAGAAATAAAATAAAATACATGGTAAATTACAATATAATAAAATTAAAATTTAAAACTTTACTCATTCCCCCTAAATACAAGTCCTTTATTCTGGAAATTCTACCATTCAACAGGATACCATTTCTGCAATTGCCATTCTGCAAACACAAAATTTTCTCCTTTGTCAAGCATTGGTGGTCAAGAGGTCAATGACAGATGCTTTACAAGCAGTTGTCATGGGTTTGCAGGTTCATTTCAAATTTAAAATTATATGTACAGTATTCAAAATATTTCATATAAGCAAAAGCTTTCCTAATAAACAAACACACAATACAATTAATAGCCATTCAGTTTTATGAAGAATATTTAATTAGATAATCAACATCTCTTTAGTATAATATATTCTTTTATTTATTTCTTGTAACATATAATTAACAATGAATAAACAGAAGTATAGATATTCTTTGGATATAACAGGTTTCATTGTGAAGCAGATTTTTAAAAAAAATTATTATAATAGAGATAACAATGTGACATATAGTAAAGCAGACTTGAAATCAATTTAATTGCATAATAAACTTAAATCATAATTCATTCAAGAGCATTTTATATATTTTTTAAAGAGTGTAAGACAGTTCCAGTGATTTAGTACAGAACATAATTAAATGAAAATACTGGCAATGACTTTTAAGTAAATTTTCCATTATTATTGTAGAATATTAATTTTACAGTAAATGGTCATGTAATAACTTTCAGATAAAAAACTAAATCAAGTTTTAATTGCATAGACTTAGAAAATATTTTTCTATCTCTAGTCTGAAATAAATATAATTTTCATGAGTGAATGTATTTTTCTATCTCTAGTCTGAAATAAATATAATTTTCATGAGTGAATGTTTTTATTTTTACTGTCAAGATAAGTAATTAAAATGTCATTTCAACATTCAAATAAATAATTTATTAAATTCCATTTATCAATAAATATGTTATGCTATTTGGAATTCACATAGTCTATTCAAAGAAAGATAAACCATTCTAAAGAAAACCCTTATTTAAATATATGACAGTATTAAAATAAAATTTAAATATATATTGCTCAAGAATAAATGTTTTAAATTCTTTTAGCAAGCTTATTATTTTTCTTCTAATATTTAAGCCAATTTATTTTGAAACTATTAAGAATTTCTGGGAAATACCAATATAGCATATAGTCTTTGATAGTCTTAATATTATTGCATAAAGAATGTTGAGGTGATAATACAGTCTATTGTAAATAAAGAAATAAGAATCAATAAAAGTTCATACATAAGCATGGTGAGACAGAGAAAATTCCCTCAAAGTACCAATATTACATAAAAGTAATTTAGCAATTGTTGAAAAATAATTATTTAAACTTCCCAACATGTTTAAAAGCAATATAGATTTTAGACTTTTTAGTGAACTTTAGCTTAGAATTTTAGCAGCTGAATGAAAATTTAGTTAACAATATGTATTATTTTAAATAAAATATAATTTATTAAAAATAATTAAATGGAAAATTATTTAAAAAATAACTAATTCTGCAACCATATAAATAAAAAAAAGTGAAAAAATGAGCAAGTTCAGCAGAGTATGTAAGTCTTCATCTTTTATACCACTATCATGTGACTGATTTTGATGATTAAAAGTGATATTTAAATCACTAGCTACTTGACCCAATTCATTACAGTTCAAAAATTAATTAGTTTTCTGGGAAACAAAACTCAAAATAAACTTATTTACATACTGCCTAGACTGTTTAATTAAAATATTACATTTTAAGATAATTATTTATAAAATTAAAAAATTACTACAATAAAAATAAAATAAAATAGTGTCTAGCATATTACATTATTTTTTTAAAATAAAACATTAATTTACATTATTATCATTATACACTATTTAATATATGTGAAGTTATCCAGAATACCTTTTAAAGACTTCAATAAAGATATTTAGGGATAACTTTAATATTCCAAACAAGGAAGTAAAAGATAAAATTTATAATCCAAGCATACCCACATATGTTCTTCATTGTTTTCTTTTATTTAAAATTGATAGCTTTTAGTAATAATGAATAAACTCTTTATTTTTTAAAAATTTAACTATTTTAAAAATTACTTATCTGAATTAATCTTTATTATAATATACCTTTATATAAGCAAGTAAATTAAATACTAAAACTTAGCATTAAACATTTAATTTTAGTTATTAAAGTTTAATTTTAACATTGACTTTTAACATAGGGTTTCTATTAAAATAGTTTTAGCTCTTAATAGCTCTTAATATTAATTCACTATTATATAGAGTAAAATATCTTTAGCTTAAGCAATTTGAAAACATTTATAATTACAGATGGGTTTAACTCTTTCAGCTCTTTGAGCACTGTGAGCACACATCAGGTGATGTTCAGATGATGTTTTGTTTTCTTTCTTTACTGACGTAAAAGGTATAAATGTGACGTAGATGAAAATATGATTGTTAGAATGCTTCATGACGTAGCTTTCAGAAAATGTTTATTTCAAAAAAATCGGTTAAAATTTAAATTTTTGGCAGCAGTTTTAATCAACCACAGTATTTAATTCTTTTGTCTTTTTTAATAATTTTTGTACTTATCATGGAGCGATAAAAGACAAAAATAATTTATGGGGCTACAGATGACATCTCCGGTACTATTAAAAAATGGCTGACAGAAGCGGTTGAATGTAATTTTGTAAGTACCATTTAAAATTTTTTTTTTTATTTTTTTAGTAAAAGCATAATATATTTTCATATAAATTATAATTTTTATTAATTATTTTTAGTTTGTAATTTGTGTGTGTTAGTTATTTACGTTTGTATATAATTAATATCTAACGTAACTTTTAACATTCTACACTTATAAAAATAATGTTTTTCAAAAAGTATAATTTATTACGAAAATCATTAATTATGTTTATATATAATATAATATGGTTTATAAGTAATTTGTTATAATTCCGATTCTTGTTTACATTTTCCAAGTCTATAGCTAACAAATGATCTGTATGCAAATAAATTATATATACGTGATTCATGCTTTCGTTTTGGTATATGTTTCATAACATTATTTTCAAGTCAATAGCTAACAAATACACTATATGCAAATAAATTTTATCTACGTAGTACAATAAATATAATAAGATAGCATCAATTCTGTGCATAAAGAATATAAACATCACTTTTGTGCATAAATAATATAAGAATCACTTGTGTGCATAAAGAATATAAACATAACTGGTGTCCATAAAGAATATAAACATCACTGATGTGCACAAAAAATATAGAATGAAGAGATGAAACTCATTTTATCATAGTGATATAGACAGTACCCTACAATTTCTAGTTTTAAACAGACAAGAAGCCAATTGCTATGATGATTTCTTTTGTATCTTTTATTAGGATGAATCTTTTTCTTTATAAACGCCTTTGACATTTAGAACATTTGGGATACAAGATAAAAATGAAGAAGTCATATCCGACTTCTTTTGGAGATTGTGAAGCTGTGGATTATCTCAGGTAAGACATGTTATACATGTTTAGAAAGATAGTTTTGTGAGGAATGCAAAGAAATTATCACTGAAGATGTATTTTCAATTCTAGTTAATGTTACTTATCATATTATGAACAAACAATAAAATAATAAGTATTTCAGATGTGAAAAATTTTTTTTCTCTTATTTTTTATATAGTTATCACTATTTATTTTATGTTTATTGTTTTCCTTAATGTTTCTAGTTTCTAGCAATGTAATTGTTTTTGCTCTAACAATTAAAACTGAAGTTATTGTGAAAATTGTGTGTCAGGACAGTATTTTAAAAAGTTCAATATGGCGGCTTGAAACTGAATCAGTTAAGGCATTATAGTAATAATATAAAATTAAATTTTAATACAAATAAGATTTATAAAAGTTTTGAAAAATGACTTAAAGAATAAATTAACATTGAAATATTAAGCTCTGGTAAATTGTATTGCAGCCTAAATTACCTTATTGAACTTTTTTTTAATATACTTAAAGAATTATATACTAGAAATTTAGCTTTACTGACAAAACTAAAGATTACAATATATAAATATATTGTATTTATTGAAATTTAAAATCAATTTCAACATGTAGTAAAATATCAGTTGTCATTTTTTTCTTGTTTGATTTTAGTAGTAAATACATTAACCTAAAGAGCATTGGGATATGTTGTTATGACAACATATAATAGTGAGAAAAAGAAATGTTTATTATTAATTGTAGTGTATAAAAATATGAAGTGACTTTGTTTATTTTAAAATGAATGTGTAAATAATAAAGTTTATATTCTTGGTAAAGTTATTATTTTTTCTTTATTATGTATATTTTTGTTAATGCATTCACAATATTAGATTACAAATAATGCATCTAAATATTTAATGTCTCCAGTATGTTTGTTATTTTATTTGTATAATATTAGTTTAGAAAATATATCTAAAACCATGTTTCCAGTGTAGTGTAAAAGAATGTAGCCTAAACTGTTTAGATTATTTTGTAGTGAAAGAGTACTATTGGTATTTTAAGATATAAGCATTGTATATTATATTTGTAATAATTATAAAATATTTATTTTTATCTTTATTATTGTGTAATAAGATTTTTATATATGGGACACTAGCGGAAATTGACCAAAGAGTTAATATGGAGCATTGTCATAGTTTCTATAATGCCAATTGAAATTTTAATAAATAGAGTTAAACAGTTTAAACTCACTCTCTCATATCTTGGCTTCAATAGAAGTAAACCAAAGTTCCTTCATATGATTTTTAAATTTACTTTTAAAAGTATATGATTATTAAATGGAATGACTGATTGAAAGCTATAGTATTCATCCATTAACTGGACAGATTTATCAAGGATTTGTGAAGAGTAGCAATTTATTAAAAGAATAAAAATTAATTCATAGCATTTAAAAACCATCAGAATATTTCTTTGCTGTTAAAAATGAATAAACTCTACTTTTCAATGATGAGCTATAAATGCTAACAACAGAAAATGTTCCAACAATTATTTTTACCAATCAATACAATTTTATGAGATCAATGAATTATTTACATGCACAATATAAATTGGCTCAATTTCTATCATATTGTCAAGAATGAAACTAGTGTCTTCTAACTTGTAATGTTTTATGAATCAAATACTTGTTAAAGGAAAGGATATATACATTGCAGCAATCATGAAAATAAATCAGTATTTGTTCACTAACAATATCACATAAATCAAATATCTTCTAAATAAAAGAGTATTTTGAATGTCTTAAAATAATATTGTAATCAACAAAATGTGCTTTGAATATAATAACTTTCCATGCTATTTTTTTGAATAACAAAATACTACTGGATTATATTTCAAGAAATAGACCTTACAACTATGGTATAGTTGGAAATATTGTATTTGTGAGTATAATCAGGTTTTTTGCTAATATATATTAATTATTTTTTGTTATATATAAAATTGTATAGGAATTTAAATTAACTAAAGATTTATTTTAACACATATATAAAATATAAGAGAATTACATTTTTCAAAATTCAAGTTTATATTATATAGTTTCATAATTAAAATTCTAATTTAAAAAATATTTATCTTTTTATTTGTTGACTATAAATTAATTCAAGTATTTATTTTTGTTTTATTCACATAGAACCATGTAAACAAATAGGATAGATTCATTTTTAGTAAATATTTTTATTTCAATTAACTATTTTTTTATATAAAAGTTAATTATGTCCTGAACATTCTTATATTTTGAGAAATGCATATGTATTATAACACATTTGTGTTACATAAATATTCATTTTAATTTTAGCATTTGATAGATGAAGTTTGATGTACAATCATCTATTTAATTTTAAATAATTAATTACAATCAAGAATCTATTACATAAGTCATAATCAGATCATATGTATGTATTTTAAATGTATATGGTGTTTGCCATATATATCTATATAATTTTTTATTTCATTTTTATACATTTGTTACTAAATGTTGAATTAATTTAAAATAAGTAAACTTGTTTGATTGTTATTCAATTCTACAATGCAAATTTATTGGTTAATGGTAATTGCATTCAACACTATTCATGAATTGATTATATCATGTAATTCATTAGCAGTTGCAAAAAGTTCAAAAATCCAATGGACAGGATGGGTAAGAGACTATAATTAAATATCATTTTTTGTATTGAATTTATATTTATTATCTGATCAAGTATAGATTTTTATACAGTAATAAATTAACTGATTTGACATTCTTAAATGTTTAATAAATAATTAGGAGCTTATTGCAGTTATGTTGCTAGTTACAAGTAACAATCATATTAAGATAGAAATTATATCTGAATTGATTCAATGACTGATAAAAGTACAAATATGATAAATATTGAAGATGAGTAAAGGTAATTGCAGTTAGATATTTACTTATTTTATTTTAAACTATTATTGATTAAGATGTATAATATGTTAAGTCAGTATTGGTAATAATAATAAATTTTATTCTGTTATAAATTACAGTGATTTGCTTTACTTATATTCAAAGTTCATTGATGTAGATTGTAAATCCAGTTTAGATATTACATTTTAATATTAATATTTGATTATAATAAACACTAATAATTTTTTATATAACTTGATTGTTATAGTCTAAAGTTTTAACAACTTAGCTTTGTTAAATTGGAGAATAGTTGGATGTGAATTGTCCACAGCATTTGAATAAGCATCAAATAGGAATCTATCATTTATTTTATATATTGATGTGATTGGATATTATAAATTTTACTGTCATCTAATAAAATGATTTTATTTTATAATATTGGACATTAGTGAAAGTGGAGAGATATGATAAGTTAATTGATTTTATATTTATTATTAAGTATTTAATCTTATTATAATTACCTTAATTAAGAAGAGTATATTGATATTATTGGAATAGCATGGCTGAGTTAGTATTATTATTTTATTTTGTTATACTTAGAAATCAATTAGTGAGTCATATATTTATTTAGATAACATTGAAATTTTTGTTTTGTAGGGTATATCAAATTATTATTTCATCCTATTTTGTTTAAGTATAAACATAAATAATATTTAACTTTTAATATAAATTTGTGTTATTATAAACAGTGTTTTGATTAATAAGGAATATATTAAGGTTAATTTGTCTTTCTTTGTCATTATTTTTTATTGTTAAATAGTTTATATAATAAGAACAGATTTTTTCTTATACAATAGTAATATTTGGTTTTATCTTTATCTTTAATCTATTGCAAATAATAGTCATATTTTTAAGATAGTGTGAAACAATTATTTTACTTCTTTTCTATCTGTTCTACATGTTATTTGAATTTACAAGATTATAACAAAGATTATTATCATTGTTTTAGTGAATTAAGTGTTAAATTGTTATTCATTGATTAATATATATTTTAATTTAGGTTATTATTTTCTTTTTGTTATAAATAATGCTACAATTCACATGCATTAATGCATTATTAAATTAGGATTGTTTTTCCTTGGTTCATATTTTGTTACAAATGGTGATCGATAATTAGGCTTTGAGTAGGAATACTGTACAACCCATATTTTTTTTTCTATTACAAACGCCCTCTGACTTCAGGGCATATTTTAATTCTGATACAAATGATGCAGAAATTCACAGGGCAATATTAAACTAGGACCATTCTTTCATGGCCCATATTTTTATTCTGTCATAAATGATGATCAATGATTAGGCTATATCTTCATTCAGGTTATATTAAAGTCATTATTTCCCATTGTCATTGATTTTATTCTGTTACAAATGCCACCCAAATCTGTGGAGCTATTAAATAAAAGGTTAGCATTATATTTTATTCTGTTACAATATATTATAACCGATGGTTCATGGAGAAAGAGTGAATGAGAGAAAAATAGATATATAACAGGATGCCAAATTGCAACTATCAAAACAGCTTCTCTACTGATTCGATGGAGTTATAGATTTATAAATTTTGGATTTATAAGGGAAGCAATTTATTAACTTCTAAAATAATTTTAACTTGCAAAATGTCTAAATTTAATTAATTCTCTTCTTAAATTAAATGTTTTTAAATCAAGCTAGCCAAATTGTAACTCACAAAAGGAAATGGACTGACTTGGCTATAATGCACTTGTAAATAACAGACACATGAATCAAACACAGATGTTTTATATCTCACATAGAGAAAATAAAATACCAATCCCCTATCGCTTATGCTTAGGGTTCTACAATCGCTTTTGTAACTCAATTCGCGACTGAGAATTATATTAATAATAAACATTATAAAATTACCAATAAACTAAGAGAGGAGAAACCTCAACTCACACTCATAATACTTTAATGACCTTGATATTCCATACATAAATCACCAAAATCAATAGTTACAATGAATTTATTTTCAACATTAACTTCTCTACTCTCCTCTTCCACTAAACTTTGCTATCTCTAATGTCTCCACACTGTTGCATTGTCACGATCAGATATGTATGGAAAACACCATATTATTGATTTAATTAATTTCTAATACAACATTAATTCTATAACAATCAGTTCAAGAGCTTTTAATTCAAAATTGAAAAATTATAGTCTCCGGGCTCGAATCAGGAATGCAATATTTTTATTGGTAATTTACGAATTTGTTGTTGATCAATGAATGTAATCCCAGCAATATAACTTAAGTACACACACGCTTGATCTCTGAGCTAATATCTACTTCTAATCAATCAGTAATAATAACAATAAAATCTTATAAATTATCAAACAATTAACTAAAATTAAATAATATTCTACCAACTTAAAATTTTGAACTAGATTACTATTGTCTGGGAGTGCATTCAAATACAAGGAGTGGGAAAAGGCATTTTATGTCCACTCAAGATATTAGTCACAACACAATAAATTTATGAGAATAAAAATAATAATTAATCTAAAAGTAAATCTTCCAGATGTTTACAGTGTAGCTATAAATAATTTGGAAAGCAGATTATAAATGTTTCTTAAAGCAAATTTCGGATTTCAGGAGAAAAATATCAATTTATTAATCAAACTTTTGCAATGCTTCTGTACCGGAATAAGCAATAAAACATTTATCTAAAATTGCCTATAATTAATAGTTCTACATTTTGTGGGAACCAAAACATTAAGACACAACACCAAGATCTAATTAACACATAACATTTATTAACAACTCAAGTTATAAACTACAAAATTTTAATTTACATAGCATCGTAGCAATCCAATTAACAAACAAAATACTTACAATGGATTTAAAGTCGCTACAGAGAATATGATTTCTCTTTTGTGCTTAGTAAGACATTTCTACATGGTATGCCTCTATCAACCATAGCTTTACATGGATTTAAATAAAATAAAAAATATGTATCTCAACCAGTGATACTTTTGCTGGCTTAGAAATGTTTATGTGGGAGGCAAGCCAAAATAATTATTTAATATAACAGCCCTTAAAATCAGCAAATTAAAAATAACTTTTAATTAATTCTATTTTTCGAAAGAAATATATGTCTCTTGATGCTACAGACTTTACAAACCAAGTATTATAAATTGTTTCATTAAATTTTAAAAGTGACACCAATCTAATTAATCCCTCAGGTTTAAACTGACAACTTTTAATTACTCCTTTAAATTGTATCTTGTCCATTCATTTGATATCTTAACTTTCAAGCTTTAAACTAGCTAATTATTCTAGAGGTTATATACACTAAATGCTTTCTATGTCCTAACATGATTAATAAACCAATAATCATATCATTCCAGCAGTGACTTACATCCATTGTGAGCCAGTTATAATGTGCACTGCTTATTTGGCTTTCAACATTAACCTTAAATTTTGAATGATTATCAGTCTTATAAATGCTGATGAGCAAAGCTCAGTCAAGATATTTTACACCAATTTTCGATTCACACTTAAATTAAAAGTGCCCTGAACTTCAATAGGAATTACACAATGACTAACCACTAAATTAACAAATTATCACACAAAAATGTCTACAAAATATATATCCAGAAAGAAAATAAAACCACAAAGCACAACATCTGTGATGGCATGAACCCTGGGTGCTCCTACTCTGAGGGTTACAAGATATGTTAGGACTCAATCACTACATATATAATTATGGGCATGCACAAATCACTATGACTATAATCTAGAATATATCTCTTATGGAGTATATTGACAATGGAGCTGGGGATACACCCTCGATCTCCTAATACATTATTAAAATACTTAACACTTATCTATGTTCAACCTCAACCCTTAAGGCAGCAATAACTTAGCATACCTTGAACAAACATTGTCATTCACAATCATCACTTAATCTTGAGAGAACATGATTTGAATGTTCATGAAATACAACATTGATATATAAAAATGATAATGCGATAATAGTCTAATATGACTGGAATAATATAAAAAATACTGAAGTCTTAAATAATTACAAAATAAGAAATGTGCATCACTTTTCAACCTAAAACAATTATATTTAAATCTCTCATCATCCAGGACATAGTAACATCAAAATCTAAGATTATATAAGCATTAATAATATCAATATTTACTTGTAAGCATAAAATTTTTTTTTGTATATCCGTGATTCTCTCATAAAAACATCTCAAACTTTCACACAAACAAGTTATTCAAATTACTGTGGCATCAAAATTAAATTCTAACAATATACAATGAAGAGTCATATTTTATCTTACTATAACCTAAATTTAATACTGGGTATGTTCAGTAATATATTTTAAATAAACACTAAAATAAGCTTTCACTACATATAATAAATCAATGAATAATAAAATAAAAAGAAAAAATATACTTAAAAGTCTTTAGCACAATTGCTTACGATCTTCTAGTCACTGTGACAATTTAACATGATTATCATTCTCCTTGTGATCACTTAAAGTTCAACAGCACATATTCTAAACGCACACATATGCCAGTATTTAAACACGAAAATGCAAATAGCCATAATTCATTGATCCAAAATTATACAAAATTGCACACTTGTTTGGTAGCATTTTTAAATTTAGAGAGCTCATATTTTTATGGAGCAGCTGCACTATTCCTTATGATACTTAATAATTTGCATATACTTTCTTCATGAAGCATTCAATGTAAAAACAAAATCACTCTATAGCTAATTATTAAAATTACTCATAATTTTAACAGCACTCCAAGAAACTCAATCATTTTATGGTATTGGAAGCTTAGCAATTTCACTTTAGATATCCAGCTCAGAATTTATTACTATGATAAATTTGTAAACCACTAAACATCACATGATCACTATTTCTTATGCCAGCACATTACTGTTATTAAAACAGGCAAAAACTCTCCATAAAATAGTGACACTCAGTGCCAACCAGAGTAATCAATGGATGCCAGAAGGCTTATGCATAAAATCCCTATCTAGTGCCAACTCATTCAATATTCCCAGACTAATTTTTGGCTTGTGACCTGAGAAACTAGTCTGGGGATATTGGATGAGTAGGCATTAGATAGGAATTTTATGCACAAACCTTTTGTTATCCATTGATTACTCTAGTTGGTACTGAGTGGCACTACTGTATGGAGAGTTTTGCTTGTTTAATAACAGTAATGTGCTGGAATAAGAAATAGTGATCATGTGATGTTTGGTGGTTTAAAACCAATCCTGCCTAATAGGATAGTGGTGGCTATGATTGTTAAAGAGCCAAAGACACCAAAATGTATGGGTACTGAACTGGGTTCAGACTCATATGACTATATAAGTTATTGAGCTTAGATTGAAAATATTGTGTTTTCAATTTTATTCTCATAGTTTTGTAGTTAAGTAGAAATAAAAGTTGGCTGCTGGAGGGTTGCATTAGATTCTAAGAGCTAGGTGCAGTGCTCTCGGATCCAAAGCTCCTCACTGACAAAGGCCACAAGCCAGAAACTAAACTGGGGATATTGGATGAGTAGGCACTAGATAAGGATTTTATGTACTAGTCTTCTGGAAATCATTGATTACTCTGGTTGGCACTGAGTGGCACTACTGTATGGAGAGTTTTGCCTGTTTTAATAATAATAAATTTTTATAATTTCATTCAGTTTTCTTTATTAAATAATAATTATTCAGGTATATTTTAAATTTTCTCCCATACAAGAAAGTTTTTCATTTAAGACTGAAAATATGGAAGCTTGGCCCATGCTCTGAAATATTGCTAACCAAAGTACAAAATTCCAGCTAATGTTCACATTTAAATCTTTTCCTTCACTTTCTTAAATAAAGCCATTCAAACATTTTATTTAACAAAACAGTTCTTACAAAAAAAAATCTTGAAGTAAGATAATACCTGTGATATTTTAGGTTGGAAATCTTGGAGTGTCCATTTCAGATGCACCATCCATTGACTGATTATCCAGAAAATTGCCATTTTTGGAATCTGATCCATGATTGATTCATAAATTTCCTGCTTTTAAATTGTATAAAAAAATCAAGATACACTTGTAACAAACTGAAATGGATTTTTATAATTTAGAATAATGGTTTTACTTTAACTTAAAATTTATGTCTGAATATTATTAGATATTTTTTTGAAATTAATATGAAATTGTAATCCTTTCAATTTGCTTTCAAATGACACCTTACCTGAGACAAGAAAACTTATAATTGTCCCAATAAATAAAATTTTATTTATATAACCACACACACTTAACTCACACACTAATAGCCTTTCTAACTAACTATGGGAATTATAGCTAGCACTAAACTTACTAAACAATATTAAATTTTATAGATTTAATCATATAAATTGATTACTGAATTGTATACGACTATTAGCAAGTTAAAATTTGCGATCTAAACTGACATCAATCTCTTTCAATTGTCTACATTATTTTACCAAATAAATATTACTTGTCAATCTTAACACTTAGCTCCCCTTTACTTCTCTAGGTACTACACTCAATCTCCACAGTTATAACATATTTAAATTTAGTGTATGTTAGACTCTAAACCAGTGGTCTTCAACCACCAATACGCAGACCAGTGGTGGGCCACAGAAGTTTTCTGTTGGTCCATGCTAGACTGACAAGAAAGTTTGTAATAAGAAAATAATAAAATTTTAAACTTTTAATTAATGAAAACAATTTTTATTTATTTTTTCATTGCATTTTTATCTGATTTTAAAAAACGAAACAGAACAAAATCTAATCAATCATACATAAATTAATTTGATTTTCTATTTATCACAGAGGTTTATGGGGGAGGGGGAATAGTTTTTTTATTATTTTTATAAAAAAATTCAAAATTAAAAAAAAAAAGTTTTTTATTATACAAACTCTGGTTGTCTTTTGATAGCCAATCACAGCTGCTTGTCGGCATTGTTTATGTGTTAAAGCAATAAAATGTAGCATGACTTTTTTTGATCTCTTAAATTTTTTCTACTCCCTCTTTTAATATTTCATTTTTAGTGTTTTTTTTTTTTTTTGGCTATATGGTGATTTTTTTTGGTTTTAACTTTTATTTTTGAAATCAATTTTTATTACATTTTAAAAAAAAATAAAAACCAAAAAATAACTTCTGTCACTAACTTTTACAAAGTATTTTTCAATACACACCCCACCCCCACCCCAAAATAAAGTAAGATCAAAACTTTTGACTTTTTCAAGTTTCAGTTTTTTTTTGTTTAAAATACAGCCACTTTTTTGGCCTATAAGGCAATATCTTTTTTGCCTTTATTTGTATACTGCTAATATACTAAAATTTTTATATTTAAAACCAATTTTTATTATCTTTTTTTAAAAATAAAAACAAACCAAAAATAACTTTTGTCTATCTTTTGTCTCAGTCAAGATAAAGTATTTCTCAACCCACTCCCCCCAAAAAATTAAAATAAGATCAAAATTTTGACTTTTTCAACTTTCATTGTCTTCTTTTTTAAAAGATGGCGACTATATAGTGATTTTTTTTTGGCTTTATTTCTATTACACAATATCTATTTTGCCATTTTTTAAAAAAACTTTTTCTATTAATTATATTTTTTGATCCTTTCAACACACCAGCACAAAAAATTACAATAACATCAAATCTTCAGACTTTTATACATTTCATTTTATTTTTTTAGATTTAAAATATGGCAACTTTTTTTGGCTGTATGGTGATTTTAATTACATGATTTTTATTTTGCTCTTACTACTATCAAAAGACATCCTCCATATATATATATATAACTTCATCTTGTATATTAAACATTAAATACAGATATTACATTTATCATAATCATTGTCATGTAATTACATTAGCTGTGATATTTCCCAACATTTAGGTGATAAACACTTTATTCTTGCATGTTTTAACAATGAAATAATAAATGTAGAAATGCAAGCACATTAATAAGAATGATTGTTATTGTACTGTTTTTCATAGAAGTATGACTGTGCAACTCGAGAAAGAGTAACAACATCATGAACATCATAAACAGGTTACGTCTTTAAGAAAATTTATCTGTAAACTTCTGCCAGTCTGTGAAATCTTATCCGTATTTTTGCTGATTAGCAGATGTGAAAAGATTGAAGACCACTGCTCTAAACTATCTATACACTTTTAAATCCAACTTATACATTACTTTTTCTTTAATACTTTACAGCTATAATTTCTTTATACATTATCTGTTTAGCATAAGCTTTCCAATTCCACTGATTAGTTTAAATTACTGTTATTTGTGAATTCTTTAATTTACCAGATTTCTTCTGTGAGAAAATCTTTTTTCTTTATTGAAAACTGCATCTCCCATGAACTCAGTGAGCTTTGGCCAAAACCAAAGGTTACAATATATATATATTCAAAACAATACAATAATTAATGCAGTAAAAAATATTTTAAAAACAAATAAATACCATAATTTATTAGAAGTTCTTTCGACTATCTATATAGTCATTATCAACTAGATTCAAATTGTATTACAAAAAACTGTTACAAATGTACAAAAAAAGAATTACATCATACATCAATTTTTCCACAATTCATTAATTTTTTCTATTAGCAACCTGTCTATTTATCAAATGTTGCTTTCCATTTTTTATTAACATAGCTTTTTTAATTTTACAGTTATTATTATTTATTTCAATACACAAAATCTTAACTTTATTAAAATCAAAATCAGAAACATAATTACATGTAACATTATGATCAAAAATACTGAAGGTGGTACATCATCATTTCTAACATTCATCTTCAGTATTTTTTGATCATAATGTTACCTGTAATTATGGTTCTGATTTTGATTTTAATAAAGTTAAGATTTTGTATATTGAAAGAAATAATAATAAACATAAAATTAAAAAAGCTATGTTAATAAAAAATGGAAAGCAACATTTGATAAATAGACAGGTTGCTAATAGAAAAAATTAATGAATTGTGGGAAAATTGATGTATGATGTAATTCTTTTTGTATAAATTTGTAACAGTTTTTTGTAATACAATTTGAATCTAGTTGATAATGACAACATAGATAGTTGAAAGTACTTCTATTAAATTATGGTATATATTTGTTTTTAAAATATTTTTTACTGTATTAATTATTGTATTGTTTTGAATAATTATATATATTTTATTATAATTGGAATACATACATTGATTAATATATATATATATATATAGTTAGAGATATATTATGATATAAATGCACTTTGAAATACAATTTTATCACTATTTATAATATGAAACAAACATAATAACATTAAAAGAAATTATTTGATGAGTATAATCAGGAAAGGTTTTAGAAATATTCTCTATTTCTGTAATTAAGATGATTTATCAATGTGTTTTTATGATCTTCACAAGTTTTATTACAAAAGTCCATAAATTGTATGATTAATTCTGACCAATACATCATCCTAAATTTATAATACTTAACCAAATAAAGGATCACATAAATTACTCCCAGATGAAATAATTCATATTCTGATCTGGCAATATTTATGCAATAAATTGGACTCTAATAATGAATAATAAATAATAATAAACAAAACGAATAATTTATATTTGTACTCAAATCATATCCTTATTTCACATCTCCAATAAATATTCTGTTAGTTAACAATTTATTTAATTCTAAAGTGAGACATTTTAGTTATTCGTTCTTTATTCAAACATTTCACTAACAACATTTTAACATATTAATCTCACAAGATTCAAAGTTAAATTGTATTTTTTATTAGTATAAATAAGTCCTAATAATTTTTTATCAAATTACTATTTTGAAATTAGAAATATATAATATATATACATTTGTAAATTATATTTTATTAATAATTTTATAGTCATTCATTAGACTAGAGATTATTTATTTAATGAATAATATTATTATTCATTAAATGTATTTTGATTTATGTTTGACAAGCACATATATAAGGGCACTAGTGAACATAACTGTAGCATTCAAACATGAGAGACTGATGCCCAAGATTTACAAATGATCAAAGTCTTTAAATGTTATTTATATAAAGTACAACTTTAATATAAAATGATCATATATTGGGAAAATATTCATGCTTTTACTGTGTTTAGAATATAATTTTACATGTAAATGATTCTCAGAACTTTAGTCACATTTGGATTCACAGTCATCATCTATACGTATATTCCAAATAAAGATTAATCTATCAGAACACATTTATGTGTTATTTTTGATAAATCTATATAAATATACATAAACTGTATCCTTATTGCTTAGGCATTTTGATTCTTAAATACATGTAATTCCTCAAATATACATAACTATAAACAAAAGCTTGTCAATAATTGCTTTTGTATATTAAAGCTCAAAACGTAAAGACATGTTATCAATGCTGATTAATGTAAAAGTCTAAATTTTAATACAATGCTATACTTAATCATATATAAAATATAAAATAATTTATATTCTTAATTTGAAATCAAAATGATTACCATACCATATTTTACTTTAATTCTTGGATATTTATTGTATAATCCTACTATTTGTATACATGCAGACACTATTTACATGACTACTTCCTTTTAAATTATTATTATTGTTTCATTTTATTTAAATTAACTATTTTTTATATATTTTTCTGGATTATAATTGTGTATATTTAAACCTAAATAGCCTGTAAAATAAGATCTTTAACTGTTACCAAATTTTAAAAGATATTATTAAATAAAAATAGAAAATATTTGTGTTCTAGATTGTATTAAATTAACATTAAATATTAAACTAAATTAAACTATGACACACTTCAAGTCATTAGTTATAACACAATAATTTGCTTTCTCTTTTTTATACATATAAATATACATTTCAGTTATTCACTCACAATATTTATTACTTAATGTTTTAACAGATGAAATTGTTGAAGTATTTTAAATATGTGGAATTTTCTGTGATTGTTTATTTTTATTGCCAGATGATAGTAGATAAACATCACATGATCACCATTTCTTATGCTTGCTTATATTTGATGAATAGTCATTAGATGGGGATTTTATGCACAAGCCTTCTAGTATCTACTGATTACTCTGGCTTGCACTGAGTGGCAATGCTGTATGGAGAGTTTTTCCTGTTTTAATGATAATAGATAGTGACGAATTAAAATTGTATACTGTGCCTTTTGCAATCAAGCAGTATTCCTTCTTTAAATGCAGTTCCAGCTCTTATATAGAGATATAGCTATTATAATAAATATATACATGTTTAAGAAAGCAAAACTCACAACTTTTTCTACTATCCTTATTTTACAATAGGATTTTTTTTACCAAAGTCAAATGTTATAATTTAATAATTTTTTAACTGGTTAAATTGTTAGAAACTTCTGTTATTTTTATTTTAGAAAAAATACAATCAGATGATAATAGCCAGTGTCTAATGAAAAGGTGGACAGATGCAATGACTAGATTATAACATTTGACTGCAGTGGAAGAGTCTATTGTAAAAAAAGGAAAATAGGAAAAGTTGTGAGCCATGTTTTTTTAAACATATTGAATGCCTTTAAAAAATTAAAGTTTATTTAAATTTTTAAATTACATTCAAATGCTAGTAATTGCACCCACATTAGTATATACACAATATTTCAAGAGGTATTATTCTCTTCTCTTCTTCAGGTGATGCTGACATGACCAGTGACACTTCTATAATGGGAATTGAACCTGGAACCTTATATTCTTGAATATTGAATTTTAAAGTAATGTCCTAAGCAAATGAGCCATTCTGACAAAGGAAACAGTCAGTAGAAGTTTCATATACTTATCTATGAGGTTTCTCCTGATTTTTCCACTTTTTACTAAGAGAAAAGTTGATTAGTGGTTTCCATACATTGGGTATAGGCACATTAGGTTGACTTATGGGGTTATTCATCATTATCATGTGAACAGTTTCTTTGACTTTCTTCTTTGTACCTTTTATTATCTATCCAATATTTTTGTATTTTCCCAATTGAACATATGCTCATTGCTACATGGCTTGCTACCTTAGACACATCTGTTTTCTCTCTTCTAATCATCAGTTTGTGCTCTTGCAATCACTTTTCAATGGAGCAATTGATCTCATAGATAAGTATAGAAAATTTCTACAGAGTGTTGCCTTTGGCAGGATGCCTCACTTGGTTATAGCATTACCTTAAAATTTCAATATTCAAGAATCTATGGGTCCATCTTTGATTTCCATGCTAGTACTGTCACTGGTCAGACCAGAAATTCCTGAAAAAGAAAGGAGAATAATACTTCTTGAAATATTGTACAAACAGTTGAATATAATTTGAAAATTTAAATAAAGTTAAATTTTTCTAAAGACATTCAATACTTAATATTATATGATGGAAATAGTCCAATATATAATACAACTAAAATGTCATCATACCCAAACCTTGAGAAAAATATAGTGTATATATTTATTGTAATATCTTGATTTTTATATAAAACTAGAGCTGCATTTTTTTTCCTTATGTGTCATAGCATCAGCCGAGAAGCAAACCCACTAACCCGGGACAACTGCTTGTAAAGCAGCCATCGCTAATCTCTCAACCATCA
Source organism: Epiperipatus broadwayi (assembly GCA_028023455.1). Lineage (NCBI taxonomy): Eukaryota > Metazoa > Onychophora > Udeonychophora > Euonychophora > Peripatidae > Epiperipatus > Epiperipatus broadwayi. The sequence goes on along the minus strand of JAQFVV010006955.1, from coordinate 27,652 downwards.
ATGCTTGACTAGAGCTACATTTTGAAGAGGAATTCCAGTTTGAATGCAAAAATCATTTACTCTATTTTCATTGGTCATTGTCTATTACCATTTCACTGTGATTTCTCTAAAATAGAAATAGCAGAAATTTCCACATATTTAAAAATATTTCAACAATTACATTTGATAAAAAATTATTAAATTATAACATTTGACTGTGGCAGAAGAGGTTATTATAAAATAAGTAGGAAAAATTTTAAGCTTTATTTCCTTAAACATGTATATATTTATTGCAGTAGCTTTGTTTCTATATAACAACTAGAGCAGCATTTACAAGAGAAATTCCTTTTTGAAGACAAAAGACATCTGCAGTATAAAATTTTTATTAGTCACATTGACTGATTTTTCTAAAATAAAAATAACAGAAGTTTACACACATTTAAATATATGTATATAAATTTTTATATATTCAATACAAAATATATACATAATTAATAAATAATATTAATTACATAAATATATACATTTATGAGATTGCAGAAAAATATTTTAAAGGTTTATAATATTTATAAATGCTAATTTATATACTGACAATGTTCACGAAGTGATGAAAGTTATTTGAATTCAAATAACTTATGACTGCATAGAAGTAGTGAGGCAATTTCTTGACAAAAATTTCCAAGTAACTTATAATGAGTTTTAACTAATAATATTCCTTTATGTACAAAGATTTCCCTCATCAATTTATGTATATACACCACTAAAATAAGAAATAAGAAAGTGTGCAGGGGTGATGTGGAGAAGACAAGTTAAAGATAGGAGATGGATTAAACTTGGAGAGACCTTCATCCTGCAGTGGATTGATAATGGTTGTCGTTGATGATGAAGATGACCATTAAAATGAGATTAAAAACTGCCACTTACTCAATAAAATTTTTGTACTATTTTAAAATTTTGATTAATAAATATTTTGATAAAAATTTATTTATCAGTATTAAAGTTATTTATTTAGGTGGCATTTTCAAATTGCAGAAATAAATTTGAATTCAAAGTAGATTTTCAACAGCTGGGAAATTCTCCTAGATCTTACTTGCTGTAATCCATGTATATACTTTTATAGCATCAAGCTTCAATCTCTTTTTCAAGAAAAACACATCTTATATATATATATGCTCTGAGACTTTGCTTATTGTTTCTTACCAAATCTTAGTTACTTATAATTACCGTTAATTAAGGTAATTAAACTCTTTCCATATAATTAACTTCTCATCTAAATTTTTTTGGAGAATAAACTGTGGATTATAATTTTATCTATTAATTAAAAAAACATTATTTCCCACAAATACCATACACATGCTAATTATATAATTTAATTTCTTTTAATATTTTTTGTCTTTTAATTAAACTAAAAATATAAAAATTTTGATTACTTTATTTTTTGAAATGCTTAATATATTTTTTAAAGAAATGTGACATTCTATTTATTCATTTAAATAATTAGCTCTACACCCATGTACTTAAATATATTTTTTAACATTTTAATTTTAAATCATTCAGCTTTTTACAATAAAAATTACCTTACTACAATATATTTTTCTTATGAAATATTTTTGCTATTTACATTCTACAAAATTTTAAAGCTACCTTTTTTGCTTTTTCTTATTTGATTGCTTTACAACTGTTTATAACCAAACCTCGCATGTGTGAATCCACATGGTTATTTATTCCATTCAATATATATATATGCATAAGAATCTTCTGTTTTTATTAACAAAAGATGTTTTAAATAGTTTTGAGTATTGTAGAAGAAGATGTTTTAAAAATAGTTGTGTAATAATATTATTTTAAATAACTTAAAAAAAAAACAACTTTCGTTTTAGATATATGGATATTTTGAAAAATGACAGAGAAGATTTGGATACTAGAAAAGCTGACAAGAATGGATCAACGACGAGTGCAGTATCCCTCTTCTAATAATTTTTGACCTCAAGAGCTGTCTGCACTCCGGTGGCTTCCCGGTCATCCGTCTGGCCGTCTTTATTTCATATGCTATATGGATGGCTAGGTTCACAACTAAATTTGCGCTTCCGAGACCTAAACCATCAGTAATCTTTAACTCCCAACTGAAGGCCCTGCAAGCAAAGGACTTGCTCCTGTCAACAAAATTCCTCTTCGGCAGCACATGGAGACCTTATGGAGATCTCGCCCCAGGACAATGAGATCGCAACCAGTCAAGGCACCATCCCTGCTGAAAAGAACACAAGAGACTTAGTCATAATTGAGTCATCATATTTCAAGTGCTAGTCTTGCATAGCAAAATCATGTTTTTTTAGTAACAATAAAACTCTTTTAAAATAAGAATGATGAATTCTTCAAATGCTAACTACTGTTTTAAGTTTTTGAAGGTTAACTATAATAAAAGCTTGATACTCTTATAAACATTTCAGAGATAATTTTAATTTGTAAGCTTCTCTATAAATAATGCTTTATTAAAACTGAAAGCCATATAGATAAATAATTCAATTTTGCTAAATTAACTTGTTTTAGTTTTTTTCCTTTGGTCATTGTAATGAAATGAATAATCTCATAATACAGTACTTTCATGCGAGTTATTTAGCTGAGAAGTACAAAGTTCTTTTTCTTTTGCAAACTAGTAGAAAGAGGAAGTAAAATTTATATATATTTTCTCTTCCCATTTAACAGGAAGAATGAAAAAGAAAATTTTTTTCTGCTTTTTCTTTTTCAACAAATCAATTTTTATTTATTTTAATATGCATTATTATTATGGATTGAATCAAACATTTAACATTTATATTAATTGTAAAAGAAATTAATGTTTCAGAGTAGACATTAAGATATCTATAATGGGAGAATAATAAATGCGTAATCTGATATTTATGATAGTTTAAATTTTGTTACAATATGCATTTTAACATCTGCTACATAATATTTGGTTTATTATTAAAAAATTGTTATTGTTGTTATTAAAATGCCTATTTTTTTAAATTCCTCTTTGTATATATGTATGTGTCTTATCTTCATGGCTTATATTTATTCAATTAATGATAATTAAATATAAACAATTATTGTCTAGTTGTTAATGTTTTGCACTTAACTGACATCTGGAAATGATAATATAGAAGAAAGTATAATATCTTTAAAAGAGTTTAAACATATATATTTCTGTAATAATGGATTTTCAACCTTGCACGTGAAGACCATATTAAATAAATTATATCTTATTTAAATACACAAAAGCAGTCTTTACTGAATGCTCTTTTAACCAACTAAGATAGACTTTAGGTATGGAAAATGAAACCATTATCATAACAGAAATTAATTATAATATTATTTAATTTCAAATATATTAGCATATGATTTAATTATCATCATTATTTTGTGGTTATATAATATAAAAATATTTACAACATCAATGAGTAATTAGCCAGACTTCATTCGATTACATTATTTGGTACATTAATGTGTGACCAAGTAATAAAATGAAATAACATTTCTGCCTCAACAATAATTGCATAATATATAACAAAAATACAGAATTTTTTTTGGAAAACATTAATTGTTGCCCTTTTCAATGTGATGGAACTATATTAGAGTTTCTATTTCTACTGCATACATAGAATAATCAGTGATCTTTTAGTATGTGATTTCTGTCATTTTGAATTTCAAAATGATCAAAAATGTCATAAAAAAGTAGACAAAAGCACAAAACATTTAGAACTTGGGTCACGTGACTAATTTGAAAAAAAAAAGCCAAGACACAAAATATTTACAACTTGAGTCATGTGACTATAATATCAGTTAAAAGCAACACACATAGAAATAAAACATGTAGAACTAATTTGAAAAAAAAAAAGCCAAAAAATAAAAAATTTAAAAATCTGGTCAAACAAAACAGCCTGGGATAGCATAATAAAAAAAAAGCCAAAACATAAAAAATGTAGAGCTCTGGCTACATAACTATAATATCAATTAAAAGCAACACATATAGAAATTTGGTCAAGCAAAACTTTACAAAATATATCTGAGAACTCATAATAAAAAAAAAAGTCAAAATGTAAAAAATTTAAAATTTTGAATTTTGAAATTCAAAATGGCAGAGATTGCATACTAAAAGAGTACTGAATTATCTATTTTATAATCTATCTTATATATATAATTAACTAAAACCAATTATAACAACAATACAATATGTACAAGGAATAAAAAACCTGTATATATATATAAATTTTCCATTATTTTTTTTATTAACCAATTATTAGTTAAATTATTTGATGTTTTATATATATTCATATAGATATGTTAGTTGTAATTAATATGATTTGTTTCATATATTTTCCTTCTATTAAGTTTTTTAATTTAAAGTTTTTATATTTTTTACACAATCATTTTTGCTTATATTATTTTTAGTATATACATATTATTATTGCTATTATATAACAATCAGATGCCTTGTTAAGGCCATTTTTTTTAATTGATTGCTTTAACAATTTTTCTAAAGATTTAATGTATATTAAACAAAAGATTTTAAAGGTGAGAATTGTACATTGATTTGAAAGCCTGTCATTTTGACTCCAATTATATACTACCCAAAAGTAAGTATAGGGAATTTGAACTCAGATTTTCAAACATCCTTCAACTATCCACACTATCTCATACAACTGATACACATGACCACACACAAATAATCACCAATATAGTATCTTGTGCTAAACCAGCACTCATTAGTTGGCCCAGATTATCATCTCCCACACATATATATAATCAGTCCTCAGTTTATATTAAGATAGCAAATTTTCATACTTCAATGGACATGCTTCAATCCACTCCAACCTCCAACTTTTCAGCCATCCATATCATTGAAAATCTGATGATGAAAACAAATCCCATGCTGATGCTAATATTATTGCCATGCCCATGTTGACCTAAAGTCACTCTGACCCTTCATGTATAGGACTGTCTCCATTTTAAATTCATATAAGAGGGATGGACAGGATACAAACTTGATGTATAAATATTTGAAAACCAGTAACTCTTCACAAACCTGGGAGCTTTAATTGTAAGTATAGGGGATTTGAACTCAGATTTTCAAGCACCCTTCAACTATCCATACTATCTCATACAATTGATACACATGACCACACACATGTAGAAAAAATAATCACCAATATATGTAGTTTGTGCTAAACCAGCACTCATCAGTTGGTCCAGATTATCATTTCCCACACACATATATAACCAGTGCTCAGTTTATATTAAGATAGCAAATCTTCATACTTCAAGGGACAGGTTGGTTTAGCACAAAATACATATATTGGTGATTATTTATTTTTCTACATGTGTGTGGTCATGTGTATCAGTTGCATGAGATAGTGAGGATAGTTGAAGGGTGCTTGAAAATCTGAGTTCAAATCCCTCAGGTTTGTGAAGATGCCTGGGTTTCAAATATTTACCCGAAAGTAAATATACATACAGTGCTACTAGTTTTTTTCTCCCTAAATATCCATTTTAATCATGAATTTATGTACTGTAATCACATTTTCTTCATAATTTAAATATTATATCTCTGCAGTTAAAAGCATGTATACTGATTTTTTTGAGCAATTTTTATTTAAGATCAAATTTTCTTTGCATAAATGTAGTGGTTATGAACTTGTCACATGACATCAGACCTACATTCTTACATTTATCAATCAGACAACAGAGAAAATAGGGGTTTTATATATAAGATATTTTATTTTACATTATATTGTGTGAAAAAGCAGTACAACAGATTCTCTTCACATTTTTGATGAATGTATGTATATACAAAACTATAAAAAATTATTTTATATAGACTCTATTCAAACTGGTGTTTCTGGCAAAAGAAAATTAATTTTAACATAACTATTATGAAAATTAATTTTAAACATAGTTAAAATAATGAAAAACTATTTAAAGCAACAAATTAATTTTTTAATAAGATATATATTTCTAAATTACTTATATATATTGGCAAAAAAATCAAATCTTTCTAAGAATATGATATAATTATGAAAATAAAGTATATCCATTAAAAAAAACTTTAAAAACAAATAAAATAAATTTGAAGTTAAAATTATCATTGAAATTATTTCTGAATTATAAATAAAACATGAAAAATCATTATCACTATGTACAATTTGAGTTTAGTAATTTAGGTATTTCTTATTTGTTTGTAACATATGATATTTAGGTACAAAAATAAACCTTCAAATGAATATTGATTATTGTTGTATAGGAACAACTTCATAAAAAATTGAATATAATTATCAGAAATAGGTCAAATAAATGCCATTTCAAATTACTTCATAACTAATACAAATTTGTTCTGTAGATACACTCTGAGAAAGTAAGGAATTTTTAAAGAAAAGATTAACCTTTGTGTTGTCAAAAATTCAGTTTGACTGAGTGAGATAAAACTCTAAACTTTTGATTGGTTAATTACAGAATCAGCAGTAAAAATATATTAATCTTTTAATATTATATTTATTTTAATTTCATTTGTAAAAAGTATATTAATAATTTGTTAGATTATGAAAGTGAATGAAAGTTTTTTCAAAAATAAATTTTTATTTATAATTATAAAAATATTCTATAGTGGAGAACCTAAAAAGATTGTTCTTAACCTATTACAAAGTGTTGTGGATGTCATTGATTTCTTTCTCAATTTTACATTGTGTAAAAGTAAATAATTTTTACTAAAATCTTAACTATTTTTCTAAAATAATTTTATTTTCAGCATATTTTATCTAAATAATTTATAATATGTCAAAAAATACTTTTAAAATGCTCTAAAACTTTCATTTTTATTTTCAAAATAAAAACAAAGAAGTTGGAGCGATGAAAATTATTGACAAGTGGTTTCTTTTGACCACTATGAGCAGCAACCAATCAGGGCCTACAAAAGATTGCCTTCTTCCATTATTAAAACATTAATTTGAATATTATTGATTTTTTTACTTGTAAAATAATTTTAGAGAGGGCGGCATCTTACGGTACCTTTTTAAGCTTTAAAATGATTAAATTCACTATGATAGTCTCAAAACTGATGGTTTTTAAGCTACTGAAAGCTGTGGATATCTATGACCAGTGACTTCTGTATAAGGGTTAAAGAAATAATACTTAAATAAATATAAATCAAAAATTATAGTAATAAACATAAGCCTTTTTTGAGTTGAATAAGATATAAGTTCTTACTGGTAAATTAATTTATTTTGCTCACATAAATATATTGTAGATAACTTATATGTATATATATTTAAGCTGTAAGAAGCATATTATAAAAAAATGGCTTTTTAAGGCATCTTGCAGAATTTATTTCTTATATGTAAGCTTGATATATGATACTAGGTTTTCAAATTACATCTAGGCAGAAAATTTAGCATGTTTGACTCATAATTTTGGTTAACATATAAACTAATAAATAGACAACATATTATCAGTTTATGCCATTTTTTCTTTGTTTTCCAACATAGCATCCATTATCTTCAAAAACTATGTAGCATAAAATAGGTTATCATTAGATTTCTTGAAGCTTTGGACAAACATTCAATAAATCAGAGTTCAATGTTAACAATAATCTACAATGTGATCTGATCTTATGGCCACTCTCTACTGTGAAATTTTTATTTGTTTCTGATGTCATCTCACATATATCAACTAAATCTTTAATTTCTAAATACTCTTTCATTTTTTTATAGATAAGATACCTATTTGACAAAAAAACATCTTTACCACATCTAACAAGCTAGCCTTCCCACTTGTCCAAAATGTTATTTGATAATCACATTTAATAATTAGTTATAACTTAATTTTATAAGATCTAGTGATTAGTTTGTTGTTTTATTTCATTCTGTGATCTGATTACTAAAAACAATTACTGAACCTGATTAAAATAGGCCAGTGAGACTATTTCAATTAATGTGTTTACCCAATGCTTTTTTTGCAAAAGGATTTTATAAGTTAAAAAAAGCACAATTAACTCAAATAGTGAGTTTAATCTATGGGTTCAGTAATTTTTTTCTATTTGTTGCAAATTTTTATAATTTGTTATCATTATGAATATATGTATTTATTATAATTAACTTTAATTTTTAAAAAAATTATTACCACGGATCTATGTATTTAATGAATGGCACACTATTGAGTCATTATTATCTTTCTGCTTTTTTAAACAAATGAAAAATTACTCTTCAAAACATCTTTATATTTTGAATTAATTTTGTTAAAATATAAACTTTAAAATAAAAGTAATTTGGGAAATGAAAAATTAACATTACAAATAAAACAGAAATCTTTGTCAAAATCATTTTAATCTTAGGAAAAACCTGTATTTTTAATGGAAAAAAAATGGAATTTTTAGTTAGATTTTATTTTCAAGATAATTTTTAATAAAACATGCGCTGATATGATAAAAATGTTCTTTACTATTTTCAATTCCTCAGGCAGTTTCTGTTTGACATAAGTAAATTTTATGCCTAAAATCTATTATATTGAAATAAAAGATTAACGCACCCATAAAATAATTTTTAATCAACAAATATTTAATATTTTACAAAAAAAAAAAAAAGTAAAAATAATATTGCAAATATATATTCTCTGTTTGGGTAGTTTCACCAAAAGACAACACAGTGCAATTATACAAATGAATTTTTTATCAGTTTAATTTTAGTAATCTTTTTAATTTTTAATATTGTTTTTAAATTGTTCACTGATAGATGCTGAATTCTAGAGGGTTCAGTTAGAGCTAAAATTTTAAATAATTTCTAACTGCAAAAATCACAAAAAATTTCATTTCAAGGTTTAATCATGAAACATAATTGGGGGACTGCAATTTATTGTTGTAGATGATGGAAAAACTGGATGCAACTATTTGTACAATATTTACATTGATTGCAACCCAAAACCTATTAACTACTTTGCCAATAACTTTTACTTATTTAGGTAGAAGTAATAAAATCATTATTATCTAAACTAATTGACAATAATATTTTTGTTAGAACAATGGCAAATTAAAAAAAAAAAAAAACTTTTTTAGAATTAAAATAACAGATTAAAAAAATTGTAATAAATCATTTATTAATATTATTCAGAGAAAAAAGTTTAAATCTAAAAAAAGTTTTTTGAAGAAATGTTTTTGTAGAATATGCATTCTAAGAGTAGATGAAGATGATTGCAGAATAAAGTAGAAAGAAGTGATCATTAAAGCATATACGTAAGTATATGACAAGTCATGTATCATTATTGCTAGTATTAACTTCTGATTATAATGAATTACATAGAACATATTTAAAATAATTATATATATATATGTTGAAATGAAGATTTTCATGGGTTGCACATATAAAAGACATATGTTGTGGGTTCATCCATGTTAAAAATTTTTAAATAAATATATTCCAACATTTCGACTTGGTCACACAAGTCATCCACTGGGTGATAAAAGGTAAAAAGACAGTTGTAGAAGTGCTACAATCACTGATTTGAATAAACATTAAAGTTCCACCAATAGCAAAAATGTTAAATTTAAGAATGTTTTTTAAAAAAATCTTTCCAAATAGGAGGAAGTTTGCATGTATCATCTCAATTATTGATACAATCTGGCCTTTTAAATATCTCAATGGCTTCTTTAGTTTTGCACTGGTAGAGATTATCACATCTGGATATGAACCTGGTACTAGAAAAATCAATTTTATGACCTGAATCTATAGTATGGAGTGAGAGTGCTGATGATGATGAATGTTGTTTAACTGCATTAGCATGCTCATCTTTTGTAACATTGATGCGATGATTACTCATATCTATGTAAGAAGCTTTACAATTTTTACATGAGATTTGATAAACACCATGAGATTCAAGAGGGATTGAATCCCTAGGCTTGGTTATTATATTGCTGATCTTTTGATGAGTAGAAAATGCTGTATCTATATTATAGCATTTTAATATACATCCAATACTGTCTGTAGTTCATTTTACATATGGAAAACAAATCCTAATAGCTGATTTATCATCTTTTTGTTTCCTATTTTGTCCATTTTGGGCTTGAAATAAGACTTTTTTTTATATAAATTTATAATTATAACTATTTGCTAATAAAACACTATTAATATGATTTATTTCTTCTTTCAGATGTGAATTATATGAAAGGTTAATTGCTTTATTTAAAAAAGTTTTGGCTACAGAAACTATCTGAATTGGGTGATGATGAGAATGTAAATGTAAATATCTGTCCGTGTGTGTATTCTTTCTGTAAATCGAAAAAGATAAACTATTTGGTGTTCTGGGTGACTAGAACATCAAGAAAAGGGAGTTTTCCACCAGACTCTGTCTCCATTGTAAATTTAATATGAGGATGCATATTATTTAAATGTAAGAAAAAATCATCCAATTTATTTTTTCCATGTTGCCATATAATAAAAGTGTGATCTATGTATCTGAGCCAAATGAGAGGTTTTAAAGATGATGATTCTAAAGCACAAGTTTCTATATTTTCCATGAATAAATCAACTATTACACCTGAGAGTGAGCCCATAGGAGTACCAAAAACTTGTCTGTAATGCTGTCCATTGTATACTTTAATGTTTATTCAAATCAGTGACTGTAGCACATCTACAACTGTCTTTCTATCTTTTATCACCCAGTGGATGACTTGTGTGATCAAGTTAAAACACTGAAGTATCAATATTTAAATTTTTTTAACACGGTTAAACCCACAAAATATGTCTTATATATATGTTAATTCTAATATTTTCACGGATAAAAGATGTCATATTATTATTACTATTTGTGGGATATTCTGTGTAGTGAAAAAGCTAAATGCTGACGTTTCAGTACAATATCAAGTACGTTCCTCAGAGCGTCCTCTTTCTCAAATCATAAGAATGCACGTGAGATTTAAAATCGTTTTTATCGTTTTCTTTCTCCTCATATTTAAATTCTATTGGTTGAGAAGTTTTAAAATTTATTTTCTCTTCCAATAGCTTCTTCCAAATGTTGTTAATCTTCTTTAATTCACACCTTTCATTTATGCTCTTGGCCCTTTTAAAAATCTCTATAGCTTCTCTTAGCAATCTCTGGTCATATTGTTCAATTTTTGCTAAAATATTTGTTTTTTCAAAATTGATATCATGATTTGTTAATTTTATATGAGAATAAATAGCTGATGAATTGGATTTTTCTCTCACTGCCAGAATGTGTTCTTCCTTTCTAATATTTATTCTACGATTAGTCTGTCCTATATATGTATGTGGACAAACCCTACATGGAATTTCATATACACCATGACACTCCAAAGCAATTTTATCTTTAGGAAGTGGAAATATTTCACTAATTTTTTTATAAGTAGTGTAAATTGTCTGAATATTATTATTTTTTAAAATGTTACCAATTGTGACATTGTTTCACTTTTTACTAGTGTACCTGTAAATGAAGTGATTCAAGTTTTAAAAAATATTCAGTTGCCTAATTTTGCTGTGGTTTTGATTGAACACTGCTTATCGAATACATTTTTTGTTTTTGATGGGCAGATGTATAAACAAACATCAGGTCTAGCTATGGGTTTACCAATTTCTCCAGCATTAGCTTCTATTTTTATGGAGGATTTGGAAAATAAAATTTTGACTTTAGCAGTTAAAAAACCATCTATATGGCTGAGATATGTTGATGATACCTTTATTATCTGGCCTCATGGCAAGCATGCTCTTGATGACTTTTTTAATTTTTTAAACTCTTTTCACAACAATATTAAATTTACCATGGAAATAGAAAATAATAATCAATTACCTTTTTTAGATGTTTTGATTGAAAGAAGGGAAGATGGTTCTTTATCCCATGGTATATATAAAAAACCAACACACATTGGGAGATATCTGCATTTTTCCTCTCATCACTATCCTGCACAACTATTTTCAGTAGTAAAGACATTATTGGATAGAACAAAAAGACTTTCTGATGATAGCCATTTTCACGAGACCTTTTTGCTACTAATAAAATGCTTCTTCATAACGGTTTTAATTACAACATTATTAATAGGGCTTATACATATCAAAAGAAAAAAGATTTTGATACATCAAAAATTAAGACAGTTTTGCCATATATAAAAGGAGTAACTGATAGAATTGGTAACATTTTAAAAAATAATAATATTCAGACAATTTACACTACTTATAAAAAAATAGTGAAATATTTCCACTTCCTAAAGATAAAATTGCTTTGGAGTGTCATGGTATATATGAAATTCCATGTAGGGTCTGTCTACATACATATATAGGACAGACTAATTGTAGAATACATATTAGAAAGGAAGAACACATTCTGGCAGTGAGAGAAAAATCCAATTCATCAGCTATTTATTCTCATATAAAATTAACAAATCATGGTATCAATTTTGAAAAAACAAATATTTTAGCAAAAATTGAACAATATGACCAGAGATTGCTAAGAGAAGCTATAGAGATTTTTAAAAGGCCCAAGAACATAAATGAAAGGTGTGAATTAAAGAAGATTAACAACATTTGGAAGAAACTATTGGAAGAGAAAATAAATTTTAAAACTTCTCAACCAATAGAATTTAAATATGAGGAGAAAGAAAATGATAAAAACGATTTTAAATCTCACGTGAATTCTTATGATTTGAGAAAGAGGATGCTCTGAGGAAGGTACTTGATATTGTACTGAAATGTCAGCATTTAGCTTTTTCACTACACGGAATATCCCGCAAATAGTAATAATAACATGACATATATATATATATGGACCATGAAAGAATGGTCCTGGTTTAATAATGCCCATTAATTATAGTGCTATTTGTAATAGAATAAAAATGGGATATGCTTTTCTTTAAATGCCTCACAGATTTGGGTGACATTTATAACTGAATAACTATAATGGCTATAAGAAATTAGAACTTTAATATAAATCTAAATGAAAATATCTTCAATCATTGATCATCATTTGCAACTAAATGAAAATATACTCTGAAGTTTAATGCCATTTATAGCAGAATAAAATTATGGATTATCACCATTTGTAAAAGGATAAAATATGAAGCAAAGTAAAATAATTCTAATTTATTAATGCCTGTGAATTGTAGTGTTGTGGTTTATTACAAAATGAAAATAATAAACTAAGCTAAAGTGAATATCAATCAATGAATAACCTAACACTTAATCAATAAAATAATGATAATAATCTTTGTTGTAACTCATAGTTTCCAATACAAATTAGGATTGAAAGAAAACAAATAAAACATTATTTCAAGCAATCCTAAACTATAAGCATTATTTACAATAAGCCAAAGATGAAGCATCAAAACTAAATACAACAATCTTATAAATAACAGTATATGCCAATTATATAAAATCCCTTATAATAGAATGAAAATAATAACAAAGAATTACACAGATACACTTTATTTTTCCTCATGAATCAACACACTGCTTATAATAATACAAACTTGTATTAAAAGTTAAATGTTATTTATATGAAATAACTCTATGAATGGATGAAATAATAATCTTGCTATGCCCTGCAAGTTTACATTATCAGTGACATATAACTAAATATATAACTCAATAATTAATTTCTAATTACAATAAAATAAAAGTACTGCCAACTCAAGCTTGCTATACCACAAATATCAATATCTACTTATTAACTAAGTCAGTTATAATAAGATTAAATACTAAATAATAATACAAAATCAATTAACTCAATGTATCTTACCATTTTCACCAACTTAATATATTGTAAAATCAAATTTTTCTATTAAATAACCTTAAGATTTTCAATATCCAATCATAACAATGTATAAAATAAATGATGGATTTCTATTTGATGATTATTCCAACAATTGGCCAACCACATCCAATTACATTTCAGTTTAATAAAATTAAATTTAAAACTTTAGATTATAACCATCAAAGCATATGAAAGATTGTTAGATTTATTATAATCAAATATTAATGTTAAAATTTAATATTTAAACTGAATTTATGATCCACATTAATGAACTTTAAATGTAATTAAGGCAAATCATTCTAATTTGTAGAAAATAAAATATATTACTATTACCAGCTCTATAATTGAATAAGATTATAATTTTTATGGCTCTATACTGACTTCATATAGTATTACTTTTTAATTAATAATGACTTAAAATAAAATATGCAAACATTTCATTGCAACTACATTTACTCATTTTCAATAATTATCATCATCACGCCTTTATCAATCATCAAATGAATTCACAGATAATTTTTATTTTAGTATATCTATTCATGTTACTAACAAGTAATTACAATAAGCTTCCAATTACTTATTAAATATTTAGTAATATCATATCAGTTAGTTTATTGCTGTCTAAGATTTATATCTGATAAAATAATGAGCATTAAATTCAATACAAAGAAAATTATATGTGATTATACTTTCTTACTCATCCTGTGGTTTTGATCTCTGAATTATTTTTATAACTGCTTCTGATGAATTAGTGTCTATAATAAATTAATGAATATCAGCTCATCCAAATATGATTAACCAATACATTTGTATTGTAAAATTGAATAATAACCAAGCAAGTTATTTGTTTAAAATTAATTCAAAATTTATGAACAAATTGATATAAATCAAAAACATATATTTATGGCAAATAAACATTTAAAATATATGCATATAATTCAATTATGCTTTAAGCAATATGTTTTCAATTGACATTAACTTCGTATTTAAATAGGTAATTGCACAGCAATCTCCACTTAATGGATATGAAATACAAACACATGTGTTTATGTATCACAAAAAATGGTGTAGAACACATATACATTCCAAAATAAAAGAGTTCAAGATATATTTTCTTTTTATACTTTATATAAAAATATAGTTAATCAAAAAATATATATACAAAAATGAATCTACTTATTTGTTAATATAAATAAAAAATGAATATTTTAAATTAAAACAATAATTATTATTCTGTAAAGTATAAATTCAAACTTTGGAAAACATAACTCTTTTATATTTAAGTATATAAATAAATCACTATTTAACCTAAAAATATATCTCTATTTATATGAATAAATAGTATATATATTAAATAAAAAATATAGCAATAATAATGATAAATATAAGAAAATAACCTGAGTAATGATTTTTAAATATGACCTTTCTAAAATAGTACTGTAGTACTAGTGTTTATTATTTTTAAATTGCAATCTGATGATGTTTTTTTTTATTCTAGAGAAAGTATAAATGTCATGAAAACATATGAGATTTGAAGCACATTTCACTAACCTTTTCAGTGGTACAATTTTCTATTGGTCTAGTGAATTAAAGTTCTAAACTTTTGATTGGTCAATTAGCAGTAAAAGTATATTCATCTTTTAATATATTCATTTTAGTTTTGTTTATAAAAAAGCAAATTAATAATTTGTCAGATTGTGAAAGTGAATGAAAATTTTTTCAAGAATAAATTTCTATTTAGAATTATAAAAATAATGTATAGTGGAAAATATAAAGTGAATGTTTCATAACCTATTAGAAAATGCAGCCTACAACATTGATTTCTTTCTCAATTTACATTTGTGTAAGAGTAAAGAATTTTTACTAAATTCTTAACTATTCTCCTAAAATAATTATATTTTCAGCATATTTTATCAAAATAATTTATAATATGTTAAAAAATATGAGAAAATACTCTAGAATACACATTTTCATTTTGAAAATGAAAACAAAAAACTTAGACCTGGCAAAGCCATTGACAAGTGCTCTCTTTTGTTGAAAATGAGAAACAACCAATCATCACCTTGGAAAGTCTGCCTTGTCCCATTGTTATAGCTTTAAATTTAAATATTATTAATTTTTTACTTGTGAAATAATTCTAAAGATGGTAGCATCTTACGGTATGTTTTTAGCTTTAAAGACCATAAATTCACTATGATTATGTAAAAATTGTCAGTTTTAGAGAGAATTGAAGCCACAAATGAACATCTTCATGTAATGCACCAGTAAGGTTAATTTTAATATTTTCCAAATATCCAAATTTTCTTTTCATTCCACAGATATTGATCTATATAATGTTATAAGTGTGCAAACAC
Organism: Epiperipatus broadwayi; assembly: GCA_028023455.1. Classification (NCBI taxonomy): domain Eukaryota; kingdom Metazoa; phylum Onychophora; class Udeonychophora; order Euonychophora; family Peripatidae; genus Epiperipatus; species Epiperipatus broadwayi. Next base: position 11,543 of record JAQFVV010006955.1, on the reverse strand, counting down.
TAATTTACACATATGACAATGCAATGTAGATATCTTTTCATTTACCAAGTAATCAATTGATAAGACATTATGAGAGAACAGATGCTAGTTTCATCCATAATGATGCTATGGAAATTGAACCAATTTTTATCTACAATATATCAACTTCATAAAATTATATTAGTAGGTGACCATTATCTTTGTGTACATTTATCTGTCATTAACTTTAGACTTCATCATTGATAAGTAGGTAATATCCATTTTTAAAGCAATTAAACATTCTGATAGTTTATAATGCAATGAATCATTTTTGATTACTTTTTGTTTTTATAATAAATTGTCATCTCTCACAAATCCTTGACACACTGTGCAGTTTCTGAACAAATGTTGTTGCTCTTTACCCCATCATTTCATCCAGTTAGCTATATAATTTTAAAATAAATAAAAAGCAAACCATTTAAAGAAATTAAGATGTGCTTCTGTTGAAGTTAAAACAAGAGAGAGAGAGAGAGAGAGAGAGAGAGAGAGAGAGAGAGAGAGAGAGAGAGAGAGAGAGAGAGAGAGAGAGAGAGAGTTCTATTTATAATATTATCATTGAAATTATAGCAATACCTTTTATTCATTCTTTAACCAGTTTTAACCAATGTCTCTCAAATAAATTTTTATTATAGCAGAATAACAACATATAAAGTAAAATATTTTAGAATTATTGCATAAGAAAAACATTGACATTTCATAATACAAATACTATTTTTTCATTCTAACACAAAGTAGACTACATTCTTTCCTACTACAATGGAAATTACACATATTTTTCAAATATACTATTTTACACATAAAACAACAAATATACTAGAGACATTAAACTTTTAGTTGTATTGTATGTCATTTATTATCATAAATGCAGTAATGAAAATACATATAATAACAAAAAAACATAATTTTATCCAAAATATATGCTTTATTATTCACATATTCATTTTAAAATGAATAAAGTCAATTCACAATTTTATACAATACATTAATAATAAATATTTTTTATATCAATATTATCATTATCATAGCAAAAATATAACTGACATTTTACTGCATACTAAAACTCATCTCACACTTCATCAGGTACAATATATATATAATTAAAATCAGTCAATACTTAGACAATTCCAATACCAATCAACAATATCTCAAACTGTTGTCAATTTCAAATTTATTGCTGGCGGTTTACTATAGGAAATTAACTTGAGGTTAAAATATATGATGGTATGTTTGTGAAATAATATATCCAGATAATATAACATGATAGATTATATTCAAATTTAGATAGACATCGGTACCCACATACATTTGCTATAGAAAATTTAGTTTAGTTTTCAGTAAATAATTTTTTTATATAAAAAAAAATAGATATTTTAAAGAAAAAGTTTAATCTGTTAACAGAATTAATTACCATTAAACTAATCTGATATTTTTTATCTGTAATTATACTTCCTTATAAATTTTTAATTTGTTTTTTAAAAATAAAAATCTTTCAATAACTTTTCCCCCTAATTATGAGATTGGAATTCTCGAGAAAAAAACCTATTAATATAAATAATGCGCAACAAAAATCAATTGGTCTCTTTTCTGATTTTCTTGCTCAGCGTGTTGATGCCCAATATTCGTGTTACCAACAAACTAAAGTATATCTATCAGAAATCTTCTCAATGCACCAAAAAGCTTTCCATGCATTGCTAATTTGTATGAAGAATATCTGTCCCATGTGTATAAAACTCGCTTTATTGGAAGATCTCAGTGGGATCTAATTATTTATAAGTAAATCAACTATGTTCCTGTTATATAGAAAGCTATAACTAATATATATCAATGATGAATATTTTAAATATGTATGGAAAATTGATGATGATAATATAGTTATTTAAATGTGTGTGGAAAACCAATTATGGCAGAATGTTTAAATTTAACCAAGGAAAACACAGAATCCTGCAATGTCAACTTAAAACTTTTTTTAAAAATGTGTCAAAGCGTCGATCGGGAAGCGAACTCTGGAACAACTGCTTGTACGGGAGTTGTGCTAACCACTCGGCCACCAATGCTTGACATACAATTCTTTCAAAACAAAAAAAAAATCTATGTAAAAAAAAAAAAAGTATTCTTACTATTGCTGCTGGACTTTGCTGGCTGCTAAATAAAAATACTAATTCAAGGTAATTGTATCAAAGTCATTCTTGATTTATAAACATTTTATGATTGTTATTTAAATTCTAATATGCATTTTTTTTTATCTAAAGACTTCCATTATTTATTTCATCATCTATTTTTTGGTTAATGTTTTTGTAATTATTCATTTTGAATTAGCCATTAATGTATAATTACATTTAATCATTTAAATTATATTATATTACAATCGTGTTAATTTTAAGAGTTTGCATTGGGAGAACTAATTATTCATTTTAAAACATTTAATAAGACTGAATAATTTGACTTACAGAAATCCTCCTCTTTATACTTAGTTAAATTATTACTGTTAGAAAGATAAGCCGATTTATATAAAACTGTAACAAAGAATAAGAAATGTATATGTCAATGGAAATTACTATTTAAAATTGGTATCTAAGAATACTATTGGATTTTAAATAATTTATTAAAACCAATATTTAAAAAAATGGGGAAACAAAAATTAAGGAATTTATTCCCAGAACTGTTGATGCTAATATTTTAATGTGATTTTGTTTTACTGATTTGTTGAAAATAAATTTGACTTATTAATTTTTAAATGGATTCCAGTTATAGTCCAATATGTATGTCAAGCAGAAACAATTATATAGTAATGAATATATTGATATAGTTACAAAGAAATCAAGTCATATATCACATGACCTAATTTAAGAAGCTTGTATTACAAATCCTAGCACGTCACTGAGGAAGCCAGTGGCAGAAACCGGTCTGGGATTGAGGATATTCTGCAAAGCTTGTTAAGAGCTTATTTGTAAGCTCTCTATATAACATTGATATAGTTATACAAACTTAGTATGTATTTTCAAAATTTTATATGCCTTATTCTTACAGATATATTTTGGAACATATTTGCAATTTACTGATATTGATGCACCTAAACTTTAGATTTTGAAGTAAAGTTTTATTAGTGTTAGTAATGATTTGCATGACTTATTATATATTTGTCGTTGTTGTTTCCCAACCATTCCAAACTGAATGTACTGTCCCTCATTGCTTGTCGTATTAAGGTTACAAACTTCTGTTCTTTTCCAAACCAACCAACTCTGGAGCAACCCACACAAACAATGTATAACATAAACTTTTTATGATTTAATTTGTCGCCAGGGTGTACCAAGACCTATCATAGTAGTATGATAAAATACATTAAACTAATTATAAGTATGTATGTTATTATCTTTCAAACCTTATTTGCTTTTCTTGTATGGCCCGATGCCAACCTGTACAAGATGGTATTTGTGGAACATAAGATTATGAAATTTTAAACCATCTATATGTTTTTAATACAAATCTAGTCCAGGTAAAGCTTTGCAATAAATAAACATAAATACTTAGGTTCTTTTTATAGTTTACTATGTCACTGAGCTCTTATTATACTGACAAATGACAATTTAAAAACTTAAGTAAATATATTCAATCATGTCTTATCTGGTAAATCTGTTTACAGGTTTAATAATCAATTTATATTGTATACTAGAATCAATAAGTAAAATGTGGAAAAGGTAAATGGGATTTTTTGTCCTAACATCATAAACTACCAAAGAAAATCCAAATTTTTCTCAAAATATCACTAAACTCTTATATCATGTTGGATAGTATGTACTTCATGTATGTCTATCAAGGTTTATGATTTCTGATTTTACGTAAAATAAGTGTTTAATTTAAATCATTTTTTACAAATTTATGAATAATAAGTAAGTAATTCTATGTTATAATTAAAGACATAAATAAACAAATAAAATAAATAAATTATATTCCATCGATTTCTTCATAAATATCATAGGAATTTTTAAAACCTAATCATACTTATATTTCAATTTGATATAATGAATGTATTGAGGAAATTATACTAAATTCAACATCAACTATGAAACATCTAATGTCATTTCCAGATTCAATAAATCTATAGTAACTTTATATAATAAATAATATTATATCTGTAGGATTTGCTTAATGAATCATTAAATAAAATGAAAATTTAAACTACATTCAGGAAATAATAATCAACCAACAGTTAATTATTATGAGGTAACTTGAATAGATGTCCTGCTCAATTTAATAATCTAACTTATAAATAATACTTACAAATGGAAGAAGATGATTTAGCAGAATAACTAAAATTTTCCCAACTTATATCTATGAAGTAAACCATATTCCTGTAGATGCATTCATCTACATAGGAATTAAATAACACTAACGTTTGTGGATTTATACACCATCATAAAGCAATAAGTATAATTACATTTGGGATTAACACCAGACAGGAATGAGTTAAAATAAAAAATCAATTAAGTAATCTCGGATTAACAAAATTATCTTTTAACATTATAAAACAACATTACTATTTACTTCACATTAAAGTGAAAATCCTCCTCCTCAGTTATTCTGCCATTAGAAAACATAAATTTTAGAATGTGGGTTCTTTAATAAAATGTTCGCTAATCAGGAAACTAATTACTAACTTATCTTGAAAGATAAAGATATGTAATATAATATAAGTAATATTAGTATAGGAATAGAAATCTGGAAAGCTCACAAAATACTCATAAAAATTGTAATCTTATAAATTCATTTAGTACTTTTCAGCTTTTTCAAGGCTATTTTTGAATAAGTATTTTATTCAACCCCTATTAATTTAAACTTAATAAAATATAACTTATGAACTTCACATGAGTTCATCTAGATAAAATTAAAGTAATTTATTCATCAAATACATAAAATCTAATAGGTGGTGTGTGATATAAATTAAATGTTAGATATTATAGTTCAATACTGAATTCTAGAGGGTGTGTATCACAAATTAAATTGTATAGCATTTTATAACTACAAATATGATCGTGAAATCATGTAGATGTGTCAAATAAATATATGAAGTAATAGCTACAATTATAGTTGAATTCCATACATGTAATTTTATCCATTTGTATTAGTTATTATACACTATTAGATTAACGATTTTACGTGTCATAAACTGAAACAATTAAAAATGAAGAGTTTAAATGAAAATGTTTTTTCATAGTTATTAATTTCTAATTTCTCTATTAAAACTGTTCAAGTTATCCTCCATGTAATATTTATTTTCCTTTAAATCTAAATATATTAAATTATTTATATTAAATGGATAAAATTAGAAAATATTTGTTATTATTTGAGATGTTTTATTATAAATTAAAAAATTATAAATATATTATTTAAATTATTATATATTTTTTTTATTAAATTTAAATATTTATTTATATTTATTTTTTAATTTAATTTTCTTTTAAAAAATTTTATATTTATAAATTGTATTAAAATATTATTTAATTTTTAAATTAAATATAAATATTTTAATAAAATCTTAATTATTCTGTTTTAATTTTTAAATTAATATTGGAAAATTATTACTGATTTGTTTATTGAATAAATTTAAATTTTTATATATATTTATTTTATTTATAGAAAATTTGTGTATCTTACTTTTTATTTTAAATATATATATTTAATTTGTTTACATTTTTCTTTTCCCAATATAAATTTTTAATTTTATTTTAATTGAAAGATATAATTATGTATTTATTTTTTATTAAATTTAGTTGAAAAATGGTTTTTTTAATTAATGGAAATAATTTTAGTTTAAAATAAAAATTATTATTATTTTTAATAATATTTAAATTTAATGTGTTGTTAAAATTTAAATTAAAATTTTGATATGAATTAGTATGGAAAGAAGATTTAAATTTTTAAAATATATAAAAGTAAAAATATTATATTCTCTCTAATAAATTATTTTGAATATAAAGAGTAATTGTTAAAAAATAAAATAAATAAAAAAGGAGAAATTTTAAGTTAATATTTTTTTTTATTAAATATGGTTCATATATATATATATTTAATGTACTTCAAGTTTTGTTGAATTTAATGTGGCTTATTATTGATTTGTATGATGGTAATTATCTAAAATATTATTGAATATGTATTAAGTAGATTAGGAATGTATAGTATATACTATAAGTGGCTATAACAAAATGCTTGGAGTCTTTATTATTGTTGATTGTTAAGTAATAAGTTCTGAAATTATATATATATATATGTTCACATACTGAACTTATCTAAAACGTGAATAACCAATTGATTTATGAATAAAATGATTGATGTTATTAAATGACTATTTTAATTTGGTCTATGATGGCATTGAAAATGATATATAAAAATAAGTGTATATACATGATATCAAGTTTTAGAACTACTATCCATTGATGCACTTTTATTTTATAAATATAAAGAATAAGTTTTAAATTATCTATGTTAATTATAAAACTATTGCAAAGAATATTTATGGTGTATGTTATCATAGAATTTTAATGTTTTATAATAAAATGTTGTAATTTTTTTTTATAGTGTGTCTCTTTTTTTATTAATCATTGTTTTATTCTGTTTTCATTTGCTATGGTCAACTGAATATTTTAAGGAGTCTATAGTTCTCTGTGAACTAGTGAACATAGATTAAATTGCTAAAAGTTATTCAGATCTTTGTAGAGATCTGTTGTTATATGTCCTCACCAGTAAAAGTTAATTTTCCTATATAAATATTAGCAGCTAAGTACTAAATGAAGGTTAATGCTTAACAATTTAGAAAAATTAGTACTTTAAATTTATAATTTCACAATTACAAATGAATTTCACCTGTTTTTTTTATATTGTAATGGTCAGCTAAGAACCTGCCATATGGAAAATCTGCCAGTATGGTTCAACATGCCGGTATGGACAACATTCATCACCAGAGGACAGCACTAAATTTATCAGCTAATATTTCTTACTAATATTTATGATTGTTAAAATTTAAGACTTAATGTTTTTAATTTATGCATAAATTGTAGAATTATTATTTGTTAAAAATAACTACTTAAATTTTTACTTCACTATTTATAAAAATTATTTTAAACTATCATTTATTATTTATAAAAATAATAACTCTAGTCATCATTAAATATTCAGTATATTTAAATATAAACATTAATTTTTTAATGATTTACTTTTTTTAATATTTAAATATTTTTTTTTTTAGTTAGGAGATAAAGACATTACTATTTTAGGAAAAAAAAACTTAAATACTGGATATCAATCGATTGTGTACTTCCAATTAACAGTCATCTCCCCCAAACTACATTTTACTAATTAAAAATGGTGTCATTAAAACATCAAATAATTAGATGGTAACATGCCCAAAAATAATTTTAAAGTCTTGAAATCTAAGATACTAAAAATTCAAATGATGGCGACAAGCAATTTTGTTAGGTAAAACACAACTGGTGATAATTTTTAAAAAGTTCTGTATACTAGAAATGCCTTTATTGGTAAATGAATAATAGGATACAATATTACCTTTTTATTATTATACCAATAAACAACAAAACTATAGTTTTTATTAATAATTCATGTCATTTCAAATTTACTTAAATATATATTTGTTATTATTTTGTTCTATTAAAAGTGGTTCACAAAGGCTCAAACACTAGTGGACGCTAAGAAGGGGCAAATAAATTGAAAAAAAAAAATTAAAATTAACTTATTTAAAAAATATCACATATTTGTTAACATTATTTTTGAATTCTGTAATAAAAAATAACAATATTAACACAAACTTAATCTAACAAATAATACGAATATTTAAAAATATGACTAATCTTATGATTGTTTGGATTATATACTATTCTATATACAGTTTTTACTGTAACAAGGATTAATATAATTTCATCAAAATATTGGCAATTACCTAATTCATAAAAAAATGCTCATCACTTAATTAAATTTCAGGTGAGATAATTTTTTACTTCATTATCAACTATATGGCTAATATTCTAATGTTTTAATTGCAAATTTATTTAATACTATAATACTATGACTAACAACCACAAAACTTCTGCTTAGGTGCCAGCAAGTAAAAATATAAAATGATGATAATCCTAATTCTTTCTAATTACAAAACATCTAGATATAAACCACTAAACATCACATGATCACCATCTCATGATAGCACATAACTGTTAGTAAACAGGCAAAAACTCTCCATATAGTAGTGCTACCTTGTGCTAACCAGAGTAATCAATGGATGACAGAAGGCTTGTGCATAAAATCCCTATCTAGTGCCTACTCATCCAATATCCCCAGACTAGTTTCTGGCTTGTAGCCTTCATCAGTGAGGAGCCTTGAATCTGAGAGCACTGCATCTAGATCTTAGGATTTAATGCAATCCTCCAGCAGCCACCTTTTATCTCTACTTCACTACAAAACTATGAGAATGAAATTGTTGGAAACACAATAATATTTTCAATCTAAGCTCAATAGCTTATATAGTCATATGGGTCTGAACTCAATTCAGCACCCATACATTTTGGTGACTTTTGGCTTTTTAACAACCATAGCCACCATTATCCTATTAGGCAGGATTTGTGTTAAACCACCAAACATTACATGATCACCATCTCATGCTAGCACATAACTGTTAGTAAACAGGCAAAAACCCTCCATATAGTAGTGCCATCAAAATGCATGGGTGCTGAATTAAGTTCAGACCCATATGACTATATAAGCTATTGAGCTTAGATTGAAAATATTATTGTGTTTTCAATTTCATTCTCATAGTTTTGTTGTGAAGTAGAGATAAAAGATGGCTGCTGGAGGGTTGCATTACACCTTAAGATCTAGGTGGAGTGCTCTCAGATCCAAGGCTCCTCACTGACAAAGACCACAAGCCAGAAACTAGTATAGGGATATTGGATGAGTAGGCACTAGATAGGTATTTTATGCACAAGCCTTCTGGTATCCATTGATTACTTTGGTTAGCACAAGGTGGCAATACTATATGGAAAGTTTTTGCCTGTTTTATATCTAGATATACTTAATGAAGGTGTTATATCAGCTGATGTTGTATTTACTGTAAAACTATGAAAAAAAATTATAGCATGAGCATGCTAAATAATTAAACATTAGGCTTAATTTATTTAAAATGTACAATATTTTAATAAATAATTAATTTAATTAATCAAAAAATATAAGAAATTAACAAAATATTATAATAACTTGACGACTCTTATTTAATAATTATAAGAAGTTGCATATATGTTTAAATATTAATAAAAAAAATGAAATAGATTAGGATGTTTTTTACTCTCATTTGCAGACACATATATATTTTAAATTTGCTTTTTTCTTCCCCTTTAAATAAAATTTGTAGATTAATATTAATGATAAAAAATGATAACATTATATTTCAATTCTTTTTATTACAAGTTTATATTCCTTTTATTAAGATAATTATAAATAGAATAACTTATTACTTTTAAAACTATGCAATAAAACGTATAAAATACTATGGAAGCACAGCCACTTGTTGCCATAAGTGCCTAACTTCTCCCACAAAGGCTCACTCCGCTTGCTCCCAATCTTTTGGTGGAGTTTTATGGAAACATATTTATATCTAACACTTTTTCATATAATACATATAGAATATTATATTAACGTTGTATAAAATTAGAAAAAATGGTACCAAAGTACATATATGTAGGATTAAAAATTCTCCAAGTTTAATGCATCACATAAAACAGGCACAATTTTTTGAAAAAGTTCTTAAAGTAGTTATTTATTTTTAATTTTATTTTTGAAAGCAGATTATTTATTGCTAAGAAAAAAAAGATTGAAAGAATATAATAAAAACGATCTATTATCAATGCTTTCATATGATTTTTTTTCCAAAGACAAAAAAAGCAATGTTGAAAGATTTTGAATATCTTCAGCTTTTTCCAACATCCAACCACAATTTAACACATTGTATAAAATCATCACACCAAATACCTACATAAAGATTCTAAAAGGACATTAGAAAAAACCCTGTTAGTTACCTTTATATATTTTACAAAAACTATAAAATTACTTACAATATATTGCCCATATATAAGCATTTGGGTTGGAAAAAATAAGTGGATTCATTTTATTCTTTCTTAAATACTATATCTTGTGTTGGGAGTTAAAGTATTCATTTATTATTAACACTCATAAAAAGCGTGTGCACAATGGCTTGAAAGGCTGATCTTTAATGTATTACAATTTATAAACATGCACTATATAAAATAAATGCTTATTAATATCAAGTTCTATTTTACCAGAATTAAATAATCTGCATAACTATTTAATAAAATGTAACTTTATTCTTTTTTTAAACCTCTATTTAATTGAGACAGTGCAAGTTTATTGTTAAATACTTTTTCAGAATACTGTATTTTTTACTATAAATGCTCTGTTTCTGCAAAATATTTAACAACAGTTTGTTCTTTTATGTAAGATGGCCAAATAGGAGATATTTACATCAGGGATTTTTAAAGAACTATGTTACTTGGTTCTATTTTTGTTTCATTTATCATTATATATATACATATATTTCACTTGATGGTATGTTGTTTTTCTTATATACTTCCTTCTGAATTGAATATAAAATATAATCAATTTTATAAACAACTTTATGTTTAAATAATAATAAAAAAATTTCAATAAAGTTGGGAGGAAAATGGATATTAAACAAAAATGGAAAAATATAAACACATTTTAAAGTTAAGATTGACCAGTAGATGGTGTGCTAAGATAATATGTAAATCATGTCACATTTTGAATTACTATAACATTTTGATAAGGTTAAATTTTGAACAAAAATCAGTTTGATGGAAATTAATTTATTATTTAAACATAAAGTTGTCTATAAAATTGATTATATTTTATATTCAATTCAGAAGAAAATATATATATAGGGTAAATAAACACATTAAACTTTCCTGTCCTTTTAATCTCTCCATCTACCATTAAATAATGTTTTTTTTTTAAAAACCAAAATGTTCATTAAAGTGACAAATCTTCACAATGAGTAAAATATGATGTAATTACTAATTCCACAAAAATAATTTGATAATTTATTTATAATAATTTCTACTTTAATATCTAATTTAGGGCATGAAGGACAGATTTATTCCCATTTCAAGGATATATAATAGATTAATTAATTTTCACAAGCATTTATTTTTTTTTAAATTGGTAATTATTATGTTTATCATTCTTTATGCACTTATTGCCTTTAATATCAAATTATTTATTTAGCTTATAAACAACTTTGTCATACAGATTTCTTAGAATTAAAGAATTATTATTAATAAGTAATTTTATTTGTTAATAAAAATGGTTTCCTTGATATATCAATTAAAGTTTAATAATGCATGTTGAATATTTTTAATATCCAGAAAATATATTTTATATTTGTGAAAGGTTTTAAAATAAAACTGTTTTAAAATTTTAGTCTATTATTATTA